>LR738710.1:340883779-341017400 GCA_902687465.1 Secale cereale | reverse complement strand
CCCTACCCTCGACACGACACCCCGACACGGCACCACCGACACCCCTACCCTCGACACGACACCCCGACACCCCAACACGGCACCCCTGACCCCGACATAGCACCCCGACTTCAACATGACACCCCGACCCCCGACACCTCCCGAAAAAGGTGCTCTTCGGCCTTCTAGAGGCTGACGGGGTCATATATTTGTGAATTATGAGTTAGGTCATATATTTTTTGATTTTGTTATAAAAAACATCATATTTGTGTTGATCAGGTGGTTTTAAATTTGTAGTTGTTTCGTCGCTGCGAGGGTCTGGTGTTCGATGACCTCCCCGTGCATTCGACGAACTCTGCCCCTGTGTTTGTGGGTGAGCACAAATGACATCTCCTCCTCCCCCATCCTTTGCTCTGTTTCGGTCTTCGTGCCAATGGAACTTGCTAGCTATAGGTGTCAATCATTAGTATGCATAACCACTGTGCGTCTCCCGTTCGAAAGAGTTATATTTATAAATATGCATGCATTTGCATATTTATAATTGTGATTCTTTCGAATTGTCCAACGTTATCCATGGACAGCCCGAGTATGTGTAGATTGGATTCGTTTTCCCACATGCTCTACTCTGGATCCGATGCAGAATTTCGTCAGTGACTCCCTATTGTTCTCCGGGTACACATCCTCTCTACTTATTGCTGAGACATGTATCAGGAGACCAACGGGGAGGTGCTGCCAAAATTTTGCGTCAGATCCGGAGCAGATCTTGGGAAAACGAACCCAATCTACAAATACTTGGGTGGGATTAGGACATGTCTTTACCTATTAGCGTGTAGGTTGCATGGACGCAACAAAACTGACAAACTCTATTAACTAATGGATATGGTTTGCCTAATTATGTATATATTTCTTGTGTGTCTAGTAGGAAGTCAATATGAGTGATCATGCGTGGATGTACACCAGTTACACCAGATAGAAAGTTTGGACAGAGGAATGGTTAACAAAAACCAAGGGGTTTGTTAGAGCCGCATTTGAAAAAGGCCAGAAAAAAGCTAGTGCCCCTGTGTCCGGTGCGACAATTGTAATAATAGGGACGAGCTTGAAATGAGTAAAGGCATGCTGAAGTTTGGTTTTACGTGTGGTTACACGGTCTGGACATTTCATGGTGAGTGTTCCCAACGTGCCGGAGCCAAGGTGGTTCGTCGTCTCACCAATGAGCATGGTACCGGGATGGAAGACATGGTGCAAGACTTTGAAGATGCTTGGGACTTGGACAAGGAGATGGAGGAATCTGCAAAGGCCTTCACTTAAATGTTGGAGTCCTCAAAACGTCCTCTCCACGAGCACACTAAGCTTTGTCAGCTAGTTGCCATCTCACAAATAATGGCTTTGAAGGCTCAATTCAACTTGGGCGGAGAATGCTACGACGCAATGATGATAGTATTCGGACGATTTCTACCCAAAGCCATGTCTTATTTAGGCTTCAGTATGAGGACTTGAATTATTGTCCCATTTGCAAGTCTTCCAGGTATGTTGTGGTAGACAACGGTATGGGTGAGAAGACGTAGACAAAAATACCCGTTAATGTTCTTCGGTATATGCCAATCGTACCAAGACTTCAACGTCTTTTCATGGTTGAAGAGATGGCCAGACAAATGACATGGCACAAAATGGGCAAAAGAACCGAACTAGATGCAGATGGGAATGTGATGATGGTGCACACATTCGATTGTGAAGCTTGGAAGCGCTTCGATGCATCATATAAGGAAAAAACTGCAGATCCAAGGCATCCTCGAGTCGCCGTCAGCATGGATGGTTTCTGTGTGTTTGGTCAGATGGATGCCAATACAGTTGTTAGCCCATTTTTTTCATTCCACTCATCCCCCCGGGCAGATTATGCAAAGAAAGAACATTTTTATGACGTTGATAATTCTAGGGCCCAACTATCCGCGGAAGGATATGAATGTGTACATGCATACGCTTAAGGATGAATTGCAAGAAGCTAGGCATAATGGGTTCAAGACATACGACGCCTTTAGCAAATAGAACTTCATAATGCGTGCCTGGTACATGTACTCGACGCATGACTTGCCGACGTATGCGCTATTCGTTGGCTAGGGTGTGCATGGAAGGTTCCTGTGCCCCGCATGCAAGGGAGCTCTTGAGTTTCGTTGGCTGACGGTAGGGCACAAGTAAACTTGCTTCGACTTGCATAGACTGTTTCTAGATCCTCACCATAAGTTCAGGAAAGACAAGCAGAACTTCATCAATGGTAGAGTTGTCAAACACTCTACACCACCTGCGTTGACAGGCCTATAGACCCTAGATCAGTTAAACACTCTCGAGCCAAATCCAGAGCGTCCATGGTATTTCAATGGGTATAATAAGGAACACGCCTGGACTCACAAGACATGCTTGTGGGATCTGCCTTACATCAAAGACCTCATGTGCCCACACAACATCGACGTGATGCACATTGAAAAGAATATCGCCGAAGCCATTTTTGGTACATTGTTCGTCATAGAGGGAAAATCAAAGGATAATACTAAGGCTAGAGTCGAGCAATAGGAGCTATGTGATAGACCGTTACAAAGCATGCAAGAACCGAAAGGAAAGCGGAACTGGACGAAGCCAAAGGCATGGTTCAATCTTGGAAGGCCAGCTATGAGGGAAATTATTTTGTGGGTGAAAATATAGTTGATATTCCCCGATGGGTATGCAGCAAATCTAAAGAGGGGAGCGAGTCTTGAAAAATTGAAAATATTTGGTCTAAAAAGTCATGATTGGCACATATGGATTGAGCGGATAATGCCGGTGATGTTGCGTGGCTTCATCCCTGAGGATGAATGGCTAGTATTGGCAGAGCTGAGCTATTTCTTCCGTGATCTTTGTGCGAAAGAACTCGCCTGGCCTCATAGAAGAAATGGACCAGTTGGCACCAGTGTTGAGCTGCAAGTTAGACATGATCTTTTCGCCAAGCTTCTGTAATCCAATGCAACACTTGATTTTGCATCTCCCGACCAAGGCAAGATTTGGGGGGGGGGGGTGCAAAATCGTTGGTGCTACTCAACTGAGAGGATGCAGAAGACACTTCGAGAAAAATGTAAAGATAAACATAGAATTGAAGCATCGATGGCCGAGGCATTCATCACTGAGGAGGCCGCAAACTTCATGATAGCACACTACGAAGCCAAAAATCGTCATCTGCATAATCCGATGCCTCGGTACAATGATGACGACCCTAAAAAGGGTCAATCCAACCATAGCCTATTCAAAGGGAATCTCGCACCAGCCAGTGGTTGGAAATCAGTATTGTTGGATTTTGAAGAATGGCAGACCATTTCGCTCTATCTCTTCAACAACCTAACAGAAGTGCGGCCGTACATCGAGTAAGATCTCGGTACATTGTTTCGCAACTTCTAATTCCTTTGAACTGCTCTTATTCCTGGATATTTGATGCAGTCGATACATCGCCATATTCTCATATGGAGCGCTGATCTAAAAGGATTCCGTCGAAGAGTATGAGCTTCTGGCAAAGCAAGGAGGCGAATATCCCAGTTTCATCTCTTGGTTCAAAAAACTGGTAATTTCCATTAGACCGTTTCATTTCTTCGGCTAATTTGCGACTAATGCAACAACCCTTTCATATTAAACTTGTTGGCTAATTCAGAGATTATGGATGCCAAATTGAGACAAGTAGCTAATGGTTTTGACTATAAGGTCCGTTCATTTGACAAATACGACATCAACGTGTATCGCTTTTGTACCTATGGCAAAGAGCTATCTATGGCCGACCGAAAGTCTACAAATTGTTTTATCTCTGCTATTGGTGAAGGAAATATTGAGTATTATGGAAGAGTTGAAGCACCCATTTGGATGTTCCCGATGTCTATATTATGGCTCAACAGGCAACCCAAGTTTTCTATCTACCGTGGGCCTGTCAAAGTGATGAAAATCTCAGTGGTTGGGATGTCGTTTATGAAGTACCGCCACGTGTAAGACCACCTCCCCCCCCAATGAATAGGATTATGAACCTTACATTAAACAAGACACATATGACGTAGGAGAATTCTTCCAAGAAACACGTCTTTCCAAAAAATGTTGCAAGAACTGCTCTACTCCACCCCAGAACATTGAAGTAGACAACTATAGTGAATCCTACTTCACCCCTGAGTCGGAAGAAGAAGGGCCGGAACAAGAGGTTACTGCTGCGGATGACTTGTCAATGCTTGAACAATTATGTAAAGGAGGCCTTCCACATGTTGATGCATTTATTGATGATGATGATGAGCACGTCACTGATAGTGATGATGATGTATTTAATGATCCCGGTGTCAGCACCCCGATCCTAAGTCACACCAATCTAGCTTGTAACACATCATATCACTTTGAAGCCTCACGCACGGTATCCCCATGGGTGCCACATTACCTGGCCCGGGACCGTTTGCGCATTTTGGCACAGTATATGATAGTGTCGCTAGCATCCATATGACAAAGAACCCGGGCCGACATGGCTGGTTATAAATCAAAAGTGGCGCTAAATTACAGAGACATGCATCCATGACCCAGCAACGAACGTGTCGGTCATCAACGTATGAACCCAAGTCGTAGCAAGCTACATGGACTTAAAAGGAACAACACGTGACATTTCCCCTAAGGGACAGACACAGGAACAAAGAAGGACTACGTGTTCCGAGCAGTAGCAAGCTACCAAGGCTCAGTGGAAGCACTAGGAGGAATTTCCTTGTAAGATAGGCTACCAAAGGTAAACAACTAGGTGTCGGATCCCACACATACCAAGCATTTGAAACATACACACAATATGCTCAATATGTGCAAATACAACATTGCATCACAATAGAACTCTATGACTCAAAGTACTTTATTTAAGAGGCTCCGAGGAGCCATACATAACATATCCATACAGGTAGGGGTCACATGACCCAACACTCAAGTCATACAATCATACAAGAACAAGCAGAAGCTAACATGTCTGAGTAAAGACAACTTGGAAATAAAACAAGCTTGGTGTAGCCTGACTATCTACAAGGCCCTTCACAAGCTCAGGATCTCCGTCTGGGTAGCAAGCTACTCGTCGACATCAACGTCTATGTAAAACCCATCAGAAGGGACAAGGTTCTCCTCTGCAACAGTTATTAAGCAAACATGAGTACAAGGTACTCAGCAAGACTTACAACAGAACCTATCATGCATGCATCAGTATCAACAAGGGTAGTGGAGTCCATAGCAGCAAGCCAGCTATGACTCTTGGCTAACCTATACAACAACTCTCAGCAGATTGCAAGATAAGACTACGTACACGAGTCCTCTACTCACCACAACAATACACCACCGTGGATCCTCTCCCATCATCCTACGGAAGGGCCATCCACGGCACTCACACTTGTCTTGAGGCTGTTAGTAGTATCCATCAACTTGTCTATGAACTGTAAGAGCAACCAAGTGGTCTGTACCGCGAACAACGGCTATTCGAATATTGGTAACCCTGCAGGGGTGTACTTCTTCACACATGTTTCCACTACTTAGCGTCTGCACACGACATGTGCTCGGCAGACTTCAAGCGAAAGCCGACGTGGGTGTAGACCACGACCTAACCAACCACTCAAGTCTCTCGTCTAGGTTTATCACCTATTTGGGTTCCGTCCATGGGGAGATCCGTCCAGGGTGTTGCTCACGGCCCCAAACGATGTGTACAGGGTTCCCGAGTCACCAAACGGGCGACCGGTACACCGTGCCACGTACCTGCCGCATCACAGCCCACCCCGAGGGTCAGCGCTGCGCACGACCACCAGTAAACTACAAACACCAGAAACTAATTGCAATTGCTGGACAGAGAACAAGGGCAGTCAATAAGTTGAGCGGGGTCATATTTCAGGGCCCAATGTGTGGTAGTAGCTGTCACTTGAACCACACATACATATCTCAGGTCCTATGGACGGCTCCAATGAAACAACCCACCATGTACTCCTACATGGCCTTTCATCGATACCTTTACCAAACATGTTCCACACTTCCCTCTCTTTATCGAGCATGATCATTTCACCCTGATCCATTACCTAGATGAACCAGACCTGACACAACTCTAAGCATAGCAGGCAACATAAACAAATAGCATGGTGGAACACACATCACATGGCTCATTCAACTCCTACACATGCTAGTGGGTTTCAACTATTTACTGTGGCAATGACAGGTCATGCAAAGGAATAGGGTTCATCTACCGCAGCAAGTAGCAGTTCACACGTTGTTGCCTTAATGCAGTAAAAGAGAGCAGGAGCGAGAAGATGGGTTTGTATCGGAATGATCAATGGTTGCTTGCATGATAGATTGGTTGTCAGATACTGCTCTTCAGTTGGATACGCAGTTGTATCCTCGGGAGCAGGACCTACCACGGAGAACACCGACGGTACAATCAATATACAAACAATGCAACAATATGATAAATGCTCATGAAATGGCAAGATGAATGTGTTTTAGGCTAATGTAACTATAAACAGAAAGGTTTGAGCCCATTTGAATCAAAGATTCAAATTTATACCTGTAATGCCCCGGATGTAACACTTTCCCTATATGGCTATATATAACTTTGGCTTCATCAGTTCCATTCCGGGTTCTTCGTCTTTTCGGGTTTCGTCGTTTTGTCGTGTGCGTGTGTGCATTTCATCCATGTCATGTTGTCATGTGCATTGCATTTCATTTGTGTTGTCGTTTGCATCCGGTCCCACTCGTCTCTTCCCGTTGTCCGTTTCGAGTTCCGACGCTCTCACACGTGCTCGTGGCATCCCCGAGTCCTTCTTTTGTGTTTGGCCGTGTAACGTTTTCGGAATGGCATGAGACTTGTCGTGCGATGTTGTTTTGGTACGTGTAGGCCGCCTGTCAAGTTTCGTCGCGTTTGGAGTTCGTTTGATACTCCAACAGTTAACCTCGTGGGCTAAAAGAACCTCTTCTTTGAGGCCCAAGACCCCCTCCACAACAGCCCACCAACCCAGCACAACCCTTCCCATCATCTCGGTTGTCGAATTATGATCGCGTGGCCGAACACCGCTCCCCATTTGGAGTCTCCTAGCTCCTTGTGCCTATAAAAACGTCCCCCCTTGCCATTTTTCGTCCAAAAAACCCTAGATCTAGCCCTCCTCCGCCGGCCGGGCACGCCGCCGCCGCCCCGGCTACAGGCCGCCGCCTTACCCCGCCGCCGCGCCGCGGGCCCGCCGCCGCCGCCTCCAGGCCCGTCCGCCCCCGCGTCGTAGCTTTGCGTCCCCGCCGCCTCCGGTCGCCCCCCCGCCGTCACGGCCGCGCCGCCACCCGCAGGCGGCTGGAGCACCGCCCGCCGCCGTCGGGCCTCAGCCCCGACGCCGGTCCACCAAAGCCGATCCAGATCTCGAAAACTTAACGGGCCGCGCCCGTTTCGGCCCCGACCCGACGCCCGATCCGCGCCCGCAACCCGCTCCGCCCGCGGACCCGCGTTGACCCGCGTGGATCCGATCTGAGGTTGACTCTTGTTTCTTTGGCTAAGTCCTTGTTGCATTTAGTTGTCTGATGCAGTTTTGTAATGGCGATAACTTTTAGTGTGCTAGTCCGATTTGTGCGTATGATATGTCAAAATGATCATGGTGACATGTACTACGTTTTGTTCCATTGTGTCATGCTTGTTTGAGTTCATCTAGATGTCTTAATCATCATGACAAGAGTGCTACATGATATATACTGCTGCTACTAGTTATTTTCATGCCATGTTTGAGATGTGATAACTTGGTGCATGTTTATCCAAATGAAGCAAATGATATTCCAAAATGTTCATCATGAGATGCTCTACATGTTGGTTGCTATATCATGCATGTTAGAGTTCATATTGCCATGTTTATCTCTGTTGCAAAAGTGCATATGGCTGTTAGGTTTTGTAACTTGTTACGAGATGACTAGTTGAGGAGCTCGTTGCTATTGTTGTGTGTGTCCCCATGTCGCATGATCATATGTTTTAGTTTCCCCATCATGTGATCTTTGTTGTGGTGCAAACCACTTGCCATGATATGCTTTGAGATGACTTAAACGTGCTCGCAAACATGCCATGATAATGTTACTGTTTTAACACTTGGTGAAATTTCACTAAGTCTGGAATCTGTAATATCCTGATGCTATGTTTGCGTGTTGTCCTAGGAAAATCCATGTTAGTTTTGGGGTGGCCATTGATCATTCCTTGTTGTATATGTTGTTGGCTATCCATCCATGCCCTCACATGCTCATTTGGGTGGCTTTAGCATATTTAATTCTTGCTCCCAAGTTGTTATAAAATATTACTGTCAGGTTTTTAGTGTCATGATCAAAATGTTTTAGCTTGTTGCTATTGATCCATGCCTCCTATGGAGATGCTCCAATGGAGTTGTTTGCTGTAGGATATGTCTACTTCATGTCCATGCTTCTTGTCACCATGTTTGAGTGATGTAGAGTATATATATCTTGCTTCCAAGTTGCTATGTGGCTGTTAATTTCAGCTTTGCATTGTTTCTTGTTTCGGGTGTATCTTTTAGTCCGTTGCTCCGTTTTGAGCGTGTCCTACATGAAACTTGTGATTTTGCATGTAGATTCATAATATCTTCTTGTAAACATGTTTGGATTATGTTTGCTTGATGGTTGGGTGCATCTTGCACCGTTGCCTTGCTTATCTTGTTTTGATCATATCTTCTAGACCGTAGCTCCGTTTTAAACAAACTTTATATGAAACTTGACTAGTATTTCCTGTAGATCATCATGGTGCATGTTAACTTGCTGTTTAACAACTTTAACTTAAGGTTTGTTCAGATCTAGACTAATTTCAAACTATACATATGAGGACTTACCGGATTTGTCTTAAATAGTTTCCGGCCTCATTTAAACCTGTTGTTTCTTGTGTTGTTTCTCTGTGCTTCCTACCTTGCCATGTTTTGCATCCTATATAGATCTGTCTTGCATCCTACTTGCTTGAGTATATTGTCATGTCTCGTGTGGTGTGTTTACCGTGTTGCTTGCTTCTTCTCGTTAGTGCTTGTTCCATTGCGTTCGTGAGGATTCGTTCGTCTACCCGTGGTTCTTCTTCAAGGCTTCTTCATCGTCTACTTCATGGACTTGTTCTTCTTCCTTGCGGAATCCCAGGCAAGATGACCATACCCTTGGATACCTTTACTATCATTTCCATGCTTAGTTGTCGATGCTATCGTTATATGTCGCGCCACCCATCATTTAGTGTCTGCCCCTCTCCTTGTTGCCATGAAACCTCTAACCTTTGACACCTTCCTAGCAAACCATTGTTTGGCTATGTTACCCGCTCGCTCAGCCCCTCTTATAGCGTTGTTAGTTGCAGGTGAAGATGAAGATCGTTCCAGGAGGGAACTTGTTGTTGGAATATCACAATATGTTATTTATAATAACACACCTATATAGACCCCTCGATAAACCGCTTAGCGCTAAGGCTTTTCCAGCAAGTCCCAACATTGGTACTATTTGCCTAATAACTAAAACTTGCATAGGGACTAGCTATCCCCTTTTATTTAATCAACCCCCGGGCCAGTGCTCCACATGAGTGTTGGTCCAACCGAGCAGACTGCAGGGCCGCCTTGGGGAAACCCGAGGTATTTGGTATTTTCCTGTAGGCTGTCTCATCCGGTCGTGGCCTGAGACTAGATACGCGCGGCTACTGTCAGGGTGTCGGCACGCCGGGAGGATTTGCTGGATTAGTCTTACCTTAGTCGGAGTATCTTGAGCACGGGATTCCGAGAATACTCGGGCCTTCCCACCTTGGAGTTGCGACTCCGCGGATCGTGGGCTTGTAATGGGCCAAGTTGGAACACCCCTGCAGGGTTTTGAACTTTCCAAAGCCGTGCCCGCAGTTATGTGGCAGATGGGAATTTGTTAATATCCGGCTATAGAAAACTTGACACCATGTTCAGAACACACTACCAGCGTGAGTAACCGTGACGGTCATTTTCCGAAAGGGGTTCGGGAAGTGAACACGGTGGGGTTATGATTGACGTGCTTAGTTAGGATCACTTCGTGATCACTTTGTCGCTCGTGGCACTTCTCTTCTCGTTCTTATTACGTAAGCTAGTGCTAGTGCAGCTGCAACGTTTTATTCTTTCTTCAGCCTTGTTCCACACCCAAGGCTTAGATAGTTCTGCTACCCAGGAACGGGATTGCTGAGTCCTCCGTGGCTCACAGTTTCTAAACCACACCAGATGCAGGTACTCAGGTGAACTACTCAGGTGACGACATAGAGCTGTACTGGGAGTACGATGAAGAGCGTAGCCGATACTATGTGCACTATCCCGATGATCAGTAGTGGTTTCTACTAGGGGCGATTCGGACCTGTGGCGTTATATTTTTGGTATCTTTTTTTGGATCTTCACCCATAGTCGGGTTGTGATGTTATTTGGATGATGTTTGACTATGTAATGAGTTGTGTGACGTGGCGAGTGTAAGCCAACTATCTCTTTTGCTTTTCATCCCTATTTTTACATGAGATGTGCAAAGATATCGAACTGGAGATCATTCTAGAATGGGCTTATACCTTTAAGTCGTGCCTCGACACGTAGGAGGTATAGTCCCATCCCGGGCATTACAAGTTGGTATTCAGAGCCTTATCCGACCTAGAAGCCCCCACTGATTGATCGAATCATTGACGGTTGACTCTAGGCACACACTTAAAACGTTTTGAGTCCTATATATATATATATATATATATATATATATATATATATATATATATATATATATATATATATATATATATATATCGAAGAGTAGGAATTCTTTTGCTCCTCATCTTTTTTCACTCTGGTAAGGACTCTTGATGATTACTCTTGTCTCTTCTACTCTCAAAAATTCACCAATTTTTTTTAGGAATCTCGCGAGTATTGTTTGGATTGTTCCGATGTCTTCGTGACGAGAACATTGTTCTCGATGCCTCCTGTCATTTTGGGGTTGTGGCAGTGTCCCGGGGAGTTGAGCTTCGAGGTGTTGTCGTCACAAAATATATCGCAGCAGTTCTGGAATACTTAAGACGGCCGACATCAAAAACTCTCCTATGCGGTTAGTGGCAAGATAAACCCGACGTCACCCAGTACTGGGGAGGTAGTTCGGGAGTATTGCCATAGCTTGTATAGTAGATGCGTTTCGAAGGTCCGAGGTAGACGGTTTCTGGAAATAACTGGAAACTTTCGGAAATTAATAGGTGGGTTCATCTAGTAGCTCGTAGGCATTCTTCCAACGAATGCATGATATGGAGTTCGGGGTTCTACATTGAGTGAAGTAGTTTTATGGCCGTTGTTCCGATCGGGAGTTGCATCTTAAAGGGTCCTTGGCTATGCTGATCCGGGGATTGCAAAACCCTTTTGTAACACGTTCCATAAGCTTTCAGCACGAATATGTCGAACGAAGCTTCTATCTTGTATTTGTTCTATCTGCTCCTTGTTGTTTTTAATTACCTTTTGTTCTCCCAAGTGGCTTCTCGTGAAGATTGTTGTTGTCATTAAACTGAGAATTACATTCGTTCATCTTGTCGAATGTTATTGTGAAGACTTATGTTGCAATTCTAGCCGTTGATTCAGCTTATATATTCTTTCAATCAATGGCTAATAGTTGTCATCTAATTTAGGATGGCTCCTAAAAAGGTTCCCAACGCTAACCCAGAGGGTGAAGAGGTTCTTGATCGTCCTCCTTCCCCTCCTCCTCTGTCTGAGGCCTGGAGAGCAATTATGCAAGCGACGAACCAGAACACCCAGATGCTTATGCAAATGATGCAGAACATTCAAGCAAATCAAGCAAATCAGGGTGCTCATGGGAACCAAGGCCAAGGCAATTTGTTCAACCAACCTCACTTTGCTTCGCTCAACCAGTTCCTGGCAAATCAACCAAAGGCATTCAGTTTCTTCATGGACCCTCTAGATGCTGAAGACTGGATAACAGATATCAAGAAGCATTTCGAGTGCAGTAACGTCAGGCCTGAGGACTATGTGAAGTTTGCAGCGTTCCAACTCAAGGACCAAGCAGCTGATTGGTGGCAGCAGTACAAAGATTCCAGAGAGGGTCATCTAATTTCCTGGGATTACTTCTGCAAGGACTTTTGCTCTCATCACATTCCAACAAGTGTCATCGAGGGTATGCGTGAGCAATTCCGCAACCTGAAGCAAGGCTCAATGTCTGTCTACCAATATAATATCAAGTTCCAGAACCTTGCCCGCTATGCCAAGCAAGACATCCCAGATGCCAAGAGCAAGATCTATCAGTTTCGCGGTGGTTTGAAGGATGAACTCCAACTAGCTCTCACCTTGTTTGAGCCTGATGAGTTTGATCAATTCTATAACATGGCACTTAAGCAAGAGGCAGCCCAGCTCAAGATGGAAGCTTCCAAAAAGAGGATCAGAGACGCTGTTCACTCCTCCTCTTCTTCTCAAGTGGTCGCAAAGCAACAGAAGTTTTGGCTTCCACCTCCTCCAGTGATCCGACCTCCCTACAACAACAACAAGAATTCTGGTGGCCGTGGTTTCTCCCACCCACCCAACCCAAGCAACCAGTCAAAGAATCATTTTCAAGCTTCCATGTCAAGTGCTCCTTATTACCGTCCTCTCTTAGAAGTGGTTTGCAACAAGTGTGGCAAGAAGGGTCACTATGCTAACAAGTGCACCAACCAGAGGCGCCTTCCGCCACCTCCACCTGTCAGCACTGCTATTGTCAAGCACAATCCCAAGCATGCAAGAGTGAACCTGATGAGTGCAGCTGATGCAGAAAATTCTTCTGATGTGATAATTGGTAATCTTCCAGTTAACTCTATTCCTGCAAAGGTCTTGTTTGATTTTGGTGCATCACTTTCCTTCATGTCATGTCCATTTTCATCTAAGCATAACGTGGGCACAGTGGACTTGCCAAAGAAGTTATCAATTATTTCTCCGGGCAAGCATATGACTTCCACCTCAAAGGCTCCGGATGTATCTATTCGGATGGGTGATTACCGCTTCCTGGCTTCTCCGGTTATTCTCGGTAATTCCGACATTGATCTTATTCTTGGGATGGATTGGCTTTCTCAGCATGATGCTCACATTGATTGTGCAAATAAGGAAGTCAAGCTTACTCATTCCAACGAAGACGTGATTATCTTCGCCTCTCCAGATAACACAATCAGGCTATTCTCTCTCAATGACAAAGGCGAGATTAATGCCATCTCTCAAATTCCGGTGGTCAATGAATATGAAGATGTTTTCCCTGAAGAACTTCCAGGCATGCCTCCGCATCGTCAAGTTGAATTTGTCATTGAACTCAAGCCTGGTACTGAGCCAGCGTGCCGGTGTCCGTACAAGCTCTCCCCTGAAGAGTTGAAGGAGTTGAAGAAACAGCTCGATGAACAAGAGCGTATGGGTCTAATCAGGCCTAGCACGTCTCCTTGGGGCTGTGGTGTCTTATTTGTCAAGAAGAAGGATGGCACGGAGCGCCTTTGCGTTGATTACCGACCATTGAACAAGAAGACAATAAAGAACAAGTATCCGCTCCCCAACATCAATGAATTGTTCGAGCAGCTCAAAGGAGCAAAAGTGTTCTCAAAGCTCGATCTCCGGATGGGTTATCACCAGATCCGCATCCGCGAAGAAGATATTCACAAGACTGCATTCAGAACAAGCTACGGCTCCTATGAATATACAATCATGTCTTTTGGCCTCGCTAATGCTCCACCCACCTTCTCGAGAATGATGCACTACATTTTCAACCCCTACACCAACGAATTTGTGCTTGTGTATCTGGATGACATCTTGGTATTCTCCAAGAATGAAGAGGATCACGAAAAGCACCTCCGTCCGGTTCTCGATAGACTCCGTGAACATAAGTTCTATGCCAAGTTCTCGAAGTGCGAATTCTGGTTTGATAAGGTCTTGTATCTGGGCCATATCATCTCCGCTGACGGTATTGCGGTCAACCCCGAGAAAGTTGAAGCGATTGTCAACTGGGAACCTCCTCAGAACGTCAAGCAACTCCGAAGCTTCCTTGGTCTTGCTAGCTATTGCAGAAGGTTCGTTGAGAACTTCTCCAAGATTGCCAAGCCTCTCTCCAACTTGTTGCAGAAGAATGTCAAGTACAACTGGTCTCCGGATTGTGATGTGGCATTCAAAACTCTCAAAGAAAAGCTCATATCTGCTCCAGTTCTTACCCCTCCAGATGAGTCCAAGCCCTACAAAGTATTCTGTGATGCTTCTCTTCAAGGACTTGGTGGTGTGCTAATGCATGACAAGAAAATTGTGGCATACACTTCTCGTCAATTGAAGCCAAGTGAGAAGAACTACCCCACACATGATCTCGAGCTAGCAGCTGTGGTACACGCCTTGATCACGTGGAGACACCTTCTGTTGGGCAGAAAAGTCGACATCTTCACCGATCACAAGAGCTTGAAGTACATCTTCACACAGCCGAACTTGAACCTTCGCCAGACTCGTTGGGTTGAGATGATCCAAGAGTATGATCCAAGCATCGAATACACACCTGGCAAGGCCAATGTTATTGCAGATGCCTTGAGCAGAAAGGCATATTGCAACAGTCTCCTTATCAAGCCGTTTCAGCCTGAGCTTTGTGAAGCATTCAGGAAGCTCAACCTCCAAGTTGTTCCGCAAGGCTTTCTTGCAAATCTTCAAGTTGCTCCTACCTTGGAGATCAGATCCGTGAGGCCCAACTCAGTGATGCTATGGTGCAGAAAGTGAAACATGGTATTGCAAAGGGTATTCCCAAATACAAGTGCTATCGCGTTGATGAGAGTGATACCTTGTTCTTTGAGGACAGACTTGTGGTTCCCAAGGGTGATCTTAGGAAGCTCATAATGAACGAAGCACATGACTCCCTCATTTCAATTCATCCTGGAAGTTCCAAGATGTACCAAGACCTCAAGCAATCTTACTGGTGGACTCGCATGGAAAGGGAGATTGCCCAATTCGTGAATGAATGTGATGTTTGCAGAAGAGTGAAGGCAGAGCATCAACGTCCAGCCGGTCTCCTCCAACCTCTTCCTATTCCCGAGTGGAAATTCGACCACATTGAAATGGATTTCGTCACTGGGTTTCCCAAGTCCAAGAAGGGGAATGATTCTATCTTTGTGGTGATTGACAAGCTTACCAAAGTAGCTCACTACCTTCCAGTCAAAGAATCCATCAATGCAGCTCAACTGGCAGAGTTGTACACTTCCAGAATTGTGTCCTTACATGGCATTCCGCAAGTTATCTCCTCAGACCGTGGAAGTTTGTTCACATCCATGTTCTGGGACTCCTTTCAGTCTGCCATGGGCACTAAGATCCGTTTCAGCACCGCATTTCACCCTCAGACTAGTGGTCAAGTCGAGAGAGTGAACCAAATCCTAGAAGACATGCTCAGAGCTTGTGTCATCTCTTTTGGCATGAAGTGGGAAGATTGCCTTCCATTTGCCGAGTTCTCTTACAACAACAGCTTCCAAGCAAGTGCCGGCAAAGCTCCGTTTGAAATCCTCTATGTCAGAAAGTGCCGTACCCCTCTCAACTGGTCTAAGACTGGCGAACCTCAACTTCTTGGCAATGACTTGATCTCAGAAGCCGAAGAAATGTGCAAAGTCATACGTGAGAATCTCAAGGCCGCTCAGTCGCATCAGAAGAGCTACTATGACGGAAAGCATCGTGATCTAGCTTTCAACATTGGTGATCATGTCTATCTCCGTGTTTCTCCTATGAAAGGCACCCAAAGATTCGGTATCAAAGGCAAGCTTGCTCCTAGATACGTGGGCCCTTTCAAGATCCTTGGCAAAAGAGGCGATCTAGCCTATCAACTTGAGCTCCCTTCCAACTTTGCTAATGTTCATGATGTGTTTCACGTGTCTCAACTCTGCAAGTGCTTCAATACACCTGAACGCACCATTCCGTTTGACGAGATTGATCTTCAACAAGACTTGTCTTATCGTTAGCACCCCGTTGCTATTCTTGAAGAAACCGAGCGCAAGACCCGCAACAAGTTGATACGTCCAAAACGTATCTATAATTTCTGCTTGCTCCATGCTTCTTTTGTGTGATATTGCTATGATATTTATGCACTTCCATACACTTTTGATCATATTTGGACTAACCTATTAACTCAGTGCACCCCAGTGCCAGTTCCTGTTTTCTGCCGTTTTTGTATTTCAGGTTTTCCCATTACTTAAATTGCCAGAAAAATTCCGGGAAAAATATATAAAAAATCAGCGCTCCAGAAGCTTCCACGCGCCAGAAGTGGGGCCAGAGGGGAGCCAGGGGCAGCCCAGGCGGCCAGCCCACGCGGCCCCACCCCTGGCCGCGCCGGGGGGGGGCGCCTGGGCCCCCCTCTCCACCTCTGGTGACCCCCTTTGGCATATATTTACCACCCGTCGCGGAAACCCTGATTCCAAAACCCTATTCTCCAGAAGCAATTCCGATCTCCGCCGCCATCGCCACCAAGTTTCGGGGGACCAGAATTCCTATGCCGGCATCCTGCCGGGACGGGGAAGTGCCCCCGGATTCATCTCCATCGACGTTGCTTCCTCCCTCCATGATGCGGGAGTAGTTTCTCCTCGGAGCTGAGGTTTCTACCAGTAGCTATGTGGTCAATTCTCTCTCCCATGATGTGATCTTCATTGTGATCATAGGCTATGTTGATCTAGGGTGATCCCATGATATTTCCCCTTCCTCTATGTATTGAATTGATGTACTCACTTGTCTTTATCTAGTATAATCCCAGAGACCAAGGTGATAGCGGTCTATTGGACATGGATTAGAAGAATATTTTCATGAGTGATTTCCTCTTTTGTGTGTTGATTGAAGATTGAGAGTCTCTTGGTGCTTGTCTTTGACTATCCTTGAGATATGTTGTGGTGATTGTGGTACTCTCTTTGGATGGCCGCGGTGACATTGGGAAATCCATAGATTGAGAACTACGAACTTTGAGGTGTGCTTTTGTAGCCCTACATAATTCTCGTCCTCTCTTGACCACAAAGGAATGACCTCCGAGTGCGTCCCCCTTGCATGTTTTATGGGAAATATCATGTGATTCGATTAGGTTAATGTTGTTGGGAGTTGCCACTAGTGAACGTATGAAGCCTAGGCCTTGTTTCCACCATTGCAATACCACTTGTGCTCACGTTTACCACTTGTTTGCTTGCTGCACTTTTTATTTCAGATTTATATTACTTTGCTTTGCCACTCCTATCATCCATATTTTACCATCTCTTCGCCGAACTAGTGCACCTATACAACTCCTAGTTGTATTAGGTGTGTTGGGGACACAAGAGACTTCTTGTATCTTGATTGCAGGGTTGCTTGAAAGGGGTACGTTCAACCTCCACTTCCCTGAGTTCGATAAACCTTGGGTTACTCACTTAAGGGAAATTTGCTGCTGTCCTACAAACCTCTGCTCTTCGAGGCCCAACATTGTCTACAGGAATAGAAGCGTGTAGTAGACATCAAGCTATTTCTGGCGCCGTTGCCGGGGAAGTGAGGTAAGTGAATGTACCTTCTCTAGATCTTGCAATTAAATCGTTTTGTTTCTTGTTTTTATTTCACTAGTTTTGCTTAATGGAAAATAACAAAAATATGAGAGAGCTTTATAAGCTCTACCTTACTTTGGGACATGATGTGTTTGAAGAGAAGATTAAAAAACCTATGGAACTTTATTATTTGCATAACAATCATGATGGTGGTGATGTTATTAGTATGCTTTCTTTGAATACCAATATTCCTGATGACATGGAAAGCTCTAAGCTTGGGGATGACACGTTTGATGAACATGATATTTTTAGTCCCCCAACTTTTGAGGAGAAAATTTACTTTGATGATACTATGCCTCCTATATATGATGATTACAATGATGAATATGATATTTTCAGTCCACCTACTATTGAGGATAAAATTTATTATGATTATGATATGCCTCCTAAATACGATGATTACCATGATGGTTATGATAGTCTTACTCTCACTATTCCTAATAAGAAAGATTTTGCTTATATGAAGAGTAATGACACTTTTATGATTTTGGATCATGGAAATAATGCCTTATGTGATAGTTATATTGTTGAGTTCATCCATGATGCCACTGAAATTTATAATGAGAGAGGGAGACATGGTCCTAAATATCTTAATAATAAGAAGTTTCCTCTCTTTATGGTGAATATTTTGAAGCTGCACTTGTTTTGTCTTCCTATGTTTATTGATTTGTGCTTCAATGAATTATTCTATTACAAGATTCCTATGCATAGGAATCATGTTAGGCTTAAATGTGTTTGGTATTTGCTTCTTGATGCTCTCTTTTGTTCTTCAACTCTTATTCCTACGAGAGCATCATTAAAGTCTTTAGCCTATCTTTATGGCTATAAAGAAAGAGCTCTAGGGAGACAACCCTTGTTATCTTTGCTTTCAGTTTGTTCTTTCAGTTTTTAGTGGTCTTGATGTTTGTTACTACTGTAGCAACATCATTGTATCTTTTCTTTTCAGCTTTGTGCCAACTTTAGCCTCCGATTGCAAGAAAGTTCAAAAGTTGTGACGTGCAGTCCAGAAAACAGATTCTGTCCTTGGACAGAAAAATTCGTATAAAATCTCCAGAACATCTTTTTGATCTGAATTTTTTTGACCGCGTGCTCTATACAATTGGCTTTCGGGCGTCTGTTCTGAGTTTTTTGATTTGAGTTGCAGAAGTGCCCCGAACAAATTATTTACTACCTGTTGGTCTGTTTTTCACAGATTCTGTCCTGTTTTGCCTTTTCTTCGTTTTGCAAACCTTGAGCTTGCTTTTTCTTTGCAAAAACCTTTTGGCAATCTTGAGAAACAGTAGCTCTTCAAGATTATCCTTATTTCCAGTAGGGAAAAATTATTTTATTATGGGTACTAACCTCGCTAATCAGATTATGATGAGTTATGTATGAAGGGAGTTTTCAAGTGTGCGAGGGAAGATGATAAAAGAAGATTCAGGAGGGTCAAACGCTCAAGCTTGGGGATGCCCCCGTGCACCCCCAAGAAATATTCAAGAAGACTCAAGCATCTAAGCTTGGGGATGCCCCCGTGCATCCTCTTCTCCATCAACAATTATCAGTTCGTCTTTCGTTCCACTATATTTTAATCACTTCATGCGTTATGTGCTATGCTTGGAGCGTCTTGCTCTTAGTTTCCTTTTTAGTTTTCTTTAGCTTTGATGCTGTTCATAAAAAGTTAGATCCTAGCCTTCATTGTTTGGGAGAGAAACACGCTCCACTCCACTGTAGAACACAACATAGGCTTGCATGCGTATCTTCTTGTGTGTGTTCTTTATCTTTTCATAGCTGCTGTCATGCTTAGCTCTTAGTTTTCATGCTTATCTTTTTAAGAGCTTTTGTTTAGGTTGTTGCTTCTGGAACTCTCTTGAGTTATCATGCTTATCTTGTTAGGAGAGTTGGCTTCTGTGACACTGGTTGATATGTCTATGATAAAAATGCTATGTGCATAATGGTGCTTTGTAGTTCATGTTTTCTTATGGTTAGTCTCAAATAGCCGGGGGTTCTTAATGTGTTATTGAAGTACCAGCATGATTTGTTTGCCTATGATGTGGTATGGTTTAGTGATATCTTCCTCCAAGAATTTATTTTGATTGACTTGGCATATGCTCACGCATATTTAAGACTGTAAAAAAAAGTCTATCAAGCCTTGATGATCTTTAATTTCTGAGTAGTGATATAACTTCCATGCCCGATTCAATGTTGCTTTCTCGCTCTGCATGATTATGGCCGTCATTGCTCTCTTAGTTGTTCGCTCCCAGTCTTTTGCTAGCCTTCACCTGTACTAAGCGGACTGACTGCTTGTGCATCCAAAATCCTTGAAACCAGTTATGCCATATGAGTCCACCATACCTTCCTATATATGGTATTTACTTGCCATTCCTAACGAAGACTTTCTTGTACCATCTCAAAATTATTCAAAAGCATTTCTCTTTTGTGCCTCTGTTTTATCTCATACGGAAGTAGTAGTTAATTCATGATCTTTTTAAGTTGGACAAGTTTTACCCCGGGATTGCATGTCTAATCTGCAAACCCCTAATACAAGGAGGAACTGGCATGAGTGCGCTCGACTCATAAAAGATAATACAACAAACAAACCCTCATTCACGCTTTGTTCATGAGAAATCAGAAAACTTTTGGCAGTGATAAACAAAGGAGATTAAGGGGATGTGATCGTCCCCGTGCGGGAGCCGTTCCTCGAAACTTGTCCAGTCCGAGAAGTGATTGGGTTGTCTACTAACATTCGTTGACGAAATATGCACCTCCCAAAAATCATTTTTACCTCTGTTTTCAAAACCAAGAGCTCTGGTACATGTTTAGTCTTTGCTTCCAACCACAGGTTTTCAACCTCGCCATCAAATTCCACGGTTCGAGAGTCTCCACCTTCTTTCTTCAAAGCACCAACTAGGAGAGCATAATTGTCATTCTGAGTGTAATGTGCATTGTCCTAAAGTATTACATTGTCTTCTGCATGATTGTGACATTGCTTATTCTGAATCATTGTATCTAGTCATCACTTAAACTTCGGAGGTGCTCCTGCATTTATGTTTTGCTTCACTAAAGGGGGCAAGCGAGGTATCACTTTGTCATGTTTGCACACCATGCTCACTACAAATCTATTGGGTGTTTTAGTATCATATTGTAAACTTTCAGTTCTTTGTGATATTCTCATGAGGCAACTTAATTACTAAAGATTCATTATCTCAATAAGCATTTGTCATGTGATTGTGAAAGACTCTTTGGTAGCATGTCACCACAGAAATTATGCTTGTTATCATTTACCTACTCGAGGACGGGCTGGAATTAAGCTTGGGGATGTTGATACGTCCAAAACGTATCTATAATTTCTGCTTGCTCCATGCTTCTTTTGTGTGATATTGCTATGATATTTATGCACTTCCATACACTTTTGATCATATTTGGACTAACATATTAACTCAGTGCACCCCAGTGCCATTTCCTGTTTTCTGATATCTTTGTATTTCAGGTTTTCCCATTACTTAAATTGCCAGAAAAATTCCGGGAAAAATATATAAAAAATCAGCGCTCCAGAAGCTTCCACGCGCCAGAAGTGGGGCCAGAGGGGAGCCAGGGGCAGCCCAGGCGGCCAGCCCACGCGGCCCCACCCCTGGCCGCGCCGGGGGGGCGCCTGGGCCCCCCTCTCCGCCTCTGGTGACCCCCTTTGGCATATATTTACCACCCGTCGTGGAAACCCTAATTCCAGAACCCTTTTCTCCAGAAGCAATTCCGATCTCCGCCGCCATCGCCACCAAGTTTCGGGGGACCATAATTCCTGTGCCGGCATCCTGCCGGGACGGGGAAGTGCCCCCGGATTCATCTCCATCGACGTTGCTTCCTCCCTCCATGATACGGGAGTAGTTCCTCCTCGGGGCTGAGGTTTCTACCAGTAGCTTTGTGGTCAATTCTCTCTCCCATGATGTGATCTTCGTTGTGATCATAGGCTATGTTGATCTAGGGTGATCCCATGATATTTCCCCTTCCTCTATGTATTGAATTGATGTACTCACTTGTCTTTATCTAGTATAATCCCCGAGACCAAGGTGACAGTGGTCTATTGGACATGGATTAGAAGAATATTTTCATGAGTGATTTCCTCTTTTATGTGTTGATTGAATATTGAGAGTCTCTTGGTGCTTGTCTTTGACTATCCTTGAGATATGTTGTGGTGATTGTGGTACTCTCTTTGGATGGCCGCGGTGACATTGGGAAATCCATAGATTGAGAACTACGAACTTTGAGGTGTGATTTTGTAGCCCTACATAATTCTCGTCTTCTCTTGACCACAAAGGAATGACCTCCGAGTGCGTCCCCCTTGCATGTTTTATGGGAAATATCATGTGATTCGATTATGTTAATGTTGTTGGGAGTTGCCACTAGTGAAAGTATGAAGCCTAGGCCTTGTTTCCACCATTGCAATACCATTTGTGCTCACGTTTACCACTTGTTTGCTTGCTGCACTTTTTATTACAGATTTATATTACTTTGCTTTGCCACTCCTATCATCCATATTTTACCATCTCTTCGCCGAACTAGTGCACCTATACAACTCCTAGTTGTATTAGGTGTGTTGGGGACACAAGAGACTTCTTGTATCTTGATTGCAGGGTTGCTTGAAAGGGGTACGTTCAACCTCCACTTCCCTGAATTCGATAAACCTTGGGTTACTCACTTAAGGGAAATTTGCTGCTGTCCTACAAACCTCTGCTCTTGGAGGCCCAACACTGTCTACAGGAATAGAAGCGTGTAGTAGACATCACAAGTCAATCAAGTTTTTGAAAGTCAAGTGGTCACACCATACCAACCGAGAAGCTACGTGGGAACGAGAAGATCACCTTCGTTCCGAGTATCCTTCCTTCTTCCAGTCCTAGATCTCGGGACGAGATCTTTTTGTAGTAGAGAAGAGTTTGTAATGCCCCGGATGTAACACTTTTCCTATATGGTTGTATATAACTTTGGCTTCATCAGTTCCATTCCGGGTTCTTCGTCTTTTCGGGTTTCGTCGTTTTGTCGTGTGCGTGTGTGCATTTCATCCATGTCATGTTGTCATGTGCATTGCATTTCATTTGTGTTGTCGTTTGCATCCGGTCCCACTCGTCTCTTCCCGTTGTCCGTTTCGAGTTCCGACGCTCTCACACGTGCCCGTGGCATCCCCGAGTCCTTCTTTCGTGTTTGGCCGTGTAACGTTTCCGGAATGGCGTGAGACTTGTCGTGCGATGTTGTTTTGGTACGTGTAGGACGCCTGTCAAGTTTCGTCGCGTTTGGAGTTCGTTTGATACTCCAATAGTTAACCTCGTGGGCTAAATGAACCTCTTCTTTGAGGCCCAAGACCCCCTCCATAACAGCCCACCAACCCAGCACAACCCTTCCCATCATCTCGGTCGTCGAATTGTGGTCGCGTGGCTGAAAACTGCTCCCCATTTGGAGTCTCCTAGCTCCTTGTGCCTATAAAAACGTCCCTCCTTGCCATTTTTCGTCCAAAAAACCCTAGATCTAGCCCTCCTCCGCCGGCCGGACGCGCCGCCACCGCCCCAGCGACAGGCCGCCGCCCTACCCCGCCGTCGCGCCGCGGGCCCGCCGCCGCCGCCTCTGGGCCCGTCCGCCCCCGCGCCGCAACTTCGCGTCCCCGCCGCCTCCGATCGCCGCCCCGCCGCCACGGCCGCGCCTGCCGCCGCGCCGCCACCCGTAGGCGGCCGGAGCACCGCCCTCCGCCGCCGGGCCTCAGCCCCGACGCCGGTCCACCGAAGCCGATCCAGATCTCGAAACCTAACGGGTCGCGCCCGTTTCGGCCCCGACCCGACGCCCGATCCGCGCCCGCAACCCGCTGCGCCCGCGGACCCGCGTTGACCCGCGTGGATCCGATCTGAGGTTGACTCTTGTTTCTTTGGCTAAGTCCTTGTTGCATTTAGTTGTCTGATGCAGTTTTGTAATGGCGATAACTTTTAGTGTGCTAGTCCGATTTGTGCGTATGATATGTCAAAATGATCGGGGTGACATGTACTATGTTTTGTTCCATTGTGGCATGCTTGTTTGAGTTCATCTAGATGTCTTAATCATCATGAAAAGAGTGCTACATAATATAAACTGCTGCTACTAGTTATTTTCATGCCATGTTGGAGATGTGATAACTTGGTGCATGTTTATCCAAATGAAGCAAATGATATGCCAAAATGTTCATCATGAGATGCTCTACATGTTGGTTGCTATAGCATGCATGTTAGAGTTCATATTGCCATGTTTATATCTGTTGCAAAAGTGCATATGGCTGTTAGGTTTTGTAACTTGTTACGAGATGCCTAGTTGAGGAGCTCGTTGCTATTGTTGTGTTTGTCCCCATGTCGCATGCTCATATGTTTTAGTTTCCCCATCATGTGATCTTTGTTGTGGTGCAAACCACTTGCCATGATATGCTTTGAGATGACTTAAACATGCTCGCAAATATGCCATGATAATGTTACTATTTTAACACTTAGTGAAATTTCACTAAGTCTGGAATCTGTAATATCCTGATGCGATGTTTGCGTGTTATCCTAGGCAAATCCATGTTAGTTTTGGGGTGGCCATTGATCATTCCTTGTTGTATATGTTGTTGGCTATCCATCCATGCCCTCACATGCTCATTTGGGTGGCTGTACCATATTTAATTCTTGCTCCCAAGTTGCTATAAAATATTAATGTCGGGTTTTTAGTGTCATGATCAAAATGCTGTAGCTTGTTGCTATTGATCCATGCCTCCTATGGAGATGCTCCAATGGAGTTGTTTGCTGTAGGATATGTCTACTTCATGTCCATGCTTCTTGTCACCATGTTTGAGTGCTGTAGAGTATATATATCTTGCTTCCAAGTTGCTATGTGGCTGTTAATTTCAGCTTTGCATTGTTTCTTATTTCGGGTGTATCTTTTAGTCCGTTGCTCCGTTTTGAGCGTGTCCTACATGAAACTTGTGATTTTGCATGTAGATTCATACTATCTTCTTGTTAACATGTTTGGAGTATGTTTGCTTGATGGTTGGGTGCATCTTGCATCGTTGCCTTGCTTATCTTGTTTTGATCATATCTTCTAGACTGTAGCTCCGTTTTAAAAAAACTTTATATGAAACTTGACTAGAATCTCGTGTGGATCATCATGGTGCATGTTAAATTGTTGTTTAACAATTTTAACTTAAGGTTTGTTCAGATCTGGACTAATTTCAAACTATGCATATGAGGACTTACCGGATTTGTCTTAAGTAGTTTCCGGCCTCATTTAAACCTGTTGTTTCTCTGTGCTTCCTACCTTGCCATGTTTTGCATCCTATATAGATATGTCTTGCATCCTACTTGCTTGAGTATTTTGTCTTGTTCTTGTGTTGTTTCTCTGTGCTTCCTGTGTTGTCATGTTGTGCATTCTAAGTGCATCGGCTGTGCATCCTAAGTGCATCATCCATGCATCCTGTAGTTTGCGCATTGCACCTTGTTTGATTTCGTGCCTCGTGTGTTCTTGTGTTGAGTAGAGCCGGAAGCCGAGACCGAGTACGAGAACAAGGTTACTACCGAGGTTCAGAACAAGGAGTCGTCTTACGATCCCATCGACGACTCAACATGCAAGATGACCTGACCCAGATATCATTACTATCTTTGCCTATTGTTAGAAGTCTCGCTCTTTAGCTTATTGCCTCGATGCCCATGTTTTCCTGTCAGCCTCCTATTGTAACCATGAATCTGTTTAACCACCCAACCTATGCAAACCTTTGATTGGCTACGTAGGCTTCGCTCAGCCCCTCTTATAGCATTGTTAGTTGCAGGAGAAGATTTGAAGATTCTTGCTTCATGTTGAAGCTTTTTGGGATATCACACTATATAAACTCTTAAACTAAATCATATATATATATTGGTAATGGGTGGAAGGCTAAGCCTCTTGCTTGGTGATTTGTTCCACTCATGCCGCCCTAGGAACCGTATAAACCGGTGTTATGTTCCTTGATTATCCGTTCCTCACACGGTTGGGGTTATGGGACCCCCACGATAAACCGCTTAGCGTTATGGATTTTCTAGCAAGTCCCAACATTAGTACTATTTGCCTAATAACTAAAACTTGCATAGGGACTAGCTATCCCCTTTTATTTAATCAACCCCCGGGCTAGCGCTCCACATGAGTGTTGGTCCAACCGAGCAGACTGCAGGGCCGCCTTGGGGAAACCCGAGGTATTTGGTATTTTCCTGTAGGCTGTCTCATCCGGTCGTGGCCTGAGACTAGATACGCATGGCTACTGTCAGGGTGTCGGCACGCCGGGTGTATTTGCCGGATTAGTCTTACCTTAGTCGGAGTATCTTGAGCACGGGATTCCGAGAATACTCGGGCCTTCTCACCTTGGAGTTGTGACTCCGCGGATCGTGGGCTTGTAATGGGCCAAGTTGGAACACCCCTGCAGGGTTTTGAACTTCCGAAATCCGTGCCCGCGGAATTTGTCAATATCCGGTTATAGAAAACTTGACACCATGTTCAGAACACACTACCAGCGTGAGTAACCGTGACTGTCATTTTTCGAAAGGGGTTCGGGAAGTGAACACGGTGGGGTTATGATTGACGTGCTTAGTTAGTATCACTTCGTGATCACTTTGTCGCTCGTGGCACTTCTCTTCTCGCTCTTATTACGTAAGCTAGTGCTAGTGCAGCTGCAACCTTTTATTCTTTCTTCAGCCTTGTTCCACATCCAAGGCTTAGATAGTTCTGCTACCCGGGAACGGGATTGCTGAGTCCTCCGTGGCTCACAGTTTCTACACCACACCAGATGCAGGTACTCAGGTGAACTACTCAGGTGATGGCACAGAGCTGTACTGGGAGTACGATGAAGAGCGTAGCTGATACTATGTGCACTATCCTGATGATCAGTAGTGGTTTCTACTACGGGCGATTCGGACCTGTGGCATGTTTTTGGTATCTTTCTTTTGGATCTTCACCCGTAGTCGGGTTGTGATGTTATTTGGATGATGTTTGACTATCTAATGAATTGTGTGACGTGGCGAGTGTAAGCCAACTACCTCTTTTGCTTTTCATCCCTATTTTTACATGAGATGTGCAAAGATACCGAACTTGAGATCATTCAAGAATGGGCTTATACCTTTAAGTCGTGCCTCGACACGTAGGAGGTATAGTCCCATCCCGTGCATTACAATACCCAAACTATTATTTATTAGAATGCATTAACATGTTTTAAAATGAACAACAAGGTTAACTTGCTCAAACATGCATGAAACTAGTGCCGTTGGAAAGATTGGATTTTTCTGATCAATTTTCATATATAAATCTTTTCCATCTGAGCTACTGTGGAATTTATATGATTTTTTGAAGTTTAAAGCATTTTCTGGAATTTTCTGAATTGTTTTGAATCAAATAATCCCAGAAATGCATTTACTGCGTCACCAAGACATCATGCTGACATCAGCAGGTCAACAGACCTGGTCTAGGTCAAACCTGACTGGTGGGTCCCGCATGTCAGTGTCATTAGGTTAACTAATTAAATTGAACTGCTAATCCTAATTAACTTAGCCGGCTGGGCCCACATATCATTAACTCCAGGGGGGTCAACCTGGGCCCACCCGTGGTCAAACAAGGTCAAACTGACCGGCGTTTAGCCGCCGGCGAGGCCAGACGTGGCGGTGGGGTGCGGGATTCGTGCTCCGGCGACCAAATCGACGGCGGAGCACGTCTACGTGCTGCGCGTGAAGTGCCGCATCGAGTGGTGGTGGTGGTTGGCCTCGGGGTTGCCGAAAACGACGCCGGCGACGAGTCCAGCGGCTGCTGGAGCTCGGGTGAGCTCGGTCTAGTCGCTAGAGGGCACGGCGAGGCTCGTGGTGAGGTGCTCTGGGCTCCTAGGGGTGCGGTGAAGCTGATGGACAGGGTTGCGTGGCCGTTGGGTGGCGGGAGCCTCGTCGGCGACGAGCTCCGCGGCGGTGCGTGCGGGTGAGCTTCGTGCAGTCGGTACAGGGCTCGAGAGAGGGAACGGATAGGATGGGGAGGTAGCTAGGCTCACAGCGGTCGCGTTGGAGTTGACGGTGAGGTCGGGGACGAGCTGCTGCGACGGTGAGGTCGCCGGCGATCTCGACGGCCGAACGGGGGAGAAGTGCTCGGGGACGGCGTGTTGGAGCTTCCGGCGAGGCGTGGATTGATGGGGAGACGTAGCAGACGGTGGCGGAGCTCAGGGACACGACGGCGAGGCGAGGGGAGCTTGGTGGCTGTGGCTATGGCGGCAGGACGGCGGCGGCTACATCGGCCATAGCGCGGGGAGGGCAAGGGAGAGAGACAGGGGAGGAGTGGAGACGTCCAGCGTCTTCGGGGCACAACGTGGAGGACGTCCATGCCGTTCCCGCGGCGAGGCGGCGGCCAGGGCGGCAAGCAGCTGTCGCGGTGGCGCACGGCCGTGCGCCGGTGTCACCTGCCTGGCTGCCGAAGCAGCTGGCTGGCTCGGGCCAGCACAGTGATGGGCTAGGGGTGGGCCGGCTGGTCCAGGTAAGTGGGTTGTGCCCTCTTTCTCTCTCTTTTCTATTTTTCTTTCTGTTTTGTTTCTTTTTCAACTTTGTTGAATTATTAAAAATGCTAGAACATTTTTATAAATCATGAAACTAGGCATGCCCACTGTATATAAAATGAACAACATGGAACATTTTAGTTTGTGATTATTTGGGCACCTAAAATATTTTATAGTATTTAAATCCCAAAATGCAAATACAATATGAATTAATCCAGAGACCTTTGGATGTCCTAGAAAATTGTGCACCATGTTTGTCAGGGGTTTAAGGCCAAGGCAAAGATGATGAACATTTTTGAAGGGCATTTTGGGTACATTGGAAAAGATTTTATTAAACCCTAGTTGTTAGAAGAGGGGTGCTGGGCTTTCTGTCATTCCCATTTCAAGTTTCTGTAGAAAGTAAACATAATGCACACTCTAGCTAGACCTAATGCAAGCACTGACTAGGGATGTGACAACTCACCCCCACTCAAAAGAATCTCCTCCCGAGATTCGGGTTCCTCCGGAAAAAGGGTGGGGTACTCAAGTCGAAGACGATCCTCCCTTTCCCAAGTAGCTTCGTTCTCAGAATGATGTGACCATTGAACCTTGAGAAACTTGATATTATGACGTCGAGTGGTACGCTCGGTTTGATCAAGAATACGAACGGGGTATTCTCGATATGTGAGATTGTCCTGGAGATCAAGCGTTTCATGGTCCACTCCGCAGATAGGATCCGAGAAGCAACGATTGAGTTGGGAGACGTGGAAGACATCATGAACTCCGGAAAGGTGCGGAGGTAGTTCCAATTGGTAGGCAACTTCTCCTCGTTTGGCAAGGATGCGAAAAGGACCGATGTAACGAGGAGCCAATTTGCCTTTGATACCGAAGCGATGGGTTCCCTTAAGAGGAGTAACCCGAAGGTAAGCCTAATCACCAACTTCAAAAGTAACAGCCTTATGATGACTATCATATTGGCTCTTCTGGCGAGACTGGGCTGTTTTCAATTTCTCACGAACGATGCGAACTTGCTCTTCTGCTTCCTGGATCATATCCGGACCAAAGAATTGTCTTTCCCCAGTTTCTGACCAGTTAAGAGGCGTTTGACACCTTCGTCCATACATAACTTCGAAGGGAGCCTTGCCCAAGCTAGCTTGATAACTATTGTTATAAGCAAATTCGGCGAATGGAAGACACTTCTCCCAATCCATACCGAAAGAGATGACAGAGGCTCGAAGCATATCTTCCAGAATTTGATTGATTCATTCTACTTGACCACTTGACTGAGGATGAAAGGCGGTGCTAAAAGAGAGATGAGTCCCCATAGCATTTTGGAAACTTTCCCAAATTCGAGAGGTGAAAAGACTTCCACGGTCTGAGTTAATCTCCAATGGCACACCATGAAGAGATACTATCCGAGAGATATACAATTCTGCTAGCTAGCTAGCGGTTATACTCTCTCGAACAAGGAGGAAATGGGCTACTTTGGAGAGGCGGTCGATAACGACGAAGATAGCATTATTCCCTTTTCGGGTCCTGGGAAACCCGATAATGAAATCCATACCGATCTTGTCCCATTTCCATTCAGGAATAGCTAAAGGTTGAAGGGTGCCAGCAGGCCATTAATGCTCTGCTTTAACTCGACGACAAGCGTCGCAGTTAGCAATGAACTGGGCGATTTCTCTCTTCATCCTAGTCCACCAGAACCTCTGGCATAGGTCCTGATACATTTTGGTGCTACCGGGATGAATCGTGAGAGGAGATTCATGAGCCTCCTTAAGGATCAGCTGCCGTATATGTCGGTTCTTGGGAACCACTAGACGGTTCTCGAAGAAGACAACACCTCGATCATCCTTAGAGAAACTTCTAGCAGCTCTGCTAGCAATGCTCTCTTGGAGTCGGGATATACCCTTATCGCGCTTCTGGGCAGCTATGATTTGATCCGTAAGGGTAGGTTTCGCCACCAAGGTGGAAATGAATACTCGAGGAACAATGTGAAGGTTAAGCTTACGAAATTTCTCGTGGAGAAGTGGTTGCCCTTGTTGTAACATCAGGTTGTTACAATAAGACTTATGACTTAGTGCGTCAGCCATGACATTGGCCTTCCCAGGGGTGTAAGTGATTCCTAAGTCGTAATCTGTGAGAAACTCAACCCAACGTCTTTGCCAGAGATTCAAATCTGGTTGGGTGAAGATATATTTCAGACTTTGGTGATGAGTGAAGATTTCACAGCGATTACCAACAAGGTAACGTCGCCATGTTTTGAGTGCGTGGACTACAGCTGCAAGCTCTAGATCATGTGTAGGATAGTTATCCTCATGTGGACGCAAATGTCGAGTTGCGTAGGCAATCACTTGATGATCTTGCATGACTATGCAACCTAGTCCTTGTCACGAGGCGTCGCAATAGATAATAAAGTCCTTGGAAAAGTCTGGTGGTACCAGTACGGGTGCAGATGTCAGGCGTCTTTTCAGTTCCTGAAAACTGGACTCGCACTATGGGGTCCACTCGAACTTTTTATCTTTCTTGAGGAGTTCAGTTAGAGGTTTAGCAACCTTGGAGAAATTCTCGACGAAGCGTCGACAATAGCTCTCTAAGCCAAGGAAACTCCTAACTTGCTTGACCGATTCAGGTGGAGTCCAATCAAGGACGGCCTGAACTCGCTCGGGATTGACGGTAATACCCTTACGAGAGATTACATGACCCAGATAGGTCACTTCTAGCAACCAGAATTCACACTTGGAGAATTTGGCATAAAGGCGGTGCTCTCGAAGTTTCGTCAATACCATCCTTAGATGCTCGGCATGATCTTCCTTTTTCTTGGAGTAAATAGGTATATCATCAAGGTATACCACGACAAATTTATCCAAGTACTCCATGAATATAGAATTCATTAGCCGGGAGAAAGTGGCTGGGGCATTGGTTAACCCGAAGGACATGACGGTGTACTCGTATTGGCCATAACGAGTAACAAAGGCCGTCTTGGGAATGTCTCCGTTCTTGATTTTGATTGGATGGTAGCCCAACCTCAAATCCATTTTGGAAAAGACTGAGGATCCAGCGAGCTGATCATATAGGTCGTTGATCCTGGGGAGCGGATACTTGTTCTTTATGGTGACCAGATTGACAGTTCGATAATCTACAACCATCCATTCCGTTCCATCCTTCTTCTTGACGAAGAGGACGGGACAAGCCCAAGGGGAAGAACTAGGACGGATGAAACCCCTTTTCAAGGACTCATCTAGTTGTTTCTTAAGCTCAGCTAGTTCTAGGGGTGCCATCTTATAGGGTCTCCTAGAGATTGGGACAGTTCCTGGAACAATATCTATCACGAACTCGACATCTCTATCAGGTGGAACACCTGGCAGTTCTTCTAGAAAGACATCCGAAAAGTCACGGACTACCGAGATATCTTTGAGTTCTGGTAGAGGGCTGGCATTAAGAGAGTAGAGCTGACGCTCAGCCATTCGGGCCAAAACATTGACTGTCTTGCCGGATGGATGTGTAAGTTGAATAGTCCTAGTGTAGCAATCAATATTGGCGTAATGAGCTGTCATCCAGTCCATACCCAAGATGATGTTTATGTCCGAGGACTTGAGAGCTATTAGTGATGCAAGGAAAACAAGTCTATCGACAAGAATTTCATTTCCATGGCTTACCCTAGAGGTTTGCCACTTTGAACCAGGAGTTTGAATAACCATTGAAGTGGGCATGTCACAAAAAATCATGTTGTGCATTCGAGCATAGCTCTCAGATAAGAACGAATGAGATGCTCCAGTATCGAAAAGAACAGATCCCGGATGGCAATTAACAAGAAGCGTACCAAGGACGACGTTAGGATCCTCATAAGCTTCCTCAGCAGAGACATAGTTGACATGACCACATGCAGTGGGGATTGGCTTGACATAGTTCACCTTGGATGTTGGCTTACCACGGCCAACGGATTTTCCTGCCTGGCTCTAAGGACACTCTCGCATGTAGTGCCCTGGTTCTCCACACTTGAAGCATGTCACAGTGCCAGTGCATGGAGCAAAGTTGGCAGGTGGTCCTCCATAAGTCTTGGTAGGTGCATACTGTTGGATTTGGTGAGGTGCCTCATAGGATGGCCTCGGAGTGAACTTGGGTGGCAGAGCAGTGTTAAGAACCCACACACGGCACTTGTGAGAGCCAGAGCCGGATGAGGAACCAAAGTCACGAGGATGCTTGCATGTGGCTTCGAAATCAGTCTGGCCCGTCTCAGCACTGATGGCTTTGTTCACCAACTTCTGGAAGGAGGTGCACTCGTGCAGGCGTAGATCTCAGCGAAGTTCAGGGCTGAGTCCCTTGCGGAACCTCGCCTGCTTCTTGGAATCGATGGACACTTCCTCGGGAGCATAGCGTGCCAAGTTGCCAAACTCGCGACTATAGCCATCCACGGTTAGCCGGCCCTGGGTGAAATTGCAGAATTCCTCCTGCTTGCGATCCATGAGACCTTCCGGAATGTGATGTTCACGGAATGCCTCACTGAACTCTGCCCAAGTAGTGAGTTGGCCAGTAGGACGCATAGCTTCAAAGTTTTCCCACTAGAGGCTAGCAGGGCCTTCAAGATGGTAGGCGGCGTAAGTAACCTTGTCAGCTTCGACCACACGGGCAGAGTGTAGCTTGTGGGTGATACTGCGAAGCCAGTCATCCGCATCCAGAGGTTCACCGGAATGATGGAACTTCGGTGGGCACATCTTGATAAAGTCATTAATTGACACCACGTCATTCCTCTGGCGAAACCCAGTATTCTTCTCTATGCGTTCCAGCAGATGGTTGGTCTCTCTCTTTTTCCTTTCTGCTTCAAGCATAACTTCAGCCAAGGAGGGTGGTTGGGGCAGATTCTCATCTCTAGCCCCACTAGCCTCACCCTGCTCCTGAGCAGCAGGAGTCCTGCGAGTGTTGACCATCCTAGGAAAACAAGACAACGGTTTAGACAAAGATGGCAAAACATTGACATAGGAGTGCAGAATGTAATGGATGACACGGAATGCAGAGATGTTCATCCGTACGACATGGTAATATAGAAACTGCCATATATACACCAGTGGTCAGACACACCATACATCGTTTAGTACAAGCCAAGGCTAAAGTACAACTGCGGTGAAAGACGATACATCTCATCAGAGGCATTCCAAGCTCCTATACATTATTTAACTACGCCTCCGGAACTCAGTACACACAACGTCATATTCCACAAGACGCGCAGGACTATGGAAATACAACTAATACGATACTACTACTGCCACGGTCTGGCTCAGACATTCCCGTAGTAATCTTCGTAAAGATTACCACCGTAGCCTGGAAGTGGAACAGGTGGATCTGGAAACTCTTGAGCACTCGAAGGCTATGGACCATAGGGTCACGGATGCGGTCTCGGTCCCGTTGCTGGTGGTAACCGACGCCCACATGGAGGTGTAATATCCCCAACGTCACGCCAATCCATACGATCGGGCAGACGAGTCTGCACGGGTTACAAATCCCGCATATCCAGATATCCGGCATGCACGGCAGGTGCAATCCGTGTCAAAGTAGTCCAGTGGGCGGCTCGAGTGTTATAAAGCTCCAACCGGAGGGCACGGACCTCACGGTCCCTATCCTCCAGTAGCTGAGTAGTAGTCAGAAGTAGTGGCTCCTCATGAGCGGCATCAGTATACAGACCAGTGTAGTAGCCTTCCTCTCCAGGAAGTGAGGCTGGCATGTAGCAGAACTTAGTGTTCAGCAGCAGGGCATGCCTAGCCCGGATGATGGTCATCATCGAGTAAGCGGCATCCTGCACTGCCATCTCGATGGTAACCCCGAGTCCATAAGACCAATGGATGGGGTCGGTAGCTCCGGGATATGAGGGGTATATCCGGACTGTGCAGAAATACTAACTCTGGTTGAAATCACGGTACTGTTCTTCCACAGTGTACTCAGGATACCAATGGTAGCAGGTCTCAGTTAACACACGGACTAGCATGGCCGTGTGACCTGGCACATTAATGGACCGAGTCAAACGGCCCACCTGGTGAGGTGTGCGACCAGACATCTGAAACACGAAATAATGCAAAGGCATTAGAATTTCTGGAAGAAATCGGGCAGCATAACAACTGTAAATGCTCAAAAATATTTTGAGGCATCACACAAATGATAGCATAGACACTCAACAACATCATATCAAGGTTCCGGGTCCAACTAATCATCATACTAGAAGGGTAGAAACTGAACTGAGGCTTGAAACCAACAATCCTAAGAGTCTACAGATTAGTAACACGTGAACCTAGTAAAGATGAGAGGCCTAGTCCTAAACCCCCATAGAAAGAATAGGCTGACTCAGATCAGAAGGGCATAAGGTAAAGAAATAAAAAGAGCCTTAAGTTCCCTTCCACAATCAATTCGCCTACATATAACTAAGAATTTTCTAGACTCAACATCGACCAGTTTGGCTTGAGAAACCTACAGGCAGTCTGGCTCTGATGCCAACGCTGTCAGGACCCCGATCCTAAGTCACACCGATCTAGCTTGTAACACATCATATCACTTTGCAGCCTCACGCACGGTATCCCCACGGGTGCCACCTTACCTGGCCTGGGACCGTTCGCGCATTTTGGCACACGTATATGATAGTGTCGCTAGCATCCATATGATAGAGAACCCGGGCCGATATGGCTAGTTATAAACCAAAAGTGGCACTAAATTACAGAGACAGGCATCCATGACCCAGCAACGAATGTGTCGGTCATCAACGTATGAACCCAAGTCGTAGCAAGCTACATGGACTTAAAGGAACAACGCGTGACATTTCCCCTAAGGGACAGACATAGGAACGAAGAAGGACACATGCCGGCCAGCCTACGTGTTCCGAGCAGTAGCAAGCTACCAAGGCTCAGTGGAAGCACTAGGAGGCATTTCCCTGTAAGATAGGCTACCAAAGGTAAACAACTAGGTGTCGGATCCCACACATACCAAGCATTTCAAACATACACACAATATGCTCAATATGTGCAAATACAACATTGCATCACAACAGAACTCTATGACTCAAAGTACTTTATTTAAGAGGCTCCGAGGAGCCATACCTAACATATCCATACAGGTAGGGGTCACATGACCCAACACTCAAGTCATACAATCATACAAGCACAAGCGGAAGCTAAAATGTCTGAGTATAGACAACTTGGAAATAAAACAGGCTTGGTGTAGCCTGACTATCTACAGGGCCCTTCACAAGCTCAGGATCTCCGTCTGGGTAGCAAGCTACTCGTCGACATCAACGTCTATGTAAAACCCATCAGAAGGGATAGGGTTATCCTCTGCAACAGTTATTAAGAAAACATGAGTACAAGGTACTCAGCATACTTACAACAGAACCTATCATACATGCATCAGTATCAACAAGGGTAGTGGAGTTCATAGCAGCAAGACAACTTTGACTCTTGGCTAACCTATACTACAACTCGCAGCAGATTGCAAGATAAGACTACGTACACGAGTCCTCTACTCACCACAACAATACATCACCGTGGATCCTCTCCCGTCATCCTACGGAAGTGCCATCCACGGCACTCACACTTGTCTTGAGGCTTTCAGTAGTATCCATCAACTTGTCTATGAACTGTAAGAGCAACCAAGTGGTCCGTACCGCGAACAACGGCTATTCGAATAGATTGGTAACCCTGCAGGGGTGTACTTCTTCACACATGTTTCCACCACTTAGCGTTTGCACACGACATGTGCTCGGCAGACTTCAAGCGAAAGCCGAAGTGGGTGTAGACCACGAACTAACCAACCACTCAAGTCTCTCGTCCAGGTTTATCGCCTATTTGGGTTCCATCCGTGGGGAGATCTGGCCGGGGTGTCGCCCACGGCCCCAAACGATGTGTACAGGGTTCCCGAGCCACCAAACAGGCGACTGGTACACCGTGCCACGTACCTGCCGCATCACAGCCCACCCTGAGGGTCAGCATTGCGCACGACCACCAGTAAACTACAAACACCAAAAACTAATTGCAACTCCTGGACAGAGAACAAGGGCAGTCAATAAGTCGAACGAGGTCATATTTCAGGGCCCAATGTGTGGTAGTAGCTATAACTTGAACCACACATACATATCTCAGGTCCTATGGACGGTTCCAATGAAACAACCCACCATGTACTCCTACATGGCCTTTCATCGATACCTTTACCAAACATGTTCCACACTTCCCTCTCTTTATCGAGCATGATCATTTCACCCTGATCCATCACCCAGATGAACCAGACCTAACACAACTCTAAGCATAGCAGGCAACATAAACAAATAGCATGATGGAACACACATCACATGGCTCATTCAACTCCTACACATGCTAGTGGGTTTCAACTATTTACTGTAGCAATGACAGGTCATGCAAAGGAATAGGGTTCAACTACCGCAGCAAGTAGCAGTTCACACGCTATTGCCTTAATGCAGTAAAAGAGAGCAGGAGCGAGAAGATGGGTTTGTATCGGAATGATCAATGGTTGCTTGCCTGACAGATTGGTTGTCAGATACTGCTCTTCAGTTGGATACGCAGTTGTATCCTCGGGAGCAGGACCTACCACGGAGAACACCGACGGTACAATCAATATACAAACAATGCAACAATATGATGCATGCTCATGACATGGCAAGATGAATGTGTTTTGGGCTAATGTAACTATAAACAGAAAGGTTTGAGCCCATTTGAATCAAAGATTCAAATTTATACCCAAACTATTATTTATTAGAATGCATTAACATGTTTTAAAGTGAATGGCAAGGTTAACTTGCTCAAACATTGATGAAACAAGTACCATTGGAAATATTGGATTTTTCTGATCAATTTTCATATATAAATCTTTTCCATCTGAGCTACTGTTGAATTTATATGATTTTTTGAAGTTTAAAGCATTTTCTGGAATTTTCTGAATTGTTTTAAATCAAATAATCCCACAAAAGCATTTACTGCGTCAGCATGACATCATGCTGACGTCAGCAGGTCAACAGACCTGGTCCAGGTCAAACCTGACTGGTGGGTCCCGCGTGTCAGTGTCATTAGGTTAACTAGTTAAATTAAACTACAAATCCTAATTCACTTAGCCGGCTGGGCCCACATGTCATTGACTCCAGGGGGTCAACCTGGGCCCACCCGTGGTCAAACAGGGTCAAACAGACCGGTGTTTAGCGCCGGCGAGGCCAGACGCGGCGGTGGGGTGCGGGATTCGTGCTCCGGCGACCAAATCGACGGCGGAGCACGTCTACGTGTTGCTGGTGAAGTGCCGCATCGAGTGGTGGTGGTGGTTGGCCTCGAGGTCACCGGAAACGACGCCGGCGACGAGTCCAGCGGCTGCCGGAGCTAGGGTGAGCTCGGGCTAGTCGCTAGAGGGCACGGCGAGGCTCGTGGTGAGGTGCTCTAGGCTCCTGGGGGTGCGGTGAAGCTGATGGACAGGGTGGCGCGGCCGTTGGGTGGCCGGCGCCTCGTCGGCGATGAGCTCCGTGGCGGCGCGTGCGGGTGAGCTTCGTGCAGTCGGTACAGGGCTCGAGAGGGGGAACGGAGAGGATGGGGAGGTAGCTAGGCTCACGGCGGTCGCGTTGGAGTTGACGGCGAGGTCGGGGACGAGCTGGTGCGACGATGAGTTCGCCGGCGATCTCGACGGCCGAACGGGGGAGAAGTGCTCGGGGACGGCGTGTTGGAGCTTCCGGTGAGGCGTGGCTTGACGGGGAGACGTAGCAAACGGTGGCGGAGCTCAGGGACACGACGGCGAGGCGAGGGGAGCTCGGTGGCTGCGGCTATGGTGGCAGGACGGCGGCGGCTGTGGGGGCCATGGCGTGGGGAGGGCGAGGGAGAGAGACAGGGGAGGAGTGGAGACGTCCAGCGTCTTCGTGGCGCAACGTGGAGGACGTCCAGGCCGTTCCCGCGGCGAGGCGGCGGCCAGGGCGGCAAGCAGCTGCCGCGGTAGCGCACGGCCGTGTGCCGGCGTCACCTGCCTGCCTGGCCGCCGAAGCAGCTGGCTAGCTCGGGCCAGCACAGTGCTGGGACGCCAGGTGGGCCGGCTGGTCCAGGTAAGTGGGATGTGCCCTCTTTCTCTCTCTTTTCTATTTTTCTTTCTGTTTTGTTTCTTTTTCAACTTTGTTGAATTATTAAAATGCTAGAACATTTTTATAAATCATGAAACTAGTCATGCCCACTTTATATAAAATGAACAGCATGGAACATTTTAGTTTATGATTATTTGGGCACCTAAAATATTTTATAGTATTTAAATGCCCAAATGCAAATACAATATGAATTAATCCAGAGACCTTTGGATGTCCTAGAAAATTGTGCACCATTTTTGTCATGGGTTTAAGGCCAAGGCAAATATGATGAACATTTTTGAAGGGCATTTTGGGTACATTAGAAAAGATTTTATTAAACCCTAGTTGTTAGAAGAGGGGTGCTGGGCTTTCTGTCATTCCCATTTCAAGTTTCTGTAGACAGTAAACATAATGCACACTCTAGGTAGTCCTAATGCAAGCACTGACTAGGGATGTGACACCCGGAGCATATATAGATGATTCAGAGTAATATTAGTAATGTGAGGTATTCAATTTTTTATTATGTTCATGATGATGATACACTTAAATTATATACATATTATTCATGTTAGGTAATCAAAAAAATTATGTTGTACTAATTTTGTTTACTTTTTGTCATTGCAGGTGCTGACATGATGGTGGGCAAGGGTCCAGAACGCCCCGAGCCTCCTGCGAGCACTACTGGCCAGAGGGGTGGTTCCATTATTCCACCCCAGCCCCTCCAGAGAGCGCTGCTAGACAATATGCAGACAACAGCGGCAAGCGCTTCTTCTTCGGCTGGGAGAGGTTGGGCGAGGACGAAGAAGGCTATTAGATGTGGACGTGGCAGTGGGAGAGGTAGGAAGTGTCGGTGTGTTGGATCGACACCTATGGGATCACAAGAATCCCTACTACGGTTGCGGAGCGCGGGGTTGAGAGAAGAGCGGATCCAACAAATAGCACACGGTTCGTTTACCCAGGTTCGGGCCACGAGGATGCGTAAAACCCTACTCCTGCTTTGGTGGATTATATGTTTGTGTTCTTCAGCTAGCTACCGGGCGTGAGGAGCTCCAAAAAGCCGAATCCCCCTCCTGGTCGCCTCGGGCCTCCTTTTATAGAGAAAAGGGGTCGCGACCGTGGCACACAGGAGATGGAAAGGGTACAGTGATGCGAGGTTTATCCCTCGCATTACATGACAAGGCACATTTAATGCGTCTTGCTTAGGTGTCCTTGCTTTATCGAGGACGGGGGAGAGGCATGTCTTGTCCGCCGCCGCTCCTTCTTGTGTTGACACGCGCCCTAGCCAGCGGTGCCTGAGATGCCATGTAGGCAGGCAGGCAGCTGAGGTGGCGCAAATGGTGGGTCTTCACGAAGATCTGCATGTCGCCACACAGGTGCCTGCCCAGCTGGTTGGGTCGGCAGCTGCATAATGCGGTGGTGGTTTTAGTAGGTGTGGGCCTGATGGTGGCCCTGCGGATGTCCCTGGCAAGGGCCTTTCCGGGGCCCCGGCAAGGGTCTTGCCGCGGCGCCTGCCGTCATCCCCGGCAAGATGCTTTCCAGAGGTCTTGTGGTCTTCCTTGGCTGGGATCCCGCCAAGGGTCGTCGTCTTCTTAGTGTGTATCTGATCTTGAATGTCTTCACAAAGATCTGCATGCCACTACGGGGACATCTCCTGAATCCTTGCCCCACGGGGGCAGTGGACTCAAGGGTGATTCGCTCCATAGGCGAGGGGCGAGTTGCTGCGACAAGGGTCTTGCCGGGGCTGCTAAAGCCGGCCCCGACAAGGATCTTGCCAGGGCTGCTGAAACTGGCTCCGGGCAAGGATCTCGCCGACGGAACCCGCTTCGTCCCTTTGCTCTTTGTGGTCTTGGCTTTGGGCTTCAGTTCCATCGAGCTTCGGTCTTACCCTGGCTCACCTCCATCGCCGTGCTTCGTGTGGTGGTGCCCGTGGCTTAGACTGCCCGTGCACAGTCATAGGGGTACAAAAAAGTGTACCCCTCTTTTTGTACACCGACAGGAGCCCCCGGGCCTGGGCCACACATAAGCGCGACGCGTTGTTGGGCTAGGCCCAGAACGGTGCGCGGGCAGGCGGGACGGTTTTTACTGTGGTAAGATTTTCCGCGCGTTGCGCCTACCACGATCCGCGCGCGTGGCACTGTGCGGAGGGGCGTGCGTGACATGGGTGGCATGCGCGGGGCGGTTTCCGCAGGCATGCGTCACGTCGCAGTAAATGCGAAAGGAGGCGGCCCGCGTCCCCCCCCCCCATAAGAAGGAATAACCGCGGGCGCGCTGCTCACTTCCTCCGTTTTCCTCACGCCTCTTCCAATCTCAGAGCCGCCGCTTCCTCTCTTCCTTCTTTCCGAAGCTTCCGCCATCGCCCGCCGCCGTTGCTTTGCCCTCCCCCTCTCTCAAACCTCCAACTTTCTCAGCCGCCATGGCGTCCAAGTCTGTCAAGCGCAAGGGGGCGGCCAAGGGCGCCGGGACCGTGGAGCCTCCGGAGAGCGCGCTATTGGGGGACCGGACGAGGTCCGCCTTCTTCTTCCCCTCGACGGTCGATGTCCACGAGCTCCGGGCCGCCTTCAAGCCCCTTTGGGGGATGAAGACGGGGGGGGAGAATTTGGGACATCCGGCGACGCGCGTCATTCCTGCCGCTTGTGCCGAACCTGGCCCAAATCGGTATCCCTTCTTCGTCGACTACTTTTCTTGCGGGTTATGTCCCCCTTTCTCCGATTTCTTCTGCGATATCATGCACACCTTTGGCTTCCGCCTCTTGGATTTTACTCCGAATGCGGTGGCGTGCATGGCTTTCTTCGCGCACCTTTGCGAGGGCTTCGTCGGGGTACCGCCCAACACGGCGCTCTTCCGCCACTATTTCTCCCCTCGAATCCAGCTGGGAAGTGCCGTCTCTGGATGCATCACCCGGATTCCAAGATCCAAGGGAGCGTACCCGGACGATGCCGTGAAGGAGAGGTGGGATGAATGGCGCGACCGGTGGTGCTGGATTGAAGACGAAGACCCGCCAAGATTCTGCAAGGTCCGTCGAGTGCCGCCGGTCCGTGGCAGTGACTAGAGCGACGTCGACGTCGCCGACTGGAGGCTCACCGTCGCCACCACCAGGATTCTCCGGCTCACCCAGGCCGGACTCACCCTCGAGATGATCGGGGCAGACTTCATTCGCCGTCGGATCGCCCCGTTGCACAACAAGGGGAGCCCAGACTGGCTCTTTAGGAATCCGGCTGACGTTATGCGACTCCGCCTTGGCCTCGACCACAACCTCACGGTGATGGGACATGCCCATTTCTGCCAGCGGCTCTTCCAACTTGATGTGGGTCGCGATGGCGAGGTCGAACGGACCGGCAAGGCCGCGAGGGCTGCCGTAAAGGTCGGCAAGGCCATCAAGGGGCCGTTCTTCAAGTTGCCAGCGGGGGTGGTCCCGTTGTGCAACAACTCGCGTCAGTCCGAGATCATCGCCATGATGCCGGACTGCAATGCGCACGACCCTGTCCCGAGCTGGCACGAGCCGGCCGATGCGGACGTTCAGCAATTCTTCGACTCTCTGGTTGAGGTGTATGTCAATCCTGACGCCGAGCGGTGGCTTGTCATGGACACCACCCAGGCAGAGTTGGACTACATTGCCACTAGGGCAAGGGAGGCGTAGCTTGCCATGGAGGCCGGCAGCGCCGGGGGTGTGGAGGACAAGGCCGCAACGGCTGCGGAGGAGGAGGAGCTCGCCTAGTGGGCCGCGGCCGCCGGGGAGGCTAGCAGCGCCGGCACCGGAGCTCTGCTTGTTGAAGATGCGGCTGACGAGTCGTCGGAGGAGGAGGACGTGGCGGCGGGCTCGGTGCCAGCCAGGGGAAGGGGACGCAGCCTCAATTGACCCTGGAGAGGTCCGGGCGCCACACGAGGGCCACGGCAGTGAGGAGGCTGACGAAGGCCGCTGAGAAGAAGAAGGCGACAGCCCCTTCTCCATCTAGGCGCGCACAAGCTCCGCCTTCTTCGCCTCCCCCGGCAGACGTCGACTCGGATGTCGACGCGGAGCTCCCTTTTGATCTTGGGCCTCTCAGCCCGATGAGGAAAAGGAAAGCGGTGGAGGAGGAGGAGATGGACGACGAGTAAGTACTCTGTTCCTTACTGCCATTTCCATTCCCCTGAACTAAGCCACTCATCTTGATCAGTTTTTGCTTCTCCAGGGATGCATAGACGTTGGCCCAGAGGGTGAAGAGGGCCAAGGCCTCGGCGAGCAGTCAGCCCTCGGCTGGGGCTTCAGAGACATCACTGGTGGTGTTGAGCAGCCCAGACAGCAGCCCCCGGCACAGCCCCCAGCGTAAGCTCATCACCCTCCTCTTGCTCGACATGTGGTAGGTGTTCGATGCTATGGTGCTGACCTTGTCGGTTTTGTAGGACGGGAGCGGCAGCAGGAGGGGCCGCGGGAGGCTACCCCCAACACACCACCCCCATCGGCTACGCCGCTGCAAAGGGCGTCCCCGGCAAGGGCACCAAGCATGGAGCCCACACCCATGGAGGAAGAGGGGAACTTGGGCGCTGGTGGCTCTGCCACGACGCCAAATACCGGCGGGGAGGGGGCTTCTGCTTCACAGCCTGGCACTGGTGAGTCGCCCGTCCTTCATCTCTGCTTTTCCCTCATTCTTTTTTTCTTGGCTTCATCATTCCCATCACTGCCCAGGCCCTCCTTCAACAGATATGGAGGACGTGGACACTGTCGTCGGGAACATTGCTGATGAGGCCGCGGCGGAGGCTGACAGGATTGCCGCCGAGGAGGCCGCCAAGGATGCTGGCGAGGCTGCCGCCGACAAGACCGCCAAGGATGCTGCCGCGGGTGCCAGCGGTGGGCCTGCTGGGGAGGCCGGCAAGGCCACAGCCGAGGAAGAGGTGGTTGTATGATCAGCCTTCTTCCTCCACAACCTCGGGCCCCGGTAGGTATCTGAAGGTGGGCGACGATCTCTTCGTCCATCTTACAGGGGCGTCAGGTTCTCGAGCGCCCGCCGAAGGGGAAGTCTTCGACGGCGAGGTACTCGATGCCACCGGGCTCGAGGTTGTGGATGAACCGGGCACCGACGGCGATGGTTCCCTAGAAGAACAGCTCTTCCGGGCTATGGGGGCCAATTTCTGGAAGCTCCAAGCGCCCTACCGTGCCCGTCTGGACAAGGTTAAGTCCAGGATGGCAACGGTGTACGAGGCGGAGGTGGACTTCAAGGCGTGCATTGCTGAGGCGCAGACCTAGTTTCATCAGGCTCGCGAGGAGCAGAGAGCCTTTCAGGAGGAATTGGCCAAGCGTGATGCAGGGCTCACCATGAAGATGTCTGGCATAGAGAAGGCCCATGAAGAGGCAGCGAGCTTGGTTGCCGCGGCCGAGGCCGCCCGGAACCAGCATCAAGCCGCCTTGGATTCCCAGTAAGAAGACCTCTCCGCGCGTGAGGCGAAGCTTGACGCAACTCTCCGTGGCAAGGATGAGGAGCACGAGGTCCTTGTCGAGCGGCGGACTCGCGGGCTAGGGCAGAGGCACAAAGAGGCAGTCGATGCCCAGGCTCTGGTCCATGCCGGCAAGGTGAAGGAGCTGGAGGTAGAGCGGGACGAGCTGAAGGAGCAGGCCCTCAAGCTGTCCGACGAGAAGAGCATGCTCAACTGTGCCTTGGCAGAGGCGCATGGAGCGGCCATCAGCAGGGCTGGGGAGCTCTCCGAAGTGCAAAACTCCATCAGAGATCTCAAGCTGAAGCTGGAGAATCTCGAGAAGATGTTGTCGGAGAGCTCGGCTCGGGAGGAGACCTTGACCAGGAGCCTGGAGGAGGAGAAGCAGCTGCGGGCGGACGAGGCCGCCTCCCACCAGGAATACGTGGCAGGCGAGATCAGATGGATCAGATGGCTGGAAGACGTCGCCGGCAGGGTCACCTCGCAGTTGGCCCTCATGGGGATGCCAAACGTGAGGTATGCCCCTGAGTGGAGCGGGACCATCAACGCCAAGCTGACCCTGTTCTTCGAGGGCGTCCTCGGCGCCTAGGCTGATCTTCACTCCAACAGAACGGCCACGCTGGCCGGGGAGGCCCGGCGACTTTGCCAGGGGGTCATGACCAAGGTCCTCACCAAGATGGCGTACTGGAATCCCGCCCTCGACTTCAAAGCCGCGATGGATAGCTTGTCGGAGGGTGCTGACCTCACGGTGCTCAAGGAGCACATCAAGCCCGTCATCAGCTGCATCGACGAAATCAAGAGGGTGGAAGGCCAGCGCCGGGATTAGGCATCCCGTTCTTCTTCACCACTGCGGGTTCATGACCAAGACAAATTTTATCTTTAGTTAGAACCGCAGCGATGATTTGATGTAATATAACTTGGAAGCACTTTTGGAATTATGCATGCTATTTCCCTGTTTGTTGCCTCTTTGTATGTCCACCCTACGCTAGCTGGGTAGGCTTGCCAGCGCAGAAACCCAAGGCGGCGTCTTGGGGCCAGGTCCCCATTGGCCTGCCGGGCGAGCGTGCTGCCGGGTGAGCCACCTTACCGTCCTTAACGCAGCCGCTCGAACTGTCGAGTTTGACTCGAGTCAGAGTCGAGAGCCTTGCCAATTGCGGAAGGTTACCCTACCGTTTCCAACGCAGCTGTTTGAACTGTTGAGCGGACTCGAAACAGAGCAAAGGCGTTGTCGATCGGGAAGGGCCCCATTTGCGTGCAGGTTTGTTTTTGTACAAAGAATGACAGCTCCGAGGATAATAACCTCAAAAAATAGAATGGAAATATCCGGGGTTCAATGTAACTTAGCTTCTATTTGTAGCCGCTCGAGTGCTGATCTTCCGGCCTCCTTCCTTCTCAAAGAGCCGCGAAGACGAAGGAGCGCTGGGCGAACTGCTAGAGCCGATTCTCACAACTACAGCCCCCTACCTGGCGTGCCAAAGATGTCGGTGTGTTGGATCGACACCTATGGGATCACAAGAATCCCTACTACGGTTGCGGGGCGCGGGGTTGAGAGAAGAGCGGATCCAACAGATAGCACACGGTTTGTGTGACGCCCGAAGACCGATGTCCCAGAAGATTCGAGATGTTTCGGGTTCTCCCGTGTGTTTCTTTTGTGATTGTGTTATTTATTTTTTGCATTGCATCATGTCATCATGCCATCATGTCATTAATCTTTGCATCTCAACCAAATAAATTGTGTGGACCTTCGGTCCATTTAAATCGAGGGAAGAATGTCTTCTCTTTATAACATATACTCCCAATATTTTAGGGAGCTATTATAATAATATTCCATTGCTTCGGAATAACCCAACACACTTGCATATATTTCCCCATGCCTTTTCTTCTCAATTCCTTGCCTTAAACCCTCCCTATATTCTTTTCCCGTTTATCGGGGTTCTTCCAAAAACCCTCCAACAATTTTAATTAAATTCCTTACATTTTCGTGAGTCCAGGGAATTTTACCCTATGCCAAAACTCTCCTCCTAACCCCCCCTCTTTCTTTTCCTTTATTTTCTTTTTCTTCTTCTTTCTCTCTTTTGTTAGGAGAAGACCAGCCGGCAGTCCAGCCGCAGCCCACCTCCCTACTAGGCCAGTGGGCCTCAGCCTTCCCTCCCCGCGGCCCATCAGCTGCAGGCCCGACCCCGGCTGGTAACCCTAGCCCGCCGTAGCGCAACTCCCTCTGTTTCCCTTCGTCTGCCGCCTCCTCTCGATCCCATCTCCACCTACCGCTCGACCCCCTCGTCCCCATCTTCCTTCGCAGCGCACCCCACTCCCTCTTTCCCCCTCGCTGCGCCCCGTCGGCAGCCGCATCCTGCTCCAGCGCCTTGCCTCCTCTGCAGCTCTCGCCCACGCCAAGGCCGTCCGCCGCCTTCCCCTTCCCGCGAGCACCCAAGCCCCCTCGTTCAGCGCCTTCTCCTCCTCTACAGCACCGACCCCATCGCTCCAGGCCGCCGCGCCTCTGCCTCCTCCACCAGCGCCTCGCGAAACCACCGCCGACCAGAGGCTGCAGCAGCACCGAGCGCCGCGCCCCTCCAGCGCGGGAGCAGCCCGGCCAGGCCTCGCCTCCTCGTCCGCCGTCCTCCCCGTCCAAGGTCTCTCCAGCCGCGGGCCTCGGCCCCGACAGCGCCGTCCTCCGTTCGTGCGCCGCTGCCTTCACCTCGTGTGGTCATGTTGCTGCTGGCCAAGTACCTCGTCGCCGCCAAGACCTTGCTGCCGTTTTTTCCTATTGTTGTGGACACTGTAGTTGCAACACCCGTGGGCGCCGAGTTCCTCTTCCGGATTCGTCAAGTTCGACTACACGATGAAATACCAAGTACCCCTTCATTTTTTTGTCAAGACCGGCAAGTTGAAGACCCAAGTACCACGATGACCGAGTACGTCTACCGTCGCCAAGTCCCGAGACCGACAAGTTCCACGACACGTGACATGACCGCTACGAACCGAGTACGACTACACATGGAGATCCCGTGTACAACTACCGTCGCAAGAACGAGAACCCCCAAGTACCACGACGACGATGACCTTCAAGTTCGACTACCGTCGCCCCGAAGATGTTGGATTCATCAAGTACCTCTACCGACGACGTGAACGACTACGAACGAGAACAACTACTTCCTCTACGTGCATGTACCACTACCGTCGCCCCGTGTACGACTACTTCCCTCTACGAGCGTGTACCCCGACTCGCGAGAACGACTACTTCCACTACGTCCCTCGATGACTCGAACCGCCCCGTGAACGTTTGTTCCGAAGGTATAACCCCGTGACGATGACCCGTGGATGAATGCATGTGTTGTATGAAATGTTTGCCCTTGTGTGCACCGTGCCCGTTTCGTCCTTTTGTCGCGCTCCTCGGTTGCCTCGTCGCCGACTCGTGGGAACTCGGTGACGGGATCACCCCACCTTTCATCTTGTTTCGCTCGCTCACACCACCTTATCTTTTGCACCGGTCTCTCAACGAGTTACCGGAACCGAGATGTTGCCGTTGCATCATTTTCGGATCGTTGCCGTGGCACCCTTTCCTTCCACCACGGTGACAAATGCTTCATATCTCTTCATGTCAACTTTTAATAATAATTGCATAAAACTTGATCATGTCATCCGCATCATATTAACAACATTAAAAATGTGTGAATTGTTGTTTGCTTAATAATTGCTAAACTTAAATATGGGTTTTTTTTCCGGATTTGTTGTTGTTATTTTCCGGCCTCATTTAAAACGCCTAAATAGTGTAGTTTTATTATGCTTCACCTCTTGCTATGTTAAAAACTTTTAATCTTGTCTTGTAAATAAACGAGAGTTAACTAAATAAATAAAATGTGGTGTTTCGTCAATATGCAACTCGTTGCATATTGAGCTCCACTTAAATTGTAGTTTTGTTTGTGCACCTTGCCATGCCATGCATATTTAAACCGGACATGCATCATACTTGGATGTGCATCGTATGCCATGTTTATGATTGTGTGTTTACCGTGTTGTTTGTTTCTTTCCGGTTGCTTCTCTTGTTAGCTTCGGTTTCGTTCCGGAGTTGTGAGGATTCGCTCGACTATGTTGCTCCGTCTACTTCATGGACTTGTTCTTCTCCCTTGCGGAATCTCAGGCAAGATGATCATACCCTTGGATACCTTTACTACCATTGCCATGCTTAGTTGTCTCGATGCTATCGTTACATGTCGCGCTACCCATCTTTTATGTCAGCCTCTCCTTGTTGCCATGAAACCTCTAACCTTTGAAACCTTCCTAGCAAAACCACTGTTTGGCTATGTTACCCACTTGCTCAGCCCCTCTTATAGCGTTGTTAGTTGCAGGTGAAGATGAAGTTTGTTCCAGGAGGGAACTTGTTGTTGGCATATCACAATATCTATTATTATTAATTAACACACCTATATATTGGGCAGGGGTGGAAGGCTTGGCCTTTTGCTTGGTGTTTTGTTCCACTCATGCCACCTTAGGCGTCGATAAACCGACATTATGTTCCTTGATTTTGTGTTCCTTACACGATGGGTGGATGGGGACCCCTTGACAGTTCGACTTTGAATAAAACTCCTCCTACAAGGCCCAACATTGGTTTTAATTTGCTCATAATAACAACTTAAATAATTAATTATTTGCATAGGGGGTCATGTCCCCGGGTTCTTAATTCTACATAGCAGGGGGGGCAGTGTTGATGGTGTTGGTCCCGAATGAGAAGACTGCGGGGCCGCCTCGGGGAAACCCGAGGTATCTGGTATAACCTGTAGCATGTCTCATCCGGTTGTGGCCTGAGATGAGATACGTGCGGCTACTATCAGGGTGTCGGCACGCCGGGAGGTCTTGCTGGACTTGTTTTACCATTGTCGAAATGTCTTGTGCACCGGGAAGCCGAGCCTGATCGGATTTCCCTAAGATAAGGGGTGATGATATTATATTTATCACTTGAGCTAATCGTGAGAGCTTGTGATGGGCTAAGTTGGGACACCCCTGCAGGGTTAAAATCTTTCGAAAGCCGTGCCCGCGGTTATGTGGCAGATTGGAATTTGTTAATGTCCGGTTGTAGAAAACTTGACAGATGATCCGAAGTAAAACACACAACTGTGTGAGTAACCGTGACTGTCTCTTTTCACTTTGAGAAGAGAACACGGTGGGGTTATGTTTGACTCGTATGTAGTTTAGGATCTTTAGCGATCACTACTAGTTTGCGACCGTTTGCGTAGATGCTCATCTTGTTCTGGTACTCGTAAGATAGCCACCATATTATGCTTAGCCGCCGCTGCAACCTCACCACTTTACCTCTTCCTACCCATAAGCTTTGCTAGTCTTGATACCCTTGGTTATGGGATTGCTGAGTCCTCGTGGCTCACAGATACTACTACAACACCAGATGCAGGTTCAGCCGAGTTTGAAGCAGGAGCTGGTTCAGAGCTTCACTAGGAGCTCGATGATGAGTATGGCCGTTGCTTGTGACATTTTCGACGATCAGTAGTGGTTTCTACTAGGATTCAATCTAGACCTATGGCTTTATGTTGTGTTTGGTATCTTGTCTTTTGGATCTTCGCCCGTAGTCGGGTTGTGATGTTTTTGAATGATGTCTTGCTTATGTAATGTATTGTGTGAAGTGGCGAGTGTAAGCCAACTATCTCCTTTTACAATTTAATCCCTCTTTTACATGAGATGTGCGAAGATACCAAACTTGCGATCATTCCAGAATGGGCTTATATCTTTAAGTCGTGCCTCGACACGTAGGAGATATAGTCCCATCCTGGGCATTACAAGTTGGTATTCAGAGCCTTCTCCGACCTAGAAGCCCCTACTGATTGATCGAATCGTTGACGGTTGAGTCTAGGCACACACATGAAAATGTTTTGAGTCCTATATATATATATCGGAGAGTAGGATTTCTTTTGCTCCTCATCCCTTTTCACTCTGGTGAGGACTCCTGACGATTACTCTTGTCTCTTCTACTCTCAAAAATTTCACCAAATTTGTTTTAGGATCTCGCGAGTATTATTTGGATTGTTCCGATGTCTTTGTGACGAGAACATTGTTCTCGATGCCTCCTGTCATTAGGGGTTGTGGCAGTGTACCGGGGAGTTGAGCTCCGAGGTGTTGTCGTCACAAATATATCGCATCAGTTCTAGAATACTTAAGACGGCCGACATCGAAAACTCTCCTATACGGTTGGTGGCAAGATAACCCCGACATCACCCAGTACTGGGGAGGTAGTTCGGGAGTATTGCCATAGCTTGTATAGTAGATGCGTTTCGAAGGTCCGAGGCAAACGGTTTCCGGAGATAACTGGTTATGTGTTGAAGGATGGATACAGCTGGATGTAGGATTAGAGTTGAGTGCGCGATGCTTCCCCTGTATCCCCAACACCTGATTGCATAACTAGAAACTTTCGGAAATTAATAGGTGGGTTCATCTAGTAGTTCTAGGCATTCTTCCAACGAGTGCATGATATGGAGTTCGGGGTTCTACATTGAGTGAAGTGGTTTTATGGGCTTGTTCCGATCGGGAGTAGCATCTTAAAGGGTCCTTGGCTATGCTGATCCGGGGATTGCAAAACCCTTTTGTAACACGTTCCATGAGCTTTCAGCACGAATATGTCGAACGAAGCTTCTATCTTGTATTTGTTCTATCTGCTCCTTGTTGCTTTTATTTATCTTTTGTTCTCCCAAGTGGCTTCTCGACAAGTTGATGTACCTACGGAATTCATTCGTTCAATTCTCTGTTCGGATAGATAAGTTGCAACATAATCTTCTTCATAAACATATCTATCCTTTGTTTTTGTTTTGATTCTGGTATTCAAGTTGCTTTGATGTCAAATGTTGATTCCATACCTTTCTTAATTGGTGTTCTCATATTTCTATGGGAGTGCTAATTCTTCTTGACCATCGAGAGTTTCATGTTAATCCTTTTTCAACCGGTGTGCCTTCTCTTCAAGTTTTCCCTTACGGACGTCGTTGAGAAATCTGACGATTGTCTGTTTCATTCATCCCAAGTCGTCTTCGTTTTCCCCACCCTCCCACCCCTTTTTTCTTTATGGAGCCAGAATTCTTAATGAAGTATCCATTTTATTCATGCGATGTTTCTTCATTCTTTTCCATCAATGTTCTTATCCGGTGCTTTATCGTGAAGATGCTCAAGAGCTTCAAGTTCATCATTCTTTTGTTCTCAAATTCTGCTGGTGGATGTAATTCAAGATTTCGGTGTTGATCTTATCATTTTTCCTCATTTCATAATGCTTTCTTATTCCGGTGCACCAATTAATCATTCTCCTCTTGCTATTCATGTCCGGAGTGTTGAAGATTCATGTTTCCATTCTTAAACCGTTCAAGCTATTTTGAGATTGTTATCTCATCCAAGTCATTTAATTCAACCGGTGCAATATCTCTTAAGCATTTTTTTTCAACGGTGATTTCTTTTGAGTGGGCCCTAACCCACAGGTCTTTTCCCAGGATCTTACCTGACTCTTCTTATTTTTCTAGAGTTACTCAAATTCTTTCAAATTGTGATGTAAGTATGATTTCCATCAGTCATATACCTTCTCCCAGATCGTTTTCAAATTCTTTTCATGTTTGGTTAAACCTTCAATCTTTTTATTCTTCCGGAGTATCTAGCAATTCTTCAAGGTGTTTCTCCTTGTCATTCTCAACATCTGAAGACCGGAGAAGTGTTTCTCTTAAATCTTGGCCCGTCTTCTTGAAGATTCGTGGTTCTAGCTTCATGCCATCCTCATTATTGTTTCGTTTGTGAGGAATTATTATCATACCCATCCGAAGCATTTCATGAATTCTTTCTTTGTGATCCTCCGAAGGCCATCATTTCAGAATATTTCTTCGTTCTCAGTTTTTAACTTCGTCCTCCAAATATTCTTCATTGATGCCTCCTCGTTCGTCTCCATATTTTTACGGTGGTTATTTCAAGTTTACTCTTCCTTGTTATCATATCAATTCATTTGTTCTTTTCATAATCCTACCGGTGATTCGTTGAATACTTTCTCAAGTTTGTGCGAGATCTCTCTTTAATTATTTCCAACGAGAATAAGTAGTATGCCAAATCCTTTGGTTGTCATCAATTTAAATTGGTGAAGGAGATGCATGACATAATTCTTATTCTTATTCCTTTAAGGTGATTTAATTCTTTTGTCTGGAGCTTGTTCATCATATCATATTCTCGATTCTAAGCTGTTCATCTTGTTTTCCGGAGCTCCAAGTTATTACAATTATATCATTTCAAAGCTCCATCTAATTCATCGCAGGCCTTAAATCTTATTCTTTTCATCTTTCACTTCTCATGCTTTCATTACCGGAGTTCTCATGGTGGTTCATCAAGATTTAATTCATCCTCGAAGTCTTCATCAAGATTCTTGTTGGAGCTTAGGCATTCTTCATCATGCTTTCCAAGTGCAATTCTTTCGACATTATCTTTTTAGATGGTGTTATGTCATTCTTGTCAATTCCTTCATGTTTTATGATTCACAAGTTATCAAGAATGAGATATTTAAACCCATCATTTTTCATTGTTCAGGAGATCCTTTCAACCTTCAATTATTCGTTGGAGTAATCTTGGGTTATAATTCACCAAAAAGCTTTCCCTAAGAATTGTTGCTATTATGGTGCGTAATAATGACCCAAGCTCCCTATTATCCTCTCGGTGAAAAAAATTTCATCCCTTTGCTGCTCTCAATCCAATCAAATGTTTTCGTCAGTGGCTGGTTGTCACCTCATAGTTTTCAGGTGTTTTCCATAAGCCCACATCAAGCTTATTCGTTTTCGTTGTTGATTTTTCCAACAACTCCATTCAACCCTTCTTCGTAAGGATGTTTTTCATATTCATTTGTCGAAGAAGTTGTCTTTTTCTCTCCGTTCAATTCTTTCATTGATTTATATGCTATTCTTTCATTCCGGAGGCATTGTGATGTTGCTCTCTCCAAACCATCATCTCGTTTTATCGAGATCTTGTTCTTTCCTTGGTTATCTAATTATCCGGAGCGTTGTATTCTCCATTCTAAGTCTCTCATCTTTTCATGTTTTCCCTCTATTTTCAACCGGAGTGCTGTCTGAAGCCTTCCTTACCCGTGTGCCATTCCTTCATTGTTCCGGAGGCTATGTGCTGTTGATTTCATCAAGTATCATTCAATCTCCTCAAGTTCATGTTAATTCCTTCCATTTTTCAGACGGAGTGCTGCCCGATTTATGTCATTCTTATTCCTTGGCTATACCGTTGTGGTTTCATATTCTTTTGGTTCGTAAGCTCTTCTTTCATGTCTTTCAACTTTCAAGGTTCTCATTATGTTCCTTGTTCCTCTTTTCTAACGGAGTTTTCATATTCGTTCATCTCCGTTGTATTCTTCTTTCAAGATTGTTTAACCTCTCAAGGTTCTTTGGTTTTCACTCGTTTGTCGAAGAAGCAACTTTGTTTTACCTCTTCCTCTTTCGTTTTTTTACCCGGTGCTATCTCTAGGATCTCGGGTCGAGATCCTCTGTTAGTGTGGGAGAGTTGTGACGCCCGAAGACCGACGTCCCAGAAGATTCCAGACGTTCCGGGTTCTCCCGTGTGTTTCTTTTGTGATTGTGTTATTTATTTTTTGCATTGCATCATGTCATCATGCCATCATGTCATTAATCTTTGCATCTCAACCAAATAAATCGTGTGGACCTTCGGTCCATTTAAATCGAGGGAAGAATGTCTTCTCTTTATAACATATACTCCCAATATTTTAGGAAGCTATTATAATAATATTCCATTGCTTCGGAATAACCAAACACACTTGCATATATTTCCCCATGCCTTTTCTTCTCAATTCCTTGCCTTAAGCCCTCCCTATATTCTTTTCCCGTTTATCGGGGTTCTTCCAAAAACCCTCCAACAATTTTAATTAAATTCCTTACATTTTTGTGATTCCAGGGAATTTTACCCTATGCCCAAACTCTCCTCCTAACCCCCCATCTTTCTTTTCCTTTATTTTCTTTTTCTTCTTCTTTCTCTCTTTTGTTAGGAGAAGGCCAGCCGGCAGTCCAGCCGCAGCCCACCTCCCTACTAGGCCAGTGGGCCTCAGCCTTCTCTCCCCGCGGCCCATCAGCTGCAGGCCCGACCCCGGCGGCTAACCCTAGCCCGCAGCAGCGCAACTCCCTTTGTTTCCCTTCGTCCGCCGCCTCCTCTCGATCCCATCTCCACCGACCGCTCGACCCCCTCGTCCCCATCTTCCTTCGCAGCGCACCCCACTCCCTCGTTCCCCCTCGCTGCGCCCCGTCCGCAGCCGCATCCTGCTCCAGTGCCTCGCCTCCTCTGCAGCTCTCGCCCGTGCCAAGGCCGTCCGCCGCCTTCCCCTTCCCGCGAGCGCCCAAGCCCCCTCGTTCAGCGCCTTCTCCTCCTCTACAGCGCCGACCCCATCGCTCCAGGCCGCCGCGCCTCTGCCTCCTCCACCAGCGCCTCGCGAAGCCGCCGCCTGCCAGAGGCTGCAGCAGCACCGAGCGCCGCGCCCCTCCAGCGCGGGAGCAGCCCGGCCAGGCCTCGCCTCCTCGTCCGCCGTCCTCCCCGTCCAAGGTCTCTCCAGCCGCGGGCCTCGGCCCCGACAGCGCCGTCCTCCGTCCCTGTGCCGCTGCCTTCGCCTCGTGTGGTCATGTTGCTGCTGGCCAAGTACCTCGTCGCCGCCAAGACCTTGCTGCGGTTTTTTCCTGTTGTTGTGGACACTGCAGTTGCAACACCCGTGGGCGCCGAGTTCCTCTTCCGGATTCATCAAGTTCGACTACACGATGAAACACCAAGTACCCCTTCATTTTTTGTCAAGACCGGCAAGTTGAAGACCCAAGTACCACGACGACCGAGTACGTCTACCGTCGCCAAGTCCCGAGACCGACAAGTTCCACGACACGTGACATGACCGCTACGAACCGAGTACAACACACATGGAGATCCCGTGTACAACTACCGTCGCAAGAACGAGAACCCCCAAGTACCACGACGCCGATGACCTTCAAGTTCGACTACCGTCGCCCCGAAGATGTTGGATTCATCAAGTACCTCTACCGACGACGTGAACGACTACGAACGAGAACAACTACTTCCTCTACGTGCATGTACCACTACCGTCGCCCCGTGTACGACTACTTCCCTCTACGAGCGTGTACCCCGACTCGCGAGAACGAATACTTCCACTATGTCCCTCGACGACTCGAACCGCCCCGTGAACGTTTGTTCCGAAGGTATAACCCCGTGACGATGACCCGTGGATGAATGCATGTGTTGTATGAAATGTTTGCCCTTGTGTGCACCGTGCCCGTTTTTTCCTTTTGTCGCGCTCCTCGGTTGCCTCGTCGCCGACTCATGGGAACCCGGTGACAGGATCACCCCACCTTTCATCTTGTTTTGCTCGCTCATGCCACCTTATCTTTTGCACCAGTCTCTCAACGAGTTACCGGAACCGAGATGTTGCCGTTGCATCATTTTCGGATCGTTGCCGTGGCACCCTTTCCTTCCACCACGGTGACAAATGCTTCATATCTCTTCATGTCAACTTTTAATAATAATTGCATAAAACTTGATCATGTCATCCGCATCATATTAACAACATAAAAAATGTGTGAATTGTTGTTTGCTTAATAATTTCTAAACTTACATATGGGGTTTTTTTCCGGATTTGTTGTTGTTATTTTCCGGCCTCATTTAAAACGCCTAAATAGTGTAGTTTTATTATGCTTCACCTCTTGTTATGTGAAAAACTTTTAATCTTGTCTTGTAAATAAACGAGAGTCAACTAAATAAATAAAATGTGGTGTTTCGTCAATATGCAACTCGTTGCATATTGAGCTCCACTTAAATTGTAGTGTTGTTTGTGCACCTTGCCATGCCATGCATATTTAAACCGGACATGCATCATACTTGGACGTGCATCGTATGCCATGTTTATGATTGTGTGTTTACCGTGTTGTTTGCTTCTTTCCGGTTGCTTCTCTTGTTAGCTTCGGTTTCGTTCCGGAGTTGTGAGGATTCGCTCGACTGTGTTGCTCCGTCTACTTCATGGACTTGTTCTTCTCCCTTGCGGAATCTCAGGCAAGATGATCATACCCTTGGATACCTTTACTACCATTGCCATGCTTAGTTGTCTCGATGCTATCGTTACATGTCGCGCTACCCATCTTTTATGTCAGCCTCTCCTTGTTGCCATGAAACCTCCAACCTTTGAAACCTTCCTAGCAAAACCACTGTTTGGCTATGTTACCCGCTTGCTCAGCCCCTCTTATAGCGTTGTTAGTTGCAGGTGAAGATGAAGTTTGTTCCAGGAGGGAACTTGTTGTTGGCATATCACAATATCTATTATTATTAATTAACACACCTATATATTAGGCATGGGTGGAAGGCTTGGCCTTTTGCTTGGTGTTTTGTTCCACTCATGCCACCTTAGGCGTCGATAAACCGGCATTATGTTCCTTGATTTTGCGTTCCTTACACGATGGGCTGATGGGGACCCCTTGACAGTTCGACTTTGAATAAAACTCCTCCAGCAAGGCCCAACATTGGTTTTAATTTGCTCATAATAGCAACTTAAATAATTAATTATTTGCATAGGGGGTCATGTCCCCGGGTTCTTAATTCTACATAGCAGGGGGGGCAGTGCTCATGGTGTTGGTCCCGAATGAGCAGACTGCGGGGCCACCTCGGGGAAACCCGAGGTATCTGGTATAACCTGTAGGATGTCTCATCCGGTTGTGGCCTGAGACGAGATACGCGCGGCTACTATCAGGGTGTCGGCACGCCGGGAGGTCTTGCTGGACTTGTTTTACCATTGTCGAAATGTCTTGTGCACCGGCAAGCCGAGCCTGATTGGATTTCCCTAAGATAAGGGGTGATGATATTATATTTATCACTTCAGCTAATCGTGAGAGCTTGTGATGGGCTAAGTTGGGACACCCCTGCAGGGTTATAATCTTTCGAAAGTCGTGTCCGCGGTTATGTGGCAGATTGGAATTTGTTAATGTCCGGTTGTAGAAAACTTGACAGATGATCCGAAGTAAAACACACAACTGTGTGAGTAACCATGACTGTCTCTTTTCACTTTGAGAAGAGAACACGGTGGGCTTATGTTTGACTCGTATGTAGTTTAGGATCTTTAGCGATCACTACTAGTTTGCGACCGTTTGCGTAGATGCTCATCTTATTCTGGTACTCGTAAGATAGCCACCATATTATGCTTAGCCGTTGCTGCAACCTCACCACTTTACCTCTTCCTACCCATAAGCTTTGCTAGTCTTGATACCCTTGGTTATGGGATTGCTGAGTCCTCGTGGCTCACAGATACTACTACAACACCAGATGCAGGTACAGCCGAGTTTGAAGCAGGAGCTGGTTCAGAGCTTCACTGGGAGCTCGATAATGAGTATGGCCGTTGCTTGTGACGTTTTCGACGATCAGTAGTGGTTTCTACTAGGATTCGATCTAGACCTGTGGCTTTATGTTGTGTTTGGTATCTTGTCTTTTGGATCTTCGCCCGTAGTCGGGTTGTGATGTTTTTGAATGATGTCTTGCTTATGTAATGTATTGTGTGAAGTGGCGAGTGTAAGCCAACTATCTCCGTTTGCAATTTAATCCCTCTTTTACATGAGATGTGCAAAGATACCAAACTTGCAATCATTCCAGAATGGGCCTATATATTTAAGTCGTGCCTCGACACGTAGGAGATATAGTCCCATCCTGGGCATTACATTTTGTTTACCCAGGTTCGGGCCGCGAGGATGCGTAAAACCCTACTCCTGCTTTGGTGGATTATATGTTTGTGTTCTTCAGCTAGCTACGGGGCGTGAGGAGCTCCAAAAAGCCGAATCCCCCTCCTGGTCGCCTCGGGCCTCCTTTTATAGAGAAAAGGGGTCACCACAGTGGCACACAGGAGGTGGAAAGGGTACAGTGATGCGAGGTTTATCCCTCACATTACATGACAAGGCGCATTTAATGCGTCTTGCTTAGGTGTCCTTGCTTTATCGGGGACGGGGGAGAGGCATGTCTTGTCCGCCGCCGCTCCTTCTTGTGTTGACACGTGCCCTGGCCAGCGGTGCCTAAGATGCCATGTACGCAGGCAGGCAGCTGAGGTGGCGCAATGGTGGGTCTTCACGAAGATCTGCATGTCGCCACGCAGGTGCCTGCCCAGCTGGTTGGGTCGGCAGCTGCATAAGGCGGTGGTGGTTTTAGTTGGTGTGAGCCTGATGGTGGCCCTGTGGATGTCCCCGGCAAGGGCCTTGCCGGGGCCCCGGCAAGGGTCTTGCCGCGGCACCTGCTGTCATCCCCGGCAAGATGCTTGCCGGAGGTCTTATGGTCTTCCTTGGCTGGGATCCCATCAAGGGTCGTCGTCTTCTTAGTGTGTATCTGATCTTGAATGTCTTCACAAAGATCAGCATGCCACTACGGGGACATCTCCCGAATCATTTCCCCACGAGGGCAGTGGACTCAAGGGTGATTCGCTCCATAGGCGAGGGGCGAGTTGCCGCGGCAAGGGTCTTGCCGGGGCTGCTAAAGCCGGCCCCGGCAAGGATCTTGCCGGGGCTGCTGAACCCGAATGCCGGCAAGGATCTCTCCGGGGGAACCCGCTTCGTCCCTTTGCTCTTTGTGGTCTTGGCTTTGGGCTTCATTTCCATCGAGCTTCGGTCTTACCCTGGCTCACCTCCCTCGCCGTGCTTGGTGTGGTGGTGCCCGTGGCTCAGACTGCCCGTGCACAGTCATAGGGGTACAAAAAAGTGTACCCCTCTTTTTGCACACCGACAGGAAGGCTGCTACGCCTTCCTCGCCGCCACCCCCAGCTGATTCACCCAACCACAAGATTGCTTCGTCTGACGTGAATCTGTCATTCTCGGGTCCTTCGGCCCACCAGACTCAGGTCGCCGATCCTTCGCCCCACCAGACTCTTGTCGCCGATCCTTCACCCCACGTGAGTCCAATCCCAGAGTCTTCGTCCCAGAAGACTCCGGTCCCGGAATCTTCTTCCCACGAGCCTCCGGAGGCTAGTCGCCCTACTAATGGTAGCGAGGACACCTTTTCTGATGATAGCTATAGCGACGATGAGCTGGTTGAGAAGGGCAAGAAGGTCTACCTGCGTGGTGGTACAAATCTCCCGCCCGTGCCGACGACCCCCGAGCAGAGGTGGTTGATTGCGCTTAATGGGTTGAAGTAAGTGCATTTACTCTTTTAACCTTTTTGCCTTCACGTGTCTTCAAATTAATATCTAATGCGTTGGCCTTGTCATACTGCAGGGGCTGGGTACACCCCCGTTGTGTCCGCAGGCCCAGCGAGGTCCTTGGTGTGCTTTGCCGGCAGCACTTCCCTGGGTGGGTCACGTTTCCCAATGAGGGTCAGGTTCCACAGCTAGCACTGAGCTAGGAGTTGTACTCGGTTGCCCCGGCCCCGTCAGAGGAGATGGTCGCCGATGTCTTGTGCGAGAAGGTGGCCGAGATTGTGTTCCGTCGGTTTTTGGTAATTTCTCCTTTACAGAACTAAAAATCAACACTACCTAGTGATTGTACTAATCAGTGTTGTCTTGTTTGATTGCAGACCTTCTACAGGGTTTCAGAGGGAGAGCAGGAGGCTGCGTGTAAGGTTGTCCATGCCGAGTGCAAGCGCCTATTTCAGAACTTACGGCACGAGGTTCGGGTGCAGGCCGTTCGAGACTACTACGCCTCGAAGGGTATTAGGAGGGCCAAGAAGAAGTGGCGCGGCAAGTTTCTGACTAAGGAGAAGTACATGCTGGTAATTACCTATTCTTGAGGCCTTGAACTTAGTTTTCTTGATTTGATTCGTAGGCGTAGCGCTGAAATTCTCTTGACTAACTTAGGTGCCCCCGAGATGGTGTGCGGATAAGATGGACTATTGGGAGGCGTTGGTGGATGCGTGGTGCTCTCCCGAATGGCTAGTCGAACACCATAGGGCCAAGGATATGCGTGACCCAATGGAATGTGTGCCACACCATCAAGGTAGCTCCAACTAGTTTGAGTACGGGGATCACTGGGTATGTGATAGCTAAATAGTGACCTAAACTAATCTTAGCTAGTTCATTTATGACATATTTAGCTCTGAAATGACATAATAACCTTAGATAGCTCTATAAAATGCCAAAATATGCTTTAGTTAGTTAAAAAATGGCATAACTACCTTGGATAGCTCAATAATGACCTAAACTAATCTTAGCTAGTTTATTCATGACATAATTAGCTCTAAAATGACATAATAACCTTAGACAGCTCTATAAAATGCCTAAATATGCTTTAATTAGCTAAAAATGGCATAAGTACCTTGGATTGCTCAATAATGACATAATTAGCATACTTTGGTCAAAAATGGCATAATAATCTTGGTTACCTCCAAAATGACCTAAACTTAGCTTATTTCCCTCGAAAATGACATAATAACCTTACTTAGCTCCAAATGACCTATTTACATAGCAATATCATTCTTCATGCTAGCTTGAGCCCTTAACAAATATTTTGTTCCTCTCTCTTAGGCGAACCACCACAAGAAGCCTGTGCCAAATCTGTTCGACCTCTCTGCATGGCCCATAGTGCCCCGTACAAGAAGGCCAAGGCATTCTCGGAGTCTGACCTAGATCATCTAGAGAGCTTCACCAACGTCTCCTCCCACCACAAGCTCGTGAGGTATAGAGACAAGGGGAAGGCGAGGTAAGGGGAGGACTTTAACCCGAGCCAGGATCCTTTTGATACAGAGCTGGTGATGCTATCTCGTGGCGGGAGGTCCCATGGCGCCATGACAATTGGTGATGGACCGATATGTTGTCCTAGGACTCTCCCGCAGATCAAGAAGCGCCAAAGTAGGTCTGATCATGAGATAATGCCTCGTGCACGGCTCGCGGAGCTCGCCATGGCGGTTAGTTATACGGACTCTCTCACCTTTCCTCCATTACATTGTGTGTGCGTCCGTTGATGATTACAATGCTAACGTGGAGTGGTGTGTTGCATGGATTGGTTGAGAAAGAGAGATTGAACACCCAAGCGCTTTTGGAGAAGACAAAGGGAGGCGACGCAGAGGGAGAGGGAGATGGAGAAGAGGACGGCTAAGCTGTTGGAGGAGGATAGGAACCGGAACGAGGCGTCTCATCGGGCCCTACACGAGCTCCTCGTGGTACGTTTCTCATGCATATTAGCCAAATCATGCACGTAATGTTCGCATTACTAACTAACATGACTGACTCGTGAGAACCAAATGTGCAGACGATGTGCGAGCAAAACGGTCAGACCCCTCCGCCGATGCCCCAGATTGCTCCGGCAACCACGGCGAGTTTGATTTGAATGGTCGTTAGTTACTAGTATTCACATTTTAGTAGCATCATGCTAACGAGACATTATTGGAAATGATCTTTGGCGCAGCATGCCTCCCGACAAGAATCGACCAATCCATCTGCGTCTGCCAATGGCGGAACCCCGACTGGTCCTTCACCTCCGTCTGCCACTACCGCAGCCCCGACCGTTCCTTCACCTCCATGATAATGGTTTTTTTCTTCTTATTTAGCCTATTTAGTCCATTTATGACATAATTTAGCCTATTTAGTCCACAAATGACATAATATGATGAAGAAAATCAAGGAAGGGGAAGAAAAGAAGGAATAGGAAGAAAAGAAGAAGAAGAAGAAGTTCTTCTTCTTCTTCTTCTTTTCTTATTCTTCTTTTCTTATTCTTCTTCATCTTCTTCTTTTCCTCCTCTTACTTGTTTTTATTCGTAAATGGCATAATAACCTTGCTAACCTCATAAATGTCATATACTTAGCTTGTTGTCCTCTAAAATGATACAATAAGCTTAGTTAGGTCAAAAATGGCATAATTGGCTAGGTTAGCTAAAAATGACCAAGTTTACCTAGGTTAGATTCAATATGATGCATTTAACCTACGTTAGCTCCTAAATGACCTATTCACCTAGCTTAGGTCTAAATTGACCTATACACTTAGCATTTTTACCTAACTTAGCCCAAAAATGGCATTTTTACCTACATTAGTTAGAAAAGAAGAAGATAAAGAATAGGAGAGGAGAGAAAGAAAGAGAAGATAAATTCGTCTTCTTCCTATTCTTTTCCTCCTCTTCCTTTTCTTCTAGCTAGTCTTCTGCTTCTTCTTCTAACTTTCATCTTTCCCAATTTGCAGATTTTCTTTAGATGAGGAAGCTTGCATTAATGGATTGTACTATTCTTCTGGTGCTTCCTTGTTGTTTATGAAAACTGGTTGGATATGTTTGTCCATATGGATATGTTGTTGGAAACTTCTTTCTGGAAATGTTGTGTATAAATATGGACATGTTGGATACAAATTTGTTGAACTATGATGTTGGATATGTTGGATTTAATGAAATATGTTGTTGGACATGCTGTTATATGTTGTTGGATATGTTGGATATGTATGTATGTATGTATATCTGTGTGTGAAATCCTGTCAAATTAAATGGATTCAAATAAAAAACAGGGGATATATAGCCTCTTTTCCGTCTGCTAGCGGACAGCAAAGAGCTTTGTCGACTGCTAGCAGACGACAAAGAGGCCACATGGCAGCTACATGTAGAAACAGGGAACACTAGGCTGCCGATTTGGGCACTTTGCCGTCTGCCAGCAGACGGCAAAGATTCGAAGGTCTTTTCCGTCTGCTGGCAGACGGCAAAGTACCCAAGTAAGACTGGCAAAGAGGGCCAGCTATGCCGTCCGCCATCAGACGGCAAAGATTCAAAGCTCTTTGCGATCCGCTGGAAGACGACATGGCTGGCCACATGACAGCTTCCCAGTGCTGGCTGAGCTGAGCTCTTTGCCGTTCGCCAGCAGACGACGAAGAGCTTTGCCTCTTTGTCGTTTGCTGGCAGACGGAAAAGCACGCCGTTAAACCCTAATGGTGCTCACCCCACCCCACTGCCGTTCGTGATCTTTGTCGTCTGCTGGCCTCCGACGGCGGATGGCACAACCTTTTGCCGTCCGCTTCTATGAAGCAGACGACAAAGAAGTCCTTTGCTGACACTCGTTCAGATGGATAGTTTGCCATCCACTAGCTGACGGCAAAGGACTTTGTCGTCCGACATTCATGCCTTCGCCGTCCTCCATGGCAAACGGCAAAGAAGCTGATTCCAATGGTGACTGGTGCAAAGACGTGCTATACAAATGATTTTAACCCCTTTCCGTGATGGAATTTTAAACCGTCGCCCAGTTAGTGTGGGTGATAGGGGGGGTCATTCCCACATGACCCAGAAACCGCCAGGGATAGGCCCTCGGGTCACACACGCTGCGCAAAAGGAGCTCATGTGCGATCGGGCTAGCCATCCATCCAATTATACATGCCTAATCGTTTTCGTTCGTAAGTACATCCCACACAGTGAGTCCTAGAGAAACGTTTCCGTTCATATTTATATCACACACAATTTTTATGTGTAATCATTTGTGAAAGGTGGCCTAACGCAAACAGTTCTCTCGCCAACGCCGTGTGTGATTGGTAATTCATCCAACACACGTACTTTTTGGAAACCGTGTGGGTTGTTTGTGTTCATCGCCCATGGTGTCGTCAGATAAACCGTTTGCAATAGAAATCCCCAATAAGCAGGCTAATTGGCCTATTATTTATAATCCATGTAGTATTTAATTTGTCATTTCTTATAAAACACACCATATATTTCATATTCGTATAATGGAAACAATGACTTCATAATAGAATTACATCAGATAGCTTCAGCACTCAGTTACATCATATATGCATATAGCTAGCTATGCCATTACACAATAACACCAAGTTTCACATGCAACATGAAAAACCTTTGAAAAGTAGCATCATACATGGTAAATAGATAGATGAATCTCATCTGGGAAACTATAGAAGCGGAAGGCAAATATTAGCCTTCAGTGATGTTGAATGTCTTTGCAACTTTAGGCCAATGCCTATGGATAATTGCCCGCCCAACCTTCGTCCTCTTGAGGAAGACTTCAATATTGTACTATGGGTGTTGAATTAATACCTTCGTTGCCTCTTGACCATGTAGGCGGTTTAAGAGGTAATCATCAGTGAACTACTTTGGAAAGTACTGAAAACAAAGATATGCATAACTAGTTGTTATAAATTTTGAAATGGCACGAGGAAAAAAACAAGGTGAAAGAGTTAGTACCATCCTATAGTTGTCTGATGTCTTCTTCATTGTGAAAATAAATACATTGCTATTATTTGTCACAAGTTTGTTCATGGACTGATATTCATGGACATCTCATTTCCCCATATGGAAAATGGGTCGAAGAGTGGGTCTAAGCCTCGGACAACAGGACCTACATATGCAAGACCAAATTGTTAAAAACCTTAATATTAGAATGATTCCTGAATAATGTGGTACTCCCTCTGTTCCTAAATATTTGTCTTTCAAGACATTTCAAATGGATTATAACATATGGATGTATGTAGACATATTTCAGAGTGTAGATTCACTCATTTTGCTTCGTATGTAGTCACTTCTTGAAATCTCTAGAAAGACAAATATGTGAGAATGGAGGGAGTATTAGCAACTGGACCATGCATCAGCAAACCTCAATGGTAAACCTCAGTGCCTCACATTGTTTCTCTGTAGCATATATAAGGAAGATCTTGATCAGGTTACCTGAGAGTTGGCATATTATCAGTAGAATATGTGTTGGTGCAATGATAGGCCCCTTATGTTTTGGGGTTTGTTGACATAAAATGTATGGGACTTATGTGTTTTCTAGTGCACAGAGAGTAAAAGGGCTTGAAGTATCGAGGAGCTCCCTGCATAGTAGTGAAGGTTATCACCGAAGATAAAGTTAACAAGAGTGACCCCTAAATATTGCCAAAGTTCAAGCAATTGGTTCAGTGTTTGCCCGAAGAAAATGCCTGCGCACGAGGAAGAATGCAGACGAGATGAAGACATAACATTTGTTTTGTTATTCTTCTTCTTTCATTGAGTCATAGGACCACCGTACTAATAAGAGGGGTGTAGCGTCCGTAGCTTTGATTCTCTGACGCTAAACCCAAAAGATATGAAAGCTGCAAGAGAAATTTGTATGTGTTTTGAGTAAATACTTGCCAGCAAGAGACTTTGACCATCTTCACTGCGAGAGATTTGTCTCGGACCGAGGAGATAGCATTACTTGTTCCTCAAGTAATGTTATCGTTGCTTCAAATTCAACCGTTGTGGATGTGTTGGTTGGCCATTGGCTGAACCGTGTGTCCAAAATGGTCATTTCCCTTCTAGGAAGGCTTTGGCTATAAATAGCCACCCCGCGCCAGCTTTGTCCAGTGGTTGCTCTGTTGGATTATGAGAATATTTTCAAGCAACCCACTCTCTGAGCAATTTGAGTTTAAGATCCACCTTGAGAAAAACACCTAGAGCCGAAGAATTAGATAGTACGCTCCGTCTATTACTCTTGAGAGCTACAAACTCTCTAGACAGTTAAGTGTCAATTTCTTCAGAGACCAAGAGTGATTTCTCAAAGAAGAAGTCTGTAAAGGTTCAGAGATAGCCTTGAATTATATACCACCAGTGATCGGCATCGGTTGACGAATCGATTGTCGAGGAGAATAGGGTGAAGAGAGTTGATCATCCGTGTTAAGTCAAAGCCCCTCCAACCAGATGTAGTCCTTGTGCAGAAGGACGAACTGGTCGAACAAATCCTTTGTCATCTTCGAGCATCACTCGTCAATTCTTTCACTCTGTTTACCTTCGATACATCATAGCTCTTGTGTTCTGTTACTATGCAATGCCTAGTTTCCTTTCGGTGCTTGATTTTACCTCACTGTCGTGTACTTCTAAATTATTCTGCTGCTGGGTACTAAGAGATTTAAGTTTTCCAAAAAATTTAACCATTCACCCCCTATGGTAGATATACTTCGGTCCTATAATTGGTATCAGAGCGAGGTACTCCTTGACTCTGCTCATTTTAGTCTAACAACTTTAGAGTTTAAGTACGTCTCCAGGGAATTACAAATAGCATATCAAGATCCCTATCTTCGATGGGACAAATTATCCCTTCTGGAAGGAGAAGATAAAGATCTATCTTCGAGCAATAGATGATGACATGTGGAATGTGGTAGAAGTGGGTTTCACCATTGTTGTTCCTCAAGCTCCCTCTAATGAAGAGAAGAAACTCACTTAGTTATATGCTCAAGCCAAGGATGAAATTGGTGGACATCTCTCTCGGGCAATTTCTTCGCTATCGACAGTGTGAAACTGTGAAGGAATTGTGGGAAGTTCTCGAGAAGATCGGTGAAGGAGTATCAACTCAGAAAGAGGCTTGAATCGACACTCTTCGAGCGAAATTCAATCACTTCAAGCGTGTTGGAAATGAAAGCTGTCAGCAAACCTTTGATCGTCTCAGTGACATAGCAAATGAGCTTCAAGGTCTCGGCGCCAAAGACATCACTTACCATCAAGTGGTATAGAAATTTCTTTGATCTCTTGATAGTTACTTCGACACTCTTGTCCTCATGATTTGTGAGAGACATGACTTCAAGTCCCTTGACTCCGCCGATATCATAGAAAGATTGAACACTCACGAAGAACAAGAAGAAGAGAAGAGAGATCCTTACGGCTCAAACATGCGCTAAAATCATGCCCTCAAGGCTGTGGCAGATTCTTCTTCTGATGGAAATGCCGAAGAAGATTCAGATGACCCAGAAAGGCTCAACGAAGATCTAGCACTAATCTCAAAGAGATTTCAGCGCCTTCACAAAAAAGAGCCAGTTTCAGAAAAGAAGTTCAAACAACTCCGTGGGTTCAAAATCTTCATCAAAACCTGCTAGAGAATACACCTGTTTCAAGTGCAAACAGCCTGTACACTTCATTTCGAACTGTCCTCTTTGGGAAGCTAAAATCCGTGCTAGTGGGAGATATTATTCTGGCAACTATTGAGGCAAAAGCAAGAGCAAGAATTATAACTCCGATGAAGAAAAGTAAACGAATAATTTCTTCAAGTGAAAGGACAACCCCACTTCAAAATATTCATCAAGATCTTATTCGAAGAACTCATCCAAGTACTCCACCAACCGCAAGAATACTTCTCGCAAGGCCAAGGCGTACATCGGCAAGGAAATGGATTCTGATGAAGAAGAATCGTCGAAACCCGAAGAAGATGACGACTATGATGAGAATTCCGACTCTAGCATGGCTAGCATAGCTTATGCTTCCACTATGGCTTCAAACTTCTTCTACAAGCACTCATGTGATGATGAATCTCCTTCCTGCTGCTTCATGGCTAAAGCTTGAAAAGAAAAGGTATCCTCCAAACATCATAAGGTTCACTCTAGTGATCAATATTCTTTTGATGAGGATGACCATGCTAAGTTGATCAAAATTGCTAATATTCAACAAAACTCTCTTGAGAAAATTGAGAAAACTCTCAGGAAATCTGAAGGGTTGTTGGTTGAGGAGATGGAGAAAAATCAATCATTGACCGAAGATTATTCTGCTCTTAAGTCTCGAATGGAAGAACTATCAAACCGTCATGATTTTCTATCAGCTGACCATGAAATGCTAACCAATGATTATATGAAAAGGAAACAGGAAGTCGAGGCGTTGAGACAAGCTCATGAGGATTTGATCAGAAAAATTTCTCTTCTCACCCAACAACCTAAAGAAAAACCTGAAGTATTTGTGCCATCATGTTTAAAATGGCTCGAACCAACCAATGCAGAATAAAACATTGAATCATTTATGAATGCTAACCCCTTTTGCGAGAAAAATGGTATTGTTTCCGATGAGAATGCTAGGTTGAAAGATCTTCTTTATACATGAATGTTTAAATCTCTCAAAGGCATCAAACTCTCTGTGATGTTCTGAAGAAATCCAAAAATCCTAGGAAAGAAGGAGTTGGGTTCGAAAGGAAACTGAACGCAGATGGTTCATATTGCGAACCTAATCAATATCCTGAAACTATATGGGTTCCAGCTAATTGAAAAATGCTCGATCCAGCATTACTCTCGGGATATGATTCTCCCATTCCTGAATACCCTGATGATGATTCTCTGGACAACTATAAGTTGTTCAAAAACCAACATGGTGAGGTTATTGCTCGCTATGTTGGACCTAACTGCAGGAATGGACCTCCTAAGAAAGCTATTTGGGTGAGCAAGGAATCTATTGCTAAATTTCCTATCACTATTCGACTAACCATGCAGGCAGAAAAGGATCGACAGAATGAGTACATGCGTACCTCATTCAATCACTATAGCATGCCTCAGGAAGGAATTTCAATGCTTACTCCTTCAATTATGCTCGCACTTCATAAAGTATAGACTATGCTTATCGAAAGAAATCATATCATGTTCGTTCAATTGTTTCCAAGCTACCTACAAAGATGTGGGTGGCTAAGAAAGCCTAATTCTTCTGCACGACATTCTCTCCGGATGTACCAACTGGATAATGGATAGTAGATGCACTAGTCATACGAATGGAGACAAGTCGTCTTTTGTCGACCCCAACTTAATTGCCTCTCCTCTAAAGTATATCACTTTTGGCGACACAACAAAGGAAAATTAACTGGGCTAGGTAAAGTTGCTATATCCAAGAACAAGTCCATTGATGATGTTTTACTTGTTCAGTCTCTTGGATTCAATCTTATGTTCGTTTGCAAGTTGTGTGATCTAGGCAAGCTAGTTCTGTTTTCAAGATCAAAATGCATTGTCTTCATGGCCTCTGACAATTCCTTCGTCTTTGAGGGAATTAGAAAGGGTGATCTTTATATTGTGGATTTATCTAAGGGTCCCTCAGTCCAAACTTGTTTGCTTGCAAAAGCAACCGAAGGATGGCTGTGGCACCGAAGTCTTGGTCATGCAGGTATGAGAAATTTGCAGACCCTGGTGAAGAAAAACCATCTTTGCGATATTCCTGATTTAAAATTCAACACGAATCGTCTCTGTGCTGCCCGTGAGGCTGGAAAATTAGCCAAGAAGCATCACTCATCAAAAATAGTCATGACCACTACAAGACCTCTGGAAATTCTCCATATGGATTTAGACGATCCTCAAAAGTGTGCAAGCTTTGGTGGCAGTCACTATATTCTAGTCATTGTTGATGATTTATCTCGATACACTTGGGTATTCTGAAGACAAGACCTGGACTAAAATATATCTTCAAAAGCTTCGCTAAGAAGGCACAGGATGAATATGAGGTGCGAATTAAGCATGTCCGAAGTGACAATGGGACTGAGTTCAATAATACTCATATTGCTTAATTTCTCGATGATCATGGAATTACTCATGAATTCTCTGCAGCTGAATTCAAAAATACTCCCCAACAGAATGGAGTTGTTGAACGAAAGAATAGAACTCCCATGAAATAGCGAGAACTATGCTTAGTGAGTACACAACTCCCATACGCTTCTGGGCTGACGCTATTAACACCGCTTGCCATGCTATCAATCGTTTTTATCTTCACAACTTCCTTAAGAAAACTTCATATGAGCTTATCACTCGCAATAAACCAAATGTTTCTTATCTTTGTTTTTTTGGTGCACCTTGTTACATTCTTGATATGAATCACTCTTCCAAGTTTGCACCTAATGCACATGAAGGTTTCTTCTTGGTTATGGCTCAAACTCGCCAACGTATCATGTCTATAAATCTCACCACATGAAAGTTATGGGAATGGTAATTGTGCGGTTTGACGAATCTAATGGCTCCCAAAAGGAGCACCAGCCTAATGTGATAGATGAACAATTGATATCGGATGCTATTCAGCAAATGGCCATTGGGGGCGTAAAGCATGTTAAAGGAAATGCACTCGAGTCCTCTAATGATGGTGTTCCTATGACTCAAAGCAAAACTCCTCAAGCCACTACTGATGCAAATGCCCCTCCAAATTATAATGGCAATCCAAATCCAAATGCCATCATAATGGCAATCCTCATGAGAATGGTGAAACAAATAATGGCAAAGATGACAATACTCATCATGATGGAAATGCTCATCCTTGAAAGGCAAATCGAGTTGATACCTCATTAATCCTCAATGAAATGAGGAATCGAAGTTATCGAACCACAACTCGTTCATGCATTCGTTTGGCTAACTACTGTGGCAGTTTCTCCTTTGTTTCATTGGCAGAACCCGCCAAGTATGAAGAAGCAATGAATGATCCTGATTGGATGAACCCCATGCAAGAGGAGTTGGTGCAATTCGAATTAAATGATGTGTGGGAATTGGTTGACAAACCGAACCCCAAGAAGCACAATATCATCGGTACAAAATGGATTTTTTGCAATAAGCAAGATGAAAATGGCATTGTTATGAGAAACAAAGCACGTCTTGTTGCTCAAGGGTACACACAGCATAGAGTTTGGGTAAATTATGTTTGAGAAGTATAAAATGTCTATGATGGGTGAACTCACGTTCTTTCCCAGACTGCAAATTCGTCAACAAGAAAATGGAACTTTCATTTCTCAAGAGAAATATCTCAAGGATTGCCTGAAGAAGTTCAAAATGCAAGATTCCAAAATGAATGCCTATAGAACACTTATGCCCACAAATGGTATGCTGGATGCAGATGTGTATGGTTAGGATTCCGATTAGAAAGATTACCATTTGATGATTGGATCTTTTCTTTATCTTTGTGCATCCAGACCTGACATTATGTTGAGTGTTTCCATGAGTGCCCGCTATCAAGCAGCACCGAAAGAATCACATCACCAAGCGGTCAAGCGCATTCTAAGATATTTGGCTTACATCCACACCTTAGGTCTATGGTATCCTAAGGGAGCATGATTTGATCTCGGTGGATATTCTGACTTATACTGGGCCGGCGACTTGGTTGATAGAAAATCTACTTTGGGGACATGCCATTTCCTCGGTATATATTTGGTATGTTGGTCTTCAAGGAAGCAGAACTACATATCTTTGTCTATGGCTGAGGCCGAATATATTGCTTCTCGCTCTTGCTGCACCCAGTTATTATGAATGAAGTAAACACTGAAGGATTATGGCATCAAGGCCAAGCTTATTCCTCTATACCGTGACAATTAGAGTGCCATCAAAATTGCACATAATCCTATGCAGCATTCTCGCACGAAGCATATTGACATCATACATCATTTTATTCGTGATCATGTTGAGCGAGAGCATGTTGTCATCAATCATGTCAAGACCCAACACAATCTGGCTGATATCTTCACCAATCCTCTCGACGAGAAAATATTTTGTGCGTTACGATATGAGCTAAATATCCTAGACTTCGCAAACATGCAGTAAGCTGGACTCGGCACCCGTGCCAACACTTCCACATCTTTGAAGGAATGGGTGCATAACACTCAAAGAGTCTGAAAATTTAGACAAAGCTAAATATCCTCATGAGGTTCCAGAAATTACTGCTATGAAGAGCATTGGCTGTTTCAATCAAGTCTTACAAGATATCAAAGATTTTGGCCTAACTCATGTTTTTGCCTATCAACATCTGTGGAATCGAGAAAATGTGCTTCAATTCTACACCACACTGTATATTACTGGTGATGCCTCTAATAGCACCAAATGGATAATGGAATGGATGACTGAAGGGCACCGTATAAATGCTCAGCAATGGATTTCGTTTCATACTTCCATTTTCCTCACTTTGAGCATGGCAAGTATGAAATTCGAGTTCACAACATTGCCGCCATATCCGATGAAGATTTCCGTTGCACAATGGACCCAGAGAAAATTCATGACTATAATGGTCCTCCTCCACCCGAGCATTTGACCTTCGACAATCAAACTCTCTACCATATGGTCACCAACACCATCAGTCTAATGGCCAAAATGAATGCAGTTAATGTTATATATGATATCCTTCGGAACACAATTCATGCCATCTCTCAAGGATTCATATTCGATGTTGAAGACATGTTTCTGTAAATCTTGAAGGATTCTGCACAGCATCCCAAATTTATCAAAGTCTTTGCACCTTGGATTCAGAAAGTGGTTGACTCTATAATGACAACCGAATATTTTGCCAAAAACAGTCACAAGACTTTCATTCCACCGGTTCGTTATACCATGCATGTGATGGACGATATCTCCTCGAGCAAGGCTCCTATTCCAAGCTCCCTAGATTACCACACCACTTTTGAAGGACCTCTGCTGCCTCAGCGTGAACGTCAACCTATGGCCCAATCTCGTTCACACCTTGAAGTGAGCTTGCACACTCAACAATTGCTTCTGAAGCATATGGCTGAGGATCGCTAAGAGAAACAGCACTTGGCTGCCAAACTTAATGCAATCAACAATCGAACAAAAGTTGTGAACATGATTGCTCCTGAAAACAAGAAGCGTCAGTGGAAATTGCTTCGGAAGTTCTTCTCCAACAAGAAATTGAGCCATTCTCATCTCAAAGAACTCGATTAGTATATTGATCAAGGGTTCTCAGCTGAAGATTTTCAAGATCGGATCACTCCACCTCTACCAGCTCGTGAAACTTCAACCAATTTACTTCGGATTAAGTTGCACAAATTGCTGATGAATTAGAAGCAACCTTGCCCACTGAGAAACTTGCTGAAAGAAATGTTCTATCTCGCAAGAATCAACAGGCTAATCCAGATGTGCCTTGCTCTTCTCATCCCCAAGCCAGTATTGAAGGATCTGTTGCCGCTGCTGACAATGAAGACATACCAACCACCTTAGAATTAGAAACTTCTTCGGAAAGTTCTTCGGGCGATGCCTCATAGTGAATCATATTCACCTATTTTCCCACTCATGTTACCCGTCACCTTTTTGACATTAGTTGACAAAAAGGGGGAGAATCACATCAAGAGTTTTGATAGATTTTCTCTATTGGATTTGGTCTCCGTGCTTATTTGCTCTATTTTATGAGACTTTCGCTCTGTTCACTTCAAAGACTTTATGCCTCTCTTTACGCGCTGATGTAAAACTTCTGTTATGAGCTGTAATATTAATAACCTACCTTTTGCACTATATTCTACTGAAGCAATCGTTTTACTGGTGAAATTATTGATAGAAGTCATGTATGATTGCATTTTATTCTCGTTTGATTAATTCATCAGTGTGAATCATTACCTCGAATGATTGAAAATCCCTCCAAACAAGTCAATGAGTTGCAGTGCATATTATCAAATATCACAAATCCTGCATACATCTAGGGGGAGTATATTTCATCATCGAGACAAGTAATGTAAGCTTACTCTTGCTCATTTTACATTTCACTTATCTATCTTCACTTCGATGATTATCTGTTTTCTCAACAACCGTCCAAAAAGGGGAAGATTGTTGGTGCAATGATAGGCCCCTTATGTTTTGGTGTTTGTTGACATGATAGTATGGGACTTATGTGTTTGCTAGGGCACACAGAGTAACAGGTCCTTCCAGTATCGAGGAGTTTGATGCAAACGACGAAGATAATCTCCCTGCGTACCAGCGTAGGTTATCATCGAAGATAAAGCTAACAAGAGTGCCCCCTAAAAATTCCTGAAGTTCAAGCAATTCGTTCTGTGTTTGTCCGAAGAACATGACTGCACACGAGGAAGAATGCAGACGAGAAGACGTCACATTTTTTTCGTTATTCTTCTTATTTCATTGAGTCATAGGACCACCATATTATTAAGAGGGTTGTAGCATCCGTAGCTTTGATTCTCTGATGCTAAACCCATAACCTATGAAAGCTGTGAGAGAAATCTATTTGTGTTCCGAGCAAATACTTGCCAGCAAGAGACTGTGATCTTCTTCTCTATGGGAGATTTGTCTCGGACCGAGGAGTTACATTACTTGTTCCTCAAGTAATGTTACAATTGCTTAAAAATCCGACCGTTGTGAACGTGTCGGTTGGTCTTTGGCTGGACCGTGTGTCCAAAATGGTCATTTACCTCCTGGGAAGGCTTTGACTATAAATAGCCACCCTGCGCCGGCTTTGTCCAGTGGCTGCTCCGTTTGATTCTGAGAAGATTTTCAAGCAACACACTCCCTAATCAATTTGAGTTTAAGATCCACCGAGAGAAAAACCCCTAGAGCCAAAGAGTTAGATAGTGGTTCGGCTTCACTTGGATCTAAGTTTAGTATGCTCCGCCTATTACTCTTGAGAGCTACAAACTCTCTAGATGGCTAGGTGTCAATTTCTTCAGAGACCATCAATTTCTTCAGAGACCAAGAGTGATTGTGGTTCTCGAAGAAGAAGTCTGTAAAGGTTCAGAAGTAACCTTCGTTTATTTACCATGAGTGATCGGTGTTGGTTGACGAATTGATTGTCGATGAGAATAGGGCGAAGAGAGTTTATCTTGCGTGTTAAGTCACATCCCCTCCAACCAGACGTAGTCCTTGTGCCGAAGGACGAACTAGTCGAACAAATCCTTCGTCATCTTCGAGCACCACTGGTCAATTCTTTCACTATGTTTACCTTCAATACATCATAGCTCTTGTGCTCTGTTACAATGCTATGCCTAGTTTCCTTTCGGTCCTTGATTTTACCTCGATGTCGTCTACTTCTAAATTATTCCGTTGCTGGGTACTGAGAGATTTAAGTTTTCTGAAGAAAATTTAAAACTCCCATTCACCCCCCTCTGTTAGATATACTTCGGTCCTACAATATGTTAATGAAAAATAAACAATTTACAGATCCAACAGATTAACTCGAGCCGCATGGAAAAGCCAGTTAACCTAACCAAGCATGCTAAACAACTTGGAAATAGAGCAATTATATACGTTTCTCGTGTATTGAGTACAACCAAATTCGATTCATGTCTCACATGCATAATAATACAAAATTGTACCAACAACAAATGAACATCAAATTGCAGAACTGAACCAAACAGTTAGCTCGAGAGCAGAACAAATGAACCAAAAAAGTTAACTGAGCACAACATTGCTAAATATTCAGTGTATGGCTGAGTACGACATTCTAGTTAACTAAGCACAACATTAGCTAGAGAGTAGAACATATACTAGAAGATAAGACAGTTCACGAAACCAATAATGATTGAGAACTGCTAGGAAATGTAGCAATTGTTGGACCTAACTTTTATCTGAACATTGTATTTTAGAATATCAAATTGCATATTAACATTAAAAATGACAAATCACTAGAAGGCATGGACGATGGCCTCGAGAAAACAGCAAGAATTGTATTTTAAAGTAGACAACCGCGTGATGGCGTCGACGGTGGCCTCAAAGACGAGGTGCTCCTCCAAGATCTGGCGGTCGGCACGCATGGCAGCCATCACAACCTCATCCGCACATGCGGCCTCGATTTACTTCTACACTTCCAGATGTTGCTGAGCTCCTCACTATACTTTGTGCAAAATGGCTGTCGACGGTGCTTGATTGGAGGACAGGACAGTGATTTTGGCAGAAGGTATCAAGCCATCGGTCGGTGCATGTGGGATGGAGAAGGAGGAGGATGCTGGGGGAGGGGTGTGTATTACCTGACCATATCCATATGGCCGCACGACAAGTAGGGTCGCCGGCGAGGAGGCGGTGCTGCAAGAAGGGTCGCCGACGAGGAGGCGGCGCTGCCAGTAAGCAGCAGTGCATGTTTGTACTTGGAAAGCAAGGAGGAAAAGTGGAAATGTGCCTTTTGGTCGAGGGGAGGGGGCGGGGAGCTAGATATTTCTGCGATGGGAGAAAAATTTCACTCAGAACTAGCGCGCAAGTATGGTTCAAGCGCGAGCGGTGCGCTGTAGACGACAAAGCTTCCCGTGTAAGCTAGACAAGAGGGTGTGCCTAGATATTTTATATCGCATCCCACACGATTCTTGCTAGTAAACTTTTGTGGTGTAACTGATTTTTTTTCATTCTCATTTGAAAGACAAAATGGTGTTACGGAGGGAGAGGGCGGTGTTTGAATTGCGAGAGCATTATTAGGCAGTGAACATGCAACTATATGAGTGTCGTGTTAAAATTTGGAATTATTTCGGGTTGGTTTCGCTTATTTTATACATTAATTGAGTTTTTAGGCATTTAATGTGCATAATTCAAATTTGAACCACAATCACATTCTCCTGCGCACCTAAGTTGATTGAAAAATCACATGTGTGTCTTTGGGTGAATTTATAGGTCCCATGCAAGAAATGGGAATGAAATTCAAACATCTGGGCGTTGTGGCTTGGCCGGAAACTTAGAGAAACTTCGTTTTTAAATTCCTCGAAATCCAAAACTTGCTTGAAAATCGTGAAACTTTGCATGGTGTCATGATATGGCACCAACATGCTGTGGTAAAAAAGGCCGAATTGGGATAAGTTTTGATATGAGCGTCTTGAAAATCGGAGCTTCTCTCGAGAAGGCTCATGGTCCAAGAGGGAACGTGTCACCTTTGTGTGCAAAACGACATACGCTGTCCTACCCGCTTCGATTTTAATAGAGGCAAAATAGAACTATATGAGTGTAGTGATGAATTTTCGGATTATTTTGTGTTCATTTTGCCTTTTTATACATTAATTGAGTTTTTGGGCATTTAATATGCATAATTAAATTTTTAACTACAAGCACATGCTCAAGTGCATCCAAGTTGGTTGAAAAATTACATGTGTGTCTTTGGGTGAATTTATAGGTCCCATGCAAGAAATGTTTTGAAATTCAAACATCTGGGCATCGTGGCTTCCTACTTCTTAAGCTTGCATTGATTTTCCCTTGAAGAGGAAAGTGTGATCCAGTAAAGTAGAGATAAGTATTTCCCTCAGTTGAGAAACAAGGTATCAATCCAATATGAGTCATGTACACGCAAGTCTTCAATCTATGCACCTGCACAAACTAACAAACACTTGCACGCAACACGAAAAAGGGGTTGTCAAACCCTTCACGGTCACGAACAAGAGTGAGATCTGATAGAGATTGATTTAAAACTAAAGTGAAAAGCTAAATAAAGTAAACACAAAATAATTGCAGCAAGATATTTTTGGGTTTTGGTTTTATATATTTGAAAATATAAGATGGAAAATATACCTGAGGCCATAGGTTTCACTAGAGGCTTCTCTCTCGAAGAAAGCATACAATGGGTAAACAAGTTACTGTCGAGCAATTGATAGAAAAGCGCAACATTATGAAAATATCTAAGGCAACGATCATGAATATAGGCATCACATCCGTGACAAGTAGATAGACTCAAAGCCTACATATACTACTATTACTCCACTCATCGACCGCTATCCAACATGCATCTAGAGTATTAAGTTAAAACAGAGTAACGCCTTAAGCAAGATGACATGATGTAGAGGGATAAAGTCATGAAATATGATATAAACCACATCTTTTTATCCTTCATGTCAACAATACAATACGTGCCTCGTTACCCCTATTATGTCACCGGGTGAGGACACCGCAAGATTGAACCCATCAGAAAGCACCTCTCCCACTGCAAGAAAAACCAATCTAGTTGGCCAAACCAAATCGATAGATCGAAGAGAAATATAAAGCTATCTTAATCATGCAGAAAAGTGTTCAGAGAAGACTCAAATAATATTCATAGATAATCTGATCATAAATCCACAATTCACCAGATCTCGATAAACACATCACAAAAGAAGATTACATCGAATAGGTCTCCAAGAACATCGAGGAGAACATTGTATTGAAGATCAAAGAGAGAGAAGAAGCCATCTAGATACTAGCTATGGACCCGTAGATCTATGGTAAACTACTCACCGGAGAGCAGCAAGGTTGATGTAGGTGCCCTCTATGATCGAATCCCCCTCTGGCGGAGTACTGAAAAAGGCCCCAAGATGGGATCTCACGGGAACAGAGACTTACGGCGGTGGAAAGTATTTTCGTGGATGCCTCTAGGGTTTCTGGAATTTTTGAGAACATATAGGGCAAAGAGGTGGTGCATGGGAGTTGCGAAGGGCCCACAAGCCCAGGGGCGCGCCCTTACGGATTGTCGCCATCCCGTGGCTTCACTGGCTCCACTCCAAGTCACGTAGGTGTGTTTTTGTCTAGAAAAAATCATTGCGAAAGTTTTATTCCGTTTGGACTCCGTTTGATATTCCTTTCCATGAAACTCAAAAGAAGGAAAAACAGGAACTGGCACTGGGCACTAGGTTAATAGCTTAGTCCCGAAATTTGTACTCCCTTCGTCCCATATTATAAGAGCATTTTTTACACTACACTAGTGTCAAAAAGGCTCTTATATTATGGGACGGAGGGAGTATAAAATAGCATATTCAGGCATATAAAAACATCCAAAGTTGATAATATAATAGCATGGAACAATAAAAAATTATTGATACGTTGGAGACGTATCATGGCTGAGCCGGAAACTTAGAGAAGCTTTGTTTTTAAATTCTTCTAAATCCAAAACTCGCGTGAAAATCATGAAACCCGGCATGGTGTCATGACATGGCACCAACATGAAGTGGCAAAAAATTTGGCCGAATTGGGACAAGTTCTGGTATAAGCTTCTTGCAACCCGGAGCTTCTATCAAGAAGGCTTGTGGTTCCGAGGGGGGACTTGTCACCTTTGTGTGCGAAATGACATAAGCTGCCCCTTTATTTTTTACAGTGGCAACATAGAACTATATGTGTGTAGTGTTAAAATTTGAAATTATTGCGGGTTCATTTGGCCTTTATATATATTAATTGAGTTTCTGGGCATTTAATGTGCATAATTAAAATTTGAACCACAACCACATGCTCTAGTGCACCAAACTTGGTTGAAATATCACATATGTGTCTTTGGGTGAATTTATAGTTCCCATGCAAGAAATGGGAATGAAATTCAAATATCTAGGCGTCGTGGCTCGGCCGAAAACATTGAGAAGCTTGGATTTTGAATTCCTGTAAATCCAAAACTCGTATGAAAATCATGAAACTTGGCATGGTGTCAAGACATGGCACCAACATGATGTGGTAAAACATTTGTTCGAATTGAGAAGGTACACGCACTAACAACCAACAAAGTAATTATGGAACAAGAGCTGTCACGTTACAATATGAAACACAAGTATTATTGAAACTGTGGCGTTGTACTAACCATTGACACACCGCCATGCGTCCCCTTTTTATTAGCTACGAGGCACTGCTACTTCTCGAGCTTGCATTGTATTCCCTCGAAGAGGAAAGGGTGATGCAGCACAGTAGCGTTAGTATTTCCCTCAGTTTTTTAGAACCAAGGTATCAATCCAGTAGGAGACCACGCGCGAGTCCCTCGCACCTGCACAAACAAATAAGAACTTCGCAGCCAACGCGATAAGGGGTTGTCAATCTCTTTACGGTCACTTACGAAAGTGAGATGTGAAAGATAGGATAGTATGATATTTTTGGTATTTTTGGATATAAGAACAGAAAGTAAATAAAGCACAGTAAAGTAGATTGGAAGATTAATATGTTGAGAATAGACCCGGGGGGCATAGGTTTCACTAGTGGCTTCTCTCATGATAGAAGAATTCTATGGTGGGTGAACAAATTACTGTCGAGCAATTGATAGAAAAACGCATAGTTATGAGAATATCTAGGCATGATCATTATATATAGGCATCACGTTCGTGACAAGTAGACCGAAACGATTCTGCATCTACTACTATTACTCCACACATCTACCGCTATTCAGCATGCATCTAGAGTATTAAGTTCATAAGAACAGAGTAATGCTTTAAGCAAGATGACGTGATGTAGAGGGATAAACTCAAGCAATATGATATAAACCCCATCTTTTTATCCTCGATGGCAAAATACAATACATGCCTTGCTGCCCCTGCTGTCACTGGGAAAGGACACCGCAAGATTGAACCCAAATCCAAGCACTTCTCCCATTGCAAGAACTATAGATCTAGTAGGCCAAACCAAACCGATAATTCAAAGAGACTTGCAAGGATATTATAATCATACATAAAAGATTTCAAAAAAAGAATCAAATATTTCTCGTAGATAATCTTGATCATAAACCCACAATTCATCGGATCTCGACAAACACCCCGCAAAATGATTACATCGAATAGATCTCCTCGAAGATCGAGGAGAACTTGGAATTGAGATCCAAAAAGAGAGAAGAAGCCATCTAGCTAATAACTATGGACCCGAAGGTCTGTGGTAAACTACTCACAACTCATTGGTGAGGCTATGGCGTTGATGTAGAAGCACTCCGTGGTAGATCCCCCCTCCGGCGGAGCTCCGGAACAGGCCCCAAGATGGGATATAACGGTAACAGAAGGTTGCAGCGGTGGAATTAGGGTTTTCTCTCTTGCCTCGATGTTTTCAGGGTATATGGGTATATATAGGAGGAAGGAGGGCATCGGGGGAGCCAAAGGGGGCCCACGAGGGTTGGGGGCGCGCCCTGTAGGAGGGAGCGCACCCTGGACCCTCGTGGCCACCTCCTTCGTTCCTTCGCGTGTAATCCAAGTCTTCCGTGAAGATATTGTTCCAAAAATAACTCTCCCGAAGGTTTCATTCCGTTTGGACTCCGTTTGATATTCCTTTTCTGCGAAACCCTGAAATAGGCAAAAAAAACAGCAATCTGCACTAGGCCTTGGGTTAATAGGTTAATCCCAAAAATAATATAAAAGTGTATAATAAAGCCCATTAAACATCCAAAACATATAATATAATATCATGGAACAATCAAGAATTATAGATACGTTGGAGACGTATCAAGCACCGTGTGGGGTAGCTATTTCAGTACGGGAGGCGTACGAACAAACCGCTGCACATGCTTATCTGGAGGCGAGCCCTTTGACCTCCATCCGCGCACACCTCTCTCCAACTTCTCCATTAATGGGGCCCAAGACCATGATTATTTTATAGCCGCTTAATGGTGTGGCTATGTCTCACTCGACTGAGATTTAAGAGAAAAAAATCTGACAAGAATATTTTGCACGGATCTTAATGTAAGATCTGACGAACATATATAGCAATGACTGACACTTAGCAAGACTGATATAAATAAAATGGTTATGACAATGGAGGCAATATAATGACGATGGCAATTAATAATAATTTTATAATCATGTTACATATTTAGGAAGAAAAAAATGCCACCTGCGGCAATGCCCGAAAGACACAAGGACAAAAGAATAAGGAAGTAACTCCCACCAAAAACAACAAGAATAAGTAACTCCCACCACATTTCCAGTGATCATCGCCCTAAGCAGGTCATGCTCGATGCGGAGCTTCCAATTGTCCCCCATTAGTCGCCGGATGACGCCGGTAGCATTTTCAAAGGAGGCATTCATCTCGTTCTGCAACCTCGACTAGTCGGACATCCGATCCAGCAGGTTATCGAGCATTGCATACATGCGCCTGTGAGAGTCCTTTCCTGCCCGCGAGTAATCTTCCTGGGCCATCGTGACATGGGAGGACCTCTCTACAGCAGTCGCGGCACGACGGGACATATCTGCCGCTTCTGTGGCGCGTCCGGACCAGTCCGCTACTTCGAAGGCCCGGCGAGATCTCTTTGCTACTTCAGAGGCACGGCAGGACCTCTTTGCTACTACGGCGGTGCGCTAGGACATGTCGGTAGCTTTCGCCGCGAGGCGGGAGATCTCTCTTGCTTTGGCTTCCATGCTCGCCTCTCTCCCTGGTAATTTCTCGACCCAGATCTCACACGCCACGGCTGAGGCGGGGAAGGATGAAGAAAGACTTGTTTGTCTGGTGAAGAGGAGGGCAATCAAGGAGGAATGTGCAGTCATCCTAGAGTATGTAGGTAGATTTATAACCCCAGCAATACGCTGCTAAGTGGGAAACCGTTTAGGTTTTGATAGGTGTGAACTGTGAACAAGTTTTGACCGGTGTGAACAGTAATTGGGAATGTGAAGGGAAGCAAGTTCCAAATTTATTGACAGTTCATATTTCGAAGTGTGGTACGATTCCCGGAAGGCGTAAAGTGGGCACGCGTTCTCAGACGTGTACGTGGCATTTGCACTGGATGAGGCACCGCAATCGGAGATGTCAGCACACGACTTGTTCCATCAACCGTGCGCGCTTGTTATTACTATGGCACACCCTTCTTTTAATTAGAATTTGGGCCCGTCTAACGCACAGACCTTGACCTATTTGACCATTTCTGTTAGGCGTGGCTAATCGCAAACAGTTCATCCATGTGATGTGTATGCCGCATATCCCACACAGCTTGACCCGGGTGACCGTTTCTGTTGTTGTGCTAAACACACAGTTCATTCGAGTGAACTGTATGTCACGCATCGCACACAAAACTGTAATATGAACCGTGTTTGATGTATCCGCCATCGCAAATGTTTTGCATCTTTTTTATGGTTTTTTAACATCACTGGTTGCGATTAATGCGTCGCACATAGTTTTGTCGAAGGGTCTCTGATTGGACTGTCGCATTAGGACCATCTTGCAGTAGTGTAATCTATGCATAGGGGTTGTTGCATGTTCTCATCTTTGTTTCTCCGGTAGAAATCTTGCGGCACTCTTTGAGGTTCTTTGTGTTGGATTGAGTATTATGAATATGAAATTGTTTGACGCTTATCGTATAACCAACTCACGGATTTTCGCGGTGACATTGGACTATCTAGGTGACATTAGAGTTGGTTGATGTGTATCATATGGTATTATTTTAGTACGAACTCTTGATAGATCAACCGGAAAGGATAACTTGATGTTATTTTAGTACGAACTCTTGATAAATCGACCAGAAAGAATTAATTTGAGGTGGTTTCATACCCTACAACAAATTTCTTCGTATGTTCTCCGCTAGATAGGTTCTTTGGAGTGATTCTTCATCACACGTTGAGGGATGATTATGTGATCCAATTATATTAGCATTGTTGAGAGATTGCACTAGTGAAAGTATGGACCCTAGGCCTCATTTTCAAGCATTGCAATGCCGTTTGTGCCCACTTTTGTTACTCGTTACCTTTCTTTTTTTATTGTTACTGTTATAAAAATCAATATCTACTATCATTTCTACACTTGTATCACCATCTATTCGCCGAACTAGTGCACATATACAATTTAACATTGTATTTGGTGTGTTGGGGACACAAGAGACTTTTTATTATTTTGTTGGAGGTTTGTTTGAGAGAGACCATCTTCATCCTATGCCTCCCACGGATTGATAAACCCTAGGTCATCCACTTGAGGAAAATGTGATGGCCTGGCTTATTAGGGATGATAGACTACTCATATCAATAAGGAATTCCTTCTTTTCCGCGAGCCCATTCAGATAGAACTCCAAAGTTAAGCGTGCTCAGCTTGGAGTAGTTTCAGGATGGGTGACCGACCGGGAAGTTGCTCCCGGGTGCGCGCACGAGTGAGGACAAAGTGCGCAGAAAAGACTAGTATTGATATGTGGGGCCAGTCTAGATCCCGCCAGGAGTAACGACCACCGGCGGGTGTGTCCGGGGTGTTACAAGTTGGTATCAGAGCCGACCCTCACGGTTACACGGATGTTTGCAGACAGTTTGCAGTCATGTTGTGCATGACGTTTGTGACCCGTCGTGGCACACGGCATGGCACATGTGCTGTCCTGGAAGCACAGACGGTTGTGCCAAGAGGGAACGTTCCTGTGGCCCGACGAGGACGTCGGTTCCTCTGAGTAAGGGTGTATGTGATGGCCTGGCTTATTAGGGATGATAGACTACTCATATCAATAAGGAATTCCTTCTTTTCCGCGAGCCCATTCAGATAGAACTCCAAAGTTAAGCGTGCTCAGCTTGGAGTAGTTTCAGGATGGGTGACCGACCGGGAAGTTGCTCCCGGGTGCGCACGAGTGAGGACAAAGTGCGCAGAAAAGACTAGTATTGATATGTGGGGCCAGTCTAGATCCCGCTAGGAGTAACGACCACCGGCGGGTGTGTCCGGGGCGTTACAGAAAATTTGCTACTATCCTTCAAAACTCTGCGCTTGGAGGCCCAACACGAGTCTACAAGAACAAGTTGTGTAGTAAACAAGTTGCTACGTTGCTGGTAATGTGAGTGCTTGAAGGTATATCTTTAGATCTTGTAATTGAATCTTCCAGTTTCTTGTTTTATCACTAGTTTGGTTTCGTAAAAGAAAACTACACACAAATGGAATTGAGGTTGCCTCATATTATTCATCTTTATCATGTCTTTCTTGAAAATGAAGGAAATGAAAATTGTGCTCAATTGATAGAAGAAGAATTCAATAAAATGGTTGGGATAAAATCTTTTTATGATGAGCATGATTGTATTGTTTTTAGTATGAATTCTTTAAATATAAATGATGCTAATGATATGCAAAACCATAACCATGGGGAAGTTATGTAGATGATATTATGGAAAGGAAAATTGTGCTCAATTGATAGAAGAAGAATTCAATAAATGTTTGGGTAAGATCTCTGAATGATGAGCATGATTGCAGTGTTGTTAGTATGAATTCTTTGAATATCCATGATGCTAATGATTTGCAAAACCATAAGCTTGGGGAAGCTATGTAGATGATATTTTTAATCCCCCGAGATTTGATGTGCAAATTTGTTATAATGGTAGCATTCCTTTTATTTATGATGATTACAATGATGAAGGTGGGTTCGAAAGAGTGTTAACTCAAGGTAATGATCCCACTATTTTGGATGGTGTTGAATCTTATTGTAATCTTTACCTAATAATAAAGGACGAAGGCTTTCATAGTTCTCTATCCGTCACCCCTTTATATCCGCTAATTTTATGTTAACTATAAAGATCGATGGTTGAGATTTAAAGTATGTCTAGAGTTGATAAAAATTACTCACCAATGCCACCCATAAGTGAGAAAAAAAATGATTGCTTTTTTTCTTGTCCGAGAACAGTTCATAAAAAAGAGAACAATTTATCAACGTTAGGCACTATATGCTAGGGGAGTCGAACTCGCCTCTTAGGCCTAGCTCGAGCCCAACTAAAACTATGACACTCGATAGAGGGACGCTCACAACGTCTCTGGCTGGCCTGGGTGGATTAGCTCGTGCATCTGGCCCAGTCGATGCACGTCCGAATCACTACGGCTCATGGGGGTAGCACGTGATGCTCTTACCCAGGTGGGCTAAGGCGCGTGGGCGCTCGGGGCATGATTGCTAGCAGGGCATGGTAGCGATGACTCCTGCTGGTACTCATGAAGCTCACGACAGTGCATGCTAGATGAAGGGCGGTGGCCGAGAGTGAGTGACGCGCATTTGCCGGCATAGGGGCTTGGCACACCAGTAGGAGCCGACAACATAGTGGGCGGCCAAGGCACGTCTGCAACACTGCGGCTCGCGATGGCATGCTGGCATGATGGTGCGGGTCTGCGACCCAGCGATGGCCAGCGGGCATGGATCATGCGACGCGATGGTGGTAGTACGCGCTGCTCGTGGCGTGCCAATCCAAGCGTGTGGTTGTCAGCAGCAGTGAGCCATGGAGGCAATGTCTAGGAGTGATGCGGCGACTCCTGTTGATAGGCGTGCAGCTTGCGTTAGTGCACACATGGCGGAGGTCGACAGGCGAGAGTGCGTGATGTGCATCTGCTGACAGGGGCCCGGCAAACCAGTGGCAGTAGGCAACGCAGTGGGCGGCAACATCAGACCACGAGGCTAAAACTAGCGATGGCGCGAGCAAGCACGACAGTCTGAAAAGCCAAAGCACGGTAGCGTTCTTAACGAGCACTGGCGTGTGCTCCATTTTATCTCCCGTTGCAACGCACAGGCATTTTTGCTAGTAATTAATAAAGTGGATTTGGAGAGGTCATGACTTTATTTAGTGATGAATCCACTAATTTGGAAGAGGTTTCAATTGACTATTATGAGAACAAATTTGCTATCTATGATGATTATTGTGATGACATGTATACTATAAAGAATAATAATAACCATGAAACTTGTCATCATACTTTAATAAAGTATCACATAATAGTTATTTCATTGAATTTTCTCCCACCATTATTCATGAGAATAAATTCGCTTATGTGGAGAGTAGCAAAATTTCTACGCTTTTGCATCATGAAAATAATGCTTTCTATGATAGCTATGTTGTTGAATACATTCATGATATTAGTGAAAATTACTATGAGAGAGGAACATATGCTTGTAGTGTGATGGCCTGGCTTATTAGGGATGATAGACTACTCATATAAATAAGGAATTCCTTCTTTTCCGGGAGCCCATTCGGATAGAACTCCAAAGTTAAGTGTGCTCGGCTTGGAGTAGTTTCAGGATGGGTGACCGACCGGGAAGTTGCTCCCGGATGCGCATGAGTGAGGACAAAGTGCGCAGAAAAGACTAGTATTGATGTGTGGGGCCAGTCTAGATTCCGCCAGGTGTAACGACCACCGGCGGGTGTGTCCGGGGCGTTACAAGTTGGTATCAGAGCCGACCCTCGCGGTTACACGGATGTTTGCGGACAGTTTGCAGTCATGTTGTGCATGACGTTTGTGACCCGTCGTGGCACACGGCATGGCACATGTGCTGTCCTGGAAGCACAGACGGTTGTGCCAAGAGGGAACGTTCCTGTGGCCGGACGAGGACGTCGGTTCCTCTGAGTGAGGGTGTATGTGATGGCCTGGCTTATTAGGGATGATAGACTACTCATATAAATAAGGAATTCCTTCTTTTTCGGGAGCCCATTCGGATAGAACTCCAAAGTTAAGCGTGCTCGGCTTGGAGTAGTTTCAGGATGGGTGACCGACCGGGAAGTTGCTCCCGGGTGCGTATGAGTGAGGACAAAGTGCGCAGAAAAGACTAGTATTGATGTGTGGGGCCAGTCTAGATTCCGCCAGGAGTAACGACCACCGGCGGGTGTGTCCGGGGCGTTACATGTAGGTGTTGCAACAATATCAAGTTTCCTCTCTATGTGTTAAAAATCTTGAAGTTATGCATGGGACACCTATGCCTCCTGCCGTACCCGAGCTGTGTTGATGATCTCTTGGGCATCCAAGTCTCCCTGACGAGGCGGGTCACGCTGAAGCTCATGTCTCCGATGAGCATTAATAGAGACGGCAGGCGACTTAGCATGGTGGCTCCTACTATGACTCGGTCGTGGGATGGAGTGAAGGCGCTGCCTGCCGTACGGGTAGTTTGCTTATTGGGCAACCGCAGTTTTTAGCAGCTCTATGGCGTTTAGAGCCTCCATTTCCACAGGGGTATTTCATGTGATTAGAAGCGCAACAAGATTGGTAGTTGCTGCTGCTAGGTTATCAATAGAGTTGAGAGAATGACCCGTCGGAGTCACAAAAACTATCCGTCGTTGTATGAACCGGCGGTCGATGGGGGCCAAATCAAGCTACTATTGATGAGCCAGCCAATTAGGTTGAGCCACTAGTGGCCATCCATCTCCATTCCGGGGCATGATCTAATTCAATTGGGGTATGACCGGTGCCGCAGGGGTGCTTGTCCATGTGCCTGGCATATTAAGTAGACACGTCCCCTCGAAGCCTGGGGCAGGCGACTCTCGCGATGTCACCTATGAACCGCCTCGAAAGCATTCCAACGAGGACCTAGGCGCCATGCCTCTGTCCTTAGGCCCTCTGTTTCATTACGGATCAAGGCTTGCAATTACTCCATGCGAGTACTCTCGGCATTGATATCGTCCAGAGCTTTAGCCATCTGCTCACGAATTTTTGCTACCTCCATGTTGTGCTCATCCTGCTTTTTTGTTGTTAAGGCGTACCAAGAAGAGTCGTCAATCAATCCACCAGCTCTGAGAGAACTTGAGACGGACGCTTGATCAGGCCCGCCGCGTTCTGACCAGTCGTCGGGGCATCGACTCCTCCCATGGCACCTGCTGCGGTGGAGTTAAGAGCTGGGGCAGTGTTTGCCATGTAGAGGGTGGTCTGTCGGGGAGGCTCATCATCAACAAGGACCGGCTCATCGCCAGAGTAGCCCCCAAGACGCCCATCATACAACGGGGGGATGGACTCAGTATCCCAGACCGACGACTCGCCATCAGAGTGGACCAGGGTGTCACTATCAGACACAGATTTTGTCACGCCCAAGATGCGATTCTATCCCAATCATGTGATAACTTCGTGACTGGGACGCAACCGCATTTCGGGCGCTTAGCAAGATGGATATCATTACATTGTACCATTACATAAATAGACGGGGATACATACAAGTCATACAATTGCCACATGAATACAACACATCATACACAAGGCATACGACTACGAATGGAACACATGAAAAGCACACGACATCCATCCTGCTATCCCAGGCTGCCGATCAGGAACCTAACCCAAGACTAATGAAGAAGAAGAAAAAACTCCGACACAAGTAAACATCGCTCTCACGTCAAGTCATCAAAAACCTGCACCTGCAACTGTTGTTGTAGTATCTGTGAGCCACGAGGACTGAGCAATCCCATAAACATGGGTAAGAAGACTAGCAAAGCTTAATGGGTATGGAGAGCTTAAGTGTTGACGTTGCAGCAGCGGCTAAGCATTGTATGGTGACTAACTTACGAGTACAAGAATAAGATGAACATCTACGCCAATGGTCGCAAACTAGTAATGATCACTAAGTGATCCCGAACTACCTACGAGTCAAACATAACCCCACCGTGTTCTCTTCTCAAAATGAAAAGAGACGGTCACGGTTACTCACGCGGTTGTGTATTTTATTTCGGATCCTCTATCAAGTTTTCTACAACCGGACATCAACAAATTCAAATCTACCACATAACCGCGGGCACGGCTTTCGAAAGATCATAACCCTGCAGGAATGTCCCAACATAGCCCGTCACAAGCTCTCATGATCAGCAGAGGTAAAAACCCTTATCTTACGGAAGACCTGACCAGACTCGGACTTCCGGTGCACAAGACATTTCGACAATGGTAAAACAAGTCCAGCAAGACCTCCCGACGTGCTGATAGTAGCCGCGTGTATCTGATCTCAGGCCACGACGGATGAGCTATGGTTACAGCGACCAGATACCCCTAGTTGCCAGGGGGCGACGCCGCAAGCTGCTCTAGGTTGGGCCAACACTCATGAGGAGCACTGGCCCGAGTTGTAAATTAAGTCATCGGGGTCTGGAAAGTGCCTATGCAAGTTTTTTAGTTATTAGGAAAATGGTAAAACCAATGTTGGGCCTTGCTGGAGGAGTTTTATTCAAAGCGAACTGTGAAGGGGTTCCCATAAACCCAACCACGTTAGGAACACAAAATCAAGAAACATAACAACGGTTTATCGGTTCTTAAGGCGGCATGAGTGGAACAAAACACCGAGCAAAAGGCCAAGCCTTCCACCCATTGCCAAATATATATGCGCATTAATTTAATTAAGAGATATTGTGATATTCTAATCTTCATCTTCACCTGCAACTAACAACGCTATAAGAAGGGCTGAGCAAGCGGTAACATAGCCAAACAATGGTTTGCTGGGATGGTGTCAAACGTTAAAGGTTTCGTGGCAACAATGAGAGGCTGACAACAATAGACAGATAGCGCGTCATATAACGATAGCATCGAGACAACTAGCATGGCAATGATAGTAATGAGATCCAAGGTGACGGTCATCTTTCCCGAGATCCCGCTAGGAAGAAGAACGAGTCCATGAAGAAGAAGAAGCCACACAGGCGAACCAAGCATAGTCGAACGAATCCTCCCAATCGCAACATTACCGGAACTATCGAGAGAAGCAACACCGGAAAGAAGCAAACAACATGAAAACACACAAGCAAAAACATGGCATATGATGCGCAAACAAGTATGATGCATGTCTAGTTTAAAAGGCATGGCATGGCAAAGTGCACAAACAATACTACACATTAAGTGGAGCTCAATATGCAACGAATTCCATATTGATGAAACACCACATTCAAATATTTAATTTCACTCCCGTTTATGTACACAACAAGTTTAAATGTTGGTTAACATGGCAAGAGGTGAAGCATAAAGAAACTATCTATCTAGGCAATTTAAATGGAACCAGAAACACAAACAACATTCGAAAAATCTCCATGTGCATATTATGAATTTGGTACTGTTCTTTCTATAACATAAATTTATTATTTTAAAACAGGAAAATAATGTGCACCAAGTTAATCTACACATTTTTCTACCCCATTTACTTATAAAGTTTATATAATTTGGAGTTACGGTTATTTAGTTATGAATAAAACCATTCTAACATGTTGTTTATACAAATTAATGCAAACAACAAATGTAAACAATTTTCACATGGATGAAAGTTGTATATTATGAAAGTACATGAAAAACTGAAGAAGAAGCATATATGACATGTTTTATTTAGAAGCATGACATTTAGTTATTAGCAAGTTAAACCAAGGGCATTTCTGTGATTATGCAACCACTAGAGAAATAACTAAATCCATGGGTAGAGGAAAAAACATGAACGGGCCGAAGCACTAGAGTGCAGCTGCCTAGAGGAGGAATAAGGCCCAAGTGTGTGTTGTGCAGAAAAGAGAAAGAAAAAACAAAGATATATTGGAACCGCCTGGGATTTGATCCCAAGACCTCCCATATGTGCACTAGCCTAGTTAACCAGCTGAACAACTATCGATATACTAAATTGTATGGATTTGGTTATAGATGAACCATCATCCAGAACTGCTCTGAATAAATAGAGAAGAACAACGAACAAGCGTATTACACTATGGCCGTGACTGAGCGCGCACGACAACGTGTGTGCAGCAACATCAGAACGGAACTAAAAACAAGAATTAAAATTGGAACATCAGAACGGAACTAAAAACAATAATTAAAATTGGAGGTACTGGGATTTGAAACCCCGGATCGCCAGGATATGTGCATGCGCTGTTAACCAGATGGGCTATAATGGAAATGTGCTGAGAAATGCCTTATGCTCAAGATGAACCATACCCTGGCGTTGATCTGACAAAACTGTAAACAGGATCAGAGATGGCTTGCTCTGTGGCCGTGGCTGGGGCGCAGGTTGCTGGTGCGGCAGCGCGGCTTGCCGCAAGGTGGGAGGCTAAGCAGAGGAGCACCTCCGGGCCAGATCCGGAGTAAGATGGCTGCTCGAATGAAGCTCCTACAAGCGACGCAGAAAGTAGAAGAGGACGAGGCGTCATGGCATGAAAAGAGTCAGAACGGGAGTTTAGCAAAAGAGAAGAGAAGAAAAGGAAAGGGACGGGTCCAAAGTGGGGAGCTCACAGACCTGGGACGGTTACTCCGACAAGCTGCGCATGAGCCGGAAATGGACGAACGGGGGCGGGGTTCACCAAGAGGTCACACCCAAAGGATAGCAAGGACACGCCGTTGGTTTCTTGGGGAGGCCGGGCACTGCGCCGGATCGAGCTCGTCCATGGGGGTTTCTTGCTGGAGAGAGCTCAGGAACATGAGAGAGAGGGAGATCGAAAGCAGAAGAGGCACGAAGTCAGGCGGAGCTGCTGGTCAGAGATGAGCGGGGAGAGGGCCTCAGGCCAGGAGACTGGGCTCCTCAGGCGTGCTCGGCTGTGGCCACTCGTGGCGCGAGGTTCCTGGAGACTTCGGATCGAGAGGTGGCTGGCTCAGGGGAGATCGAGCAGAGGAGGCATGGGTGGCCTAGCTGTGGTCGTTGCTGGTTCGGTCGCCAGCGGGACACGGAGGTAGAGGTGCTCGGGTGTGGCTGGATGGATTGGGTAATTCGGTGAGGGATTTGTTGACGCTTAAAAATGACATAATCGTAAAAGTTGCTTTAATCTATGTCAAGATTACTTCAAACTTATGATTGGAAGTCACTATGTGATGGCTTTATTTGAGAAGATCAAGATGGATATGAAAGTGGTCTAAAACGGAGTCCGGATGCAAAAGTTATGACAAGTTCAGAGATGCTCATGATGACACCAGATTAAAGAATGGCTTGAAACCCAATTAAGATGACTTCAAATGGAAAAGGTTTCAACATGAAAGTTGTGCGTCTCGTCGAAACGGTCGATTTTGATATAAAAATCGTCTCAATCCGAGTTCGTATGCAAAAGTTACAGCCATCCAAACACAGCCGTGTCACACAACCATAAGTGGCGCGCCCCACCAGCCACTTGTCTGATGGGTAGCGCGAATAACAGCCTGTATTGCGTGACCGTTTTGGCCTAGAAGATGGCTTCAAATCGAAAAACGTTCAACATGAAAGTTGTTTGTATCGTCGAAACTGTCAAGATTGCTTTTGGGCTCTTTTCCATCCGAGGTCGTTTACCACCTCAAGAATTACCCGCAAGGTACAGCCAGTTTAAACCGAACAGTTTTGGAAAGTTCGGATAAAACCAATCCAAATTTGGCTAGGGTTTTGGACGTGAATCCAAGCCTTTTCCTTGCACGGCCAGTCCAGCCGCCTCTTATATACCTAAGGGGTGACGGCCGATTGAACAACACACAATCGATTAATTCATCTACCACTTTTTATCTTTTATCTTTTCTCCTTAACCCTAGTTCTTCTTCTTCCCCGTCCTTCGTTCGTTCTTCTTGTTGCAGGGCGGCGAACCTCGAGGCCCTAGGGGCGATCAGGTCGACCTAGGGCAGCCCATAGCCGCCGCGCGTCCAGACGGGATCCCTCCCGGACGCGTGGGGTTTCGGGTCTTCAAAAGCGCCCGCCGGATTGCTTGCGTACCGCGCTTCCGGACGGGTCTCCTTCGACGTGAGCTGCGGTGCATCACCCTCGGCGTCAGAGGTAGACGGTGACGTGTTCGTGTGCGAACACACTTTTTGACGACTCCGCTGGGGAAGAAGCTTTGAACGGTCTCCGGCCCGTTCTTGCTACGAAGAGATCGTCATCTAGGGTTTGCAATCTACAAAGGTAATATGAATACCCAATTCACATATGTAGATGCAAATAATACATATGTTGTTGCTAGATCATCTAATGAGCATAATGTATCGGCTAGCCCTAGCTTTATCAATCATGCATCTAATTATGTGCAAGGGTCGATGCAACAAAATCTTCATGATTCTACTTCATATAATTTTAGCAACATGCAACATATGTATCCCAACTCCCATGCATCGGCAACCCCACAAATCCATATGCCGATGAACAACATGATGAGTTCGGTTAATCAAGTTGAAACACCCCATGTAGGATCTTTCAATGGCATGCAACATAGTGTTTCATCTTTTTATTCATCGGCAACTAATTTGCAACATGTTAATCCAAACATGCTGGTGGATAGGGGAATTGGCCATGCTACTACTAGTTATCCAGCCAATTACCATCAAACATCATATGCTACACCTCATGCTACTAGTTTTTTGGCACCATACGCAACTGTTGATGTCCATAATTCGGCTCCGCACCTTAATGGTCATGGCCGAATAAGTGAAACTTCTGCAGGAGCACAAATGCCTTCACCTACTACCGTGGCATGTCATGTCCCTCCTACACAATTACAGAATTTCAGCAAAATCTCATTGCCGAAAGAGTCTAAAAGCATTGGGGGGCAACCATATCCAGACTGGGTAATTGAGAACAAGCTTACATTCTCTTGGGATTTGTGCAACTCTATTCGCCAAGAACTAATAGAAGGTGGGAAGCCTCATGATTTTGCTGCTGTAAAAGCTAGAGTTGTGCAAATGATGCAGTTGCCCAGTGTTGTATCATCCAGTATACCACCTAAACAATCGTAAAGTTTCGGCACCTCATTGCCGAAAGAGTCTCAAAGTATTGAGGGGCAATCTCATGACGAGTGGATGGAAATTGAGATGAAAAAGTTTAAAGCTCGCCAAGCTGAGATGTGGGCTAAACTTAGACGAGAGCGAGAAGCCTTGCAAATTCAAAAAGATAAAGTTGTTGATTCAGGTAACAAAGAAAATTCGGTTATTAGAAGAGCCGAATCAAGTAGTATATATTCTGAGTCCATCAAATCCAAAGAGGCAAGCATTATTGAGAAAGGGCATGGAAAGCATAGCAAAACAGTCATACTTGATTTTTCCGAAGTCAATGGAACCTACTTCCTGCCCTATGAGTTCCGTGCCATAGAAATTGACAAGCCTCAAGGACAAGAACAAGTAGCCGAACAAAGTTCAGCTGACATGGATCTTCAAAGCAATGATGCACGGAATCAAGAAAAAGATGATGAAAAGGTGTTGGGGAGCCATCCAAAGATGGAGCAAGATGTTCTTCAAGTGACACCACGATCATGTTCTCCCAACATATTTGAAGAGAAATTTAAAGCCAAGGTTGAATTCTATTGAGAAAACTGATGCTAATATAATATCTTATCCAAAGACATCGGAGATAGAGTGGAAAAAACAATGCATAGCCGAATGGGGAGACTACAAATCTGAACCATTCGTTTGCTTATCTCCAAAGCCATTCAAACAGCAAGATCGGCTAGAGAATAAAAAGTTTACCTTCAATTCAAGCATGTGTGATCAAATATTTGATTTGTTGCTGAAAAGTAATTACATAAGAATTCTTGATCACCATGTCAATCAATCAATTCAAGGACGAATGTATTGTAGGTTGCATCATTCGTTGAAACATAATTTTGAGGATTGCAATATATTTCGTCAAATAGTTAAATCGGCCATTGAAAAAGGACGATTGAAATTTGCTGAAACACCAAGAGATGACCAGTCTATTCCGATTGGTCCCGATGGCAGAAATTTTTTGCATCGGCTGCTTCAAGCCGATCCATTTAAAGAGAAGATAAAAACTGCAGGTGATGGGATCAAGCTTTCAAGTAAAGAAGTTGTTGAATAGCATAATGAACATAATCTTGAGGGCGAGAATTCCATCGAAGATACAACGGAGACGCCAAGGACTGGGGGGCAAAAAGCAAATTCAATGATCGATGAAAGCAAACCAAAAGAAAGCAAAGGCCAAAATAAGCGCAAGTGTAAGAGATCAAAAATCACTTTCGCTGAACTATTGGATAAGTATCAAAAGAAGAGTGAAGAGAAGAATGCTTATCGGCCAAATCATACAAAGAAATCAAGATCACCCCCAAGGCGCAAGTATAAGGATCGGTATTGGCAAAGTGACAATTCTTATGCAACATATTCATATCCTTATTTTGGGCCGCCAATGCCAATGTCGTGGATGCCTCCCTATGCTCAAGTAGATCCATATACATCATGGGACAAATATGATACAAGGGCGCATTCTCCATCTTATTTTAGACCATCTCACCAATATTATGCAGCTCCGAGAAGATCAACATTTGAACAATCACATGTTAAAGACCGTTTCAATCATAAGGAATCGGTCCGGAGCTCAAGGAAGAAGAAAGAGGTGGTCAAGCAAGTTTACCGTGTTAAAAGAGGTGGTCGTAAGAATGCAACTTCAGATTTGATCTCAAATGAAAAAGAGCCAATTAAAGTGTTGACATTGGCTACTAAAGACAATGAGATGAAGCAACCAATTATTGAGAGTCAAAGTGCCAAATCTGAAGAAAAGAAGTTGAGAGTGCACAAGGCCAAAAAAGGATTGCCATTGGCTAAGACAAAATCGCAACCGGGGTGCCCACTCGGCTTATCATATTGGCAAAAGAAGAAATTACAAAAACTTAGTGCACAAGAACTTGAAGAAAGAAACATGGCATGGGTTCCCAAAGGAAGTGCTCAAAATAAGAATTATGTGCAAGCTTCCGTTACAAGAAGTGCGGCAAAGGTGAAGAAGGAAAAGAGTGAAAACTATGAAGGACCAAGCCGAAGATTTCAGCATCTTCGGTCTACACATTATTCATATTCTTCAACTATGCCATTAACGCCTGTGCCATGGAATTCGTCATCAGGTATGATTGGTAACCCTCAATGGGCTTATTTTAATCCATGGATGCCATATAAATTCTTACATCATGACAGGGTATTACCAAGTCACTATACATTTGATTAGCTACAAGTTTGTTGCTAATCCAAAGGGCCGAAATACTTTATTTGTCATTTCGTTTGTTTATTTCGGCTATATGTGATTTGAATGATGTCTACATGGTAATGGCCGGTATTTATCTATCGTCCTAAGAATATGTCAATGCATGGCCGGTGTAGTATTCTAGCATCGTCCTTAGTTCGAATGAAGAGCGAGACAAAGTATGTGCTCATGAAAATTCATATATATGCGTATATTATGATTGAATGGAGTTGAAACATCATGGTCGATGCCATTAAGTATACGTTGCTTAGACCAATTCATAGTGCAGAATTGGCTAGTGGGCTTATACTTTGTTTGGATATGATTTGGATTATGCATCTTTGAGATCTATAAGAGGCCAAATCATAGCTGATTTTATTACTGAACATCGGTTTAATGATATGCATAATATTGATGTTAGCCTTGTCTCTCTATTACTATGGAGATTATGTTTGGATGGTTCAATTCGTAGCAATGACCAAAGTGTTGGTGTTGTTTATATATCTCCTTATGGTACTATTTTTTGAAGCCTCATGCCGCTTAGAATATTTTTATGCATGATTAATCAAAGCCGAATATGCATTGTTATTCGGATTGACTCTTTTACTTGCTATAGGTGCTATACATATTGTGGCTTTCGGTGATTCGTTATGAGTAGTGCAACAAACATCCAAGGGTTATCAATGTTTTGACGAATCACTTATAGTTTATCTTGAGATATGTCTAGATGCAAAATTTACCTGGGTTGCTTTAAAATTGCTCTTACATTTAGACATGCCAATTTAAAAGAGTTGGCACAGCAAGCATCCGGCTACTACGTTAATCATGGTGTATTGCATTTCTCTCAATAGCCGATGCTTCGTCTCGTCAACATAGGTAAGGCCGAACCGAAGTTCACAGCTTCGGCCACTAATGAATTTTGATGCAGGTGATACTAAGGATTGGAGAGAGTTTATTGATTATCTACAAAATCCTAGCAAAAGGGGGAACGATATGGTTCGGAGGATGACCTTGAGATACATATCTATGGAACTTTATCATCGGATTGTTAACGAAGTTGAGAAGGTTTCGCCCAAGTTTGCATCAAGGGTTCAAGAACAATAATGGCCGATATATAATTATCGTCCTAAGCATATAAATGGCCGATGGGGTGTTGACATCGTCCTTAGAACCAACATGGTACAAATTATTTTTCGGCACGCTTGCTTTGCCGAAAAACAGGGGGGCATGTGTTGACGCTCAAAAGTGGCACAATCGTAAAAGTTGCTTTAATCTATGTCAAGATTACTTCAAACTTATGATTGGAAGTCACTATGAGATGGCTTTATTTGAGAAGATCAAGATGGATATGAAAGTGGTCTAAAACGGAGTCCGGATGCAAAAGTTATGACAAGTTCAGAGATGCTCATGATGACACCAGATTAAAGAATGGCTTGAAACCCAATTAAGATGACTTCAAATGGAAAAAGTTTCAACATGAAAGTTGTGCGTCTCGTCGAAACGGTCGATTTTGATATAAAAATCGTCTCAATCCGAGTTCGTATGCAAAAGTTACAGCCATCCGAACACAGGCGTGTCACAGAGCCATAAGTGGCGCGCCCCACCAGCCACTTGTCTGATGGGTAGCGCGAATAACAGCCTGTATTGCGTGACCGTTTTGGCCTAGAAGATAGCTTCAAATCGAAAAACGTTCAACATGAAAGTTGTTCATATCGTCGAAACTGTCAAGATTGCTTTTGGGCTCTTTTCCATCCGAGGTCGTTTACCACCTCAAGAATTACCCGCAAGGTACAGCCAGTTTAAACCGAACAATTTTGGAAAGTTCGGATAAAACCAATCCGAATTTGGCTAGGGTTTTGGACGTGAATCCAAGCCTTTTCCTTGCACGACAAGTCCTGCCGCCTCTTATATACCTAAGGGGTGACGGCCGATTGAACAACACACAATCGATCAATTCATCTACCACTTTTTATCTTTTATCTTTTCTCCTCAACCCTAGTTCTTCTTCTTCCTCGTTCTTCGTTCGTTCTTCTTGTTGCAGGGCGGCGAACCTCGAGGCCCTAGGGGCGATTAGGTCGACCTAGGGCAGCCCATAGCCGCCGCGCGTCCAGACAGGGTCCCTCCCGGACGCGTGGGGTTTCGGGTCTTCAAAAGCGCCCGCTGGATTGCTTGCGTACCGCGCTTCCGGACGGGTCTCCTGCGACGTGAGCTGCGGTGCATCACCCTCGGCGTCAGAGGTACACGGTGACGTGTTCGTGTGCGAACAGGATTGGCCGGCGTTGAAACCCAGGGAGACCAGGTGCCGGCATTTGCGATTGGCTCGGTGTGGATCCGGAAGAATAAATCTAGTGGCGGCGGGCAGGAGGAATGGATGGGGCAACCCTCCTAGGATCTAGGGTTAGAGTGTTTATATAGCAAGTGAGTCTAAATGCAGACTAGTGGAAGCCCTTAGATCTAAATCAGACGGACGTGAAAATAGGCTAGGGAAGTCCAAATGAGAATCGAAGATGTTTTAGTGATGTTTGGAGATAATCCAGACCCATCGATAACGACAACCCGGTTAGGGTAAGGGTAAGTTCTCGGACGCACGCAAGGGGTGTGAGAAAGGACAGCAGAAGCAAACAGGGTTGGTGGGTTCAGAGAAGAGGGAGAAGAGAGTGGTCCGGTTGATCTGAGAGGAGGTCAACAGAGACAGGAAGAAGCGGCAACTACGAACGACTACGAGTTTGAAGAAAACATGCGGATGCAATGCACATGATGACATAGCAACAACATGGATGACACAATGCAACACAAGGAAAAATAATGCACATAATATGATGCAAGATGAGACAATGCACCCAACATGAACATGGCAAGAAACATAGGATGGCACAATGCAATATAATAAAAGATGAACATGATGCAAGAAGCAACGTATGGCAATTCATCATGATCATGGCATAAGCATATGGGGAAGAAATATGCAAAAAAAAATATGACAATGCAACAAACACACGACAAGAACAAAATAACTCGAAGGCTTCTGGAGCGTCGGTCTCGGGGCGTCACAACACTCCCCCACTAACAAGAGATCTCGTCCCAAGATCTTAGGAATGAGATGGAAGTGAAAAAGTAAGAAGGTGAAACCAAAGAACCTTGAGAGGTTGAGCCACTTGAAGGGAAGAATGCAATGGGGATAAATGAAATTGAGAAACTACGGTAAAACGAGGAAACTAGGCATTGGACGAGAACCAAGGGCTCAAGTGACACGAGAGACATTGAAACCACGCCGGTTAAGAGAGATAGAAAAGGAATAAGAACACAAAACTTTAGAAAGCACTACGATTGAACATGGACGGAATAAGACTTGAACTTGAGAAGATGGAATAAAACATGACGAGAGAAACAACACAATGCCTCCGGATGAAATTGAAAAAATGGAATGAAAAGAACGGATAAGAGAAGAACAACTTCCACCACGAATGAATTCAAAAAGCATCCTTACGAAGAAGGGTTGAACGGAGTTGTTGAGAAAATCAACAACAAAAGAATTAGCTTGTTGTGAGCTTATGGAAAACATCTCAAACTTGAGGTGAATTTCTGACATAACCAAATGCTTGAATAACTGAGAAGAACAAACAAATGCAAAACTCTACTTCAAAAGAATACGGAGAATTATTTGCACTTCGAGATGCTAGAAGAGGAATACTTAATGTTTCTCCACAAGAATTTTGAAGAACATTTGAAGAATGAATTAAATCATGAAGAACCACCATGACGAACACCGGTAACAAAGGATGATGAGATAAAGATGAAGGACAAAAATAATAAGATTAAAGCCTTGCGATGATTTAGACGGGGTTTCCGACGAGATGGTTAAGGAAATTTTGAACTCCGGAAAGAAAAGACGAAAACACTTGGGATTAGAATTTACTCATCATGAACAAATTCTGAAGGAAGGGATAATTCAACTTGAATAATAAGAATTATGTTATGCTTATCCTCCACCAATTAAATTGATGGGAAGCAATGTATTTGCATACCACTTATTTGCGGAGAAAATAATTAATGGGAGATATACCATGAACTTGAGAAAGTCTTTATGACACACCGGTAGGATTGGAAAGAACGAAAGAATTGATACGATCACATATGAAAAGAACTCTTGAGCGAACCATCGTAAGAACTGAAACTGATGATGAAGGAGAATAATCCACCGTGAGGAATTGAAATTGAGTGAATACTAGAGAATGAATCGCCGAGAAGAATAAAGCACTTGAGGAAATTTAGATAGAAGAGAACGAAGAGATCGTGAACTGATTAAAGAATACTTGGACGAAGCACCAGAAGAATACGGAGACGAACAAAGAGGCATCAATTAGGAATATTTGGAGGGCGAATTTGAAAACTGAAAACGAAGAAATCTTCTGAAATGATGGCCTTCGGAGGAACACAATGGAAAAATTCATGAAATACTCTGGATGGTTAAAGAAAAGAATTTATGGCAATGGAATAATTTGAGAGGATAACATTAAGCTAGAACCACGAATCTTCGAGAGAACGAGCAAGATTTAAGAGAAACTCTTCTTCGGTTTTCAAATGTCGAGAATGACGACAAGGAACACCACCAAAACTGTTAAGATACACCGGACGAATGCAAGAGGAAAAAAATGTTGAACTACGCATGAAAAGAATTTGAAAGCGGTCTTGGAGAAGGCATATGACTGATGGGATCCATTCTTACGTCATACTTGAAAAGATTGAGAATAGCTCCGGAAATATTAGAAGAGTCAGGTAAGAACCTGGGAAAAGACCTGTGGGTTAGGGCCCACTGAAAAAACACCATTTGAGAAGGATTGAAAAAGAGATGATGCACCGGAACGATTGAAAGACTCGAATGAGGTGACAACCTCGAATTAATTTGAATGCAAGACACGAATCTTCTGAGATGTCTTCGGTACTCTGGAACAATTATGTGGCGAGAGGCAAACAAGAAATTGGAAATATCCGAGCCGAGGGAAAAGAATATGATGAACACTGAATACAAATTGAATTGGAACCAACAGAAAAGAAAAGAGATGAAGAATGTCGAATGAGAGGAGAATTTATCGGAGAAGAGAAGACAAGAAGGATGACGAACTGGACGAGAATCACCAAGTTGAAAGCACTAAGGAAAGAATAAAGAGACTTTGCATGAATAGAATGGATACTCGATTAAGGACTCCGGTCCGAGAAGAAAAAGGGTGGGCGGGTGGGAAAAGGAAGACGGCTTCGGAAGGGGAAACAACGTCGGTTGAGAAAGAACTTGAGAATGATCTTGCAAAAGACAAAGAGGATCAAATCAACTTGACGAGAATTGCACCGGATGACAACGAGCTGACATCGCAACGAACGAAAACTAACTACGTGATCCTAAAAAAAATCGAAGGGGAAGAGGAGTAGTTCAAATTATCTACGTCAGGATTTATCACCAGAGCGACAAAGGGGCTGAGGAGTAAACAGAATTCCTAATCTCCGATATAACTAGACTCCAAAATTGTTTTCTTCTACACTCGACAACAGCCAAACTACGATCAATCAAGGGGGATCCTAAGGTCGGTCGAGGCTCTGATACCAACTTGTCACACCCAAGATGCGATTCTATCCCGATCACGTGATAACTTCGTGACTAGGGCACAACCGCATTTCGGGAGCTTAGCAAGATGGATATCATTACATCGTACCATTACATAAATAGATGGGGATACATACAAGTCATACAATTGCCACTTGAATACAACATATCATAGACAAGGCATCCGACTATGAATTGAACACATGAACGGCACACGACATCCATCCTCCTATCCCAGGTTGCCGACCAGGAACCTAACCCAAGACTGAAGATGAAGAAGAAAGAAATCCAACAAAAGTAAACATCGCTCTCACGTCAAGTCATCGGAAACCTGCACCAGCAACGATTGTTGTAGTATCTGTGAGCCACGAGGACTGAGCAATCCCATAACCATGGGTAACAAGACTAGCAAAGCTTAATCGGTATGGAGAGGTTAAGTGTTGAGGTTGCAGCAGCGGCTAAGCATTGTATGGTGGCTAACTTACGAGTACAAGAATAAGATGAGCATCTACGCCAACTGTCAGGACCCCGATCCTAAGTCACACCGATCTAGCTGTAACACGTCATATCACTTTGCGGCCTCACGCACGGTAACCCCACGGGTGCCACCTTACCTGGCCCGGGACCGTTTGCGCATTTTGGCACACGTATATGACAGTGTCGCTAGCATCCATATGACAGAGAACCCGGGCCGACATGGCTAGTTATAAACCAAAAGTGGCACTAAAATTACAGAGACAGGCATCCATGACCCAGCAACGAACGTGTCGGTCATCAACGTATGAATCCAAGTCGTAGCAAGCTACATGGACTTAAAGGAACAACGCATGACATTTCCCCTAAGGGACAGACACAGGAACGAAGAAGGACACATGCCGGCCAGCCTACGTGTTCCGAGCAGTAGCAAGCTACCAAGGCTCATTGGAATCACTAGGAGGCATTTCCCTGTAAGATAGGCTACCAAAGGAAAACAACTAGGTGTCGGATCCCACACATACCAAGCATTTCAATCATACACGCAATATGCTCAATATGTGCAAATACAACATTGCATCACAACAGAACTCTATGACTCAAAGTACTTTATTTAAAAGGCTCCAAGAGCCATACATAACATATCCATACAGGTAGGGGTCACATGACCCAACACTCAAGTCATACAGTCATACAAGCACAAGCGGAAGCTACATGTCTGAGTACAGACAACTTAGAAAATAAAACAGGCTTGGTGTAGCCTGACTATCTACAAGGCCCTTCACAAGCTCCAGATCTCCGTCTGGGTGTCAAGCTACTCGTCGACGTCAACGTCTATGTAGAACCCATCAGCAGGGGCAGGGTTCTCCTCTGCAACAGTTATGAAGCAAACATGAGTACAAAGGTACTCAGCAAGTCTTACCACAGAACCTATCATACATGCAACATTATCAAAAGGGGTAGTGGAGTTTATAGCAGAATGCCAGCTTTGACCTTGGCTAACCTATACTACAACTCTCAACAGATTGCAAGATGTTATTACGAACACGAGTCCTCTACTCACCACATCAATACACTACCGAGGATCCTCTTCCGTCATCCTACGGAAGGGCCATCCACGGCACTCACACTTATCTTGAGGCTTTTAGTAGTATCCATCAACTTGTCTATGAACTGTAAGAGTAACCAAGTAGTTCGTACCGTGAACAACGGCTATTCGAATAGTTTGATAACCCTGCAGGGGTGTACTTCTTCACACACGATTTCACCACTTATCGCCGTTTACTCGGCGTGTACTCGGAAACCTTCAAGCGGAAGCCCAGCGGGGGTGTCGGCCACGACCTGACTAACTACTCAAGTCTCTCGTCCAGGTTTATCGCCTATTTGGGTTCCATCCGTGGGGAGATCCGGCCGGGGTGTCGCTCACGGCCCCAAACGATGTGTACAGGGTTCCCGAGTCACCAAACGGGCAACCGGTACACCGTGCCACGTACCTGTCGCATCACAACCCACCCCGAGGGTCAGCTTTGTGCACGACCTCCAGTAAGCTATAAACACCAGAAACTAGTTGCAACTCATGGACAGAGATCGAGGGTAATTAATAAGCCGAGAGGGTCCATTGGTTTCGGGCCCAATGCATGGTAGTAACTGCAACTTGAACCACACATACAGATCTCAGGTCCTATGGACGATTCCAATGAAACAACCCACCATGTACTCCTACATGGCCTTTCATCGATACCTTTACCAAGCGTATTCCACACCTCCTTCTCTTTATCGGTAAGATTATTTCACTCTGATCCATCACCCAGATGAACCAGACCAGACACAACTCTAAGCATAGCAGGCAACATAAACAAACATCATGGTGGATCACACATCACATGGCTCAATCAACTCCTACACATGCTAGTGGGTTTCAACTATTTACTGTGGCAATGACAGGTCATGCAAGGGAATAGGGTTCAACTACCGCAGCAAGTAGCAGTTCACACGCTGTTGCCTTAATGCAGTAAAAGAGAGCAGGAGCGAGAAGATTGGGTTTGTATCGGAATGATCAATGATTGCTTGCCTGACAAGGTAGTTGTCGGGTACTGCTCTTCAGCTGGGTAAGCAGCAGTATCCTCGGGAGCAGGACCTAACACAGAGAATACCGACGATACAATCATTAACAAACAAACGCAACAATATGATGCATGTTTATGACATGGCAAGATGCATGTGTGTTGGCTAATGCAACTAAAACCAGAAGGGTTTGAACCTATTTGAATCAAGGATTCAAATTGGAGTTCAAGCTATTATTTAAATAAGTGCATTATCATGTTTTTGATGTATACAGCAAGTTAACTTTTTCAAACATGCATGAAACCAGTGCCATTGGAAATATTGAATTTTTCTGATCATTTTTCATATATAAATCTTTTCCATCTGAGCTATGGTTGATTTTATATGATTTTTAGAAGTTTTGGGTATTTTCTGGAATTTCCTGAATTATTTTAAATCTAAAAATCCCAGAAAAACCTTTACTGCGTCAGCATGACATCATGCTGACATCAGGCAGTCAACAGGGCCAGTCCCAGTCAAACCTGACCAGTGGGACCCATTGGTCAGTGTCACAGTTAACTAATTAACTAATTAGAATTAATTAACACCTAAACTAGGTTTGACTTGCGGGCAGGGCCCACATGTTAGTGACCCAGGGGGTCAAACCCGTGGTCAAAACAGGTCCAACTCGCCGGCGTTTAGCCGCCGGCGAGGCCAAACATGGCGGTGTGCTTCGGAAATCGCCTACGGTGCACGGCACGAGCTGTGGCTAGGTGCGTTGGAAAGCCCTTGCCGTTGCGCGTCGGATGGTGGTGGTCACCGGACCTGGGGTGGCCGGAGACGACGGCAACGAGCTCGATGGCGGCGACCAGCGTCGGGCGTGTGTGGAGATGCGGCTGCAGGGGCCTAGGCGATACGTGTGTAGCACCTTTCGCATCTACGTGCTGCGGTGAGTGTGATGGACGGGTGCCAGTGACCAAATGGTCACCGGAGCATCACCGGCGGCGAGCACGGCGGCGGTGCGTGCGGTTGAGCTTTGTGCAGTGCGTTCCAGGGCAAAAGAGAGCCAACGGAGAGGGGGAGGATGAAGCTAGGCTCACAGGGGTTGCAGCAAGCGCCGGAGCGAGCTCGGAGGTGGTCAGAGCTGAGCGGGACGGCGAGAGGGATCTCCGCGGCCGGAGTTGGGGAAGAAGAGGTCGGGGGCGTCTCCAGGGCGGGCGAGCGCTCGGGGCTCGGCCTGTTCGAAGCAGTCGAGGACGGCGGAGACGATGGACACCAAGGCGGGGCTCAGGGACGACGGTGGACGCGGCTTCTACGACGGTGCGAACACGGCGGCGTCGGCCATGGCGCGGAGAGAGCGAAGGAGAGGAACTGGGGAGAGGTGGAGGTGTCTGCGGGGTCGGGGAGGACGTGAACGACCGAACCATCCCTCCAGGACGGCGAGAGGATGAAGCAGGGCGGCGGGCAGCTGCGTGGCGTGCCGTGCGGTCGCCGTCGAGCACCTGCCTGCCTGCCTGGCCGAGCCAAGCAGCTCGCTGGAGCGGCAGCTGGGCTGGGCCGGCAGGTGGGCCGGGTGGGGCGCCAGGTAAGCTTTTCTCTCTCCCTTTTTTTTCTATTTTCTTTTCTGTTTCATTTCTTTTGCAGCTTTGTTCATTTAAATAAAATGCCAGAGCATTTTTGTAACTCATAACACTTGTCATACCTACTGTATATATTATGAACAATAGGAAACATTATAGTTTATGATTATTTGAGCATTTAAAATATTTTATAGCATTTATATGCCCAAATTCAAATACCATATGATTTAATCCAAAGCCCTAGATTGTCCTAGAAAATTGTGCACCATTTTTGGCAGAGGTTTAAGACCAAGGCAGAAATGATGAACATTTTTGAAGGGCATTTTGGGTACATTGGAAAATATTTTAGCAAACCCTAGTTGTTAGGGGAGGGGTGCTGGGGTTTCTGTTAATCCCATTTCAAGTTTCTTTGAATGTAGACATGATGCACACTCTAGTTAGGTCCTGATGCAAGTGCTAACTAGGGATGTGACAACTCACCCCCACTTAAAAGAATCGCGTCCCGAGATTCGGGTTCCTCCGGAAAGAGGGTGGGGTACTCAAGTCGAAGACGATCCTCCCTTTCCCAAGTAGCTTCACTCTCGGAATGATGTGACCATTGAACCTTGAGAAACTTGATATTGTGGCGTCGAGTGGTGCGCTCAGTTTGATCAAGAATACGAACGGGGTATTCTCGATATGTGAGATTGTCTTGGAGATCAAGCGTTTCGTGGTCCACTCCGCAGATAGGATCCGAGAAGCAACGCCTGAGTTGAGAAACGTGGAAAACATCATGAACTCTGGAGAGGTGCGGAGGTAGTTCCAATTGGTAGGCAACTTCTCCTCGTTTGGCAAGAATGCAAAAAGGACCGATGAAACGAGGGGCCAATTTGCCTTTGATACCGAAGCGATGGGTTCCCTTAAGAGGAGTAACCCGAAGGTAAGCCTTATCGCCGACTTCAAAAGTCATAGCCTTATGATGACTATCATATTGGCTCTTTTGGCGAGACTGGGCTGTTTTCAATCTCTTACGAACGATGCGAACTTGTTCTTCTGCTTCCTGAATCATATCCGGGCCAAAGAATTGTCTTTCGCCGGTTTCTGACCAGTTAAGAGGTGTTCGACACCTTCGTCCATATAGAACTTCGAAGGGGGCTTTACATAGGCTGGCTTGATAACTATTGTTATAAGCGAATTCGGCAAATGGAAGACATTTTTTCCATTCCATACAGAAGGAAATGACAGAGGCTCGAAGCATGTCTTCCAGAATTTGATTGACTCGTTCCACTTGACCACTTGACTGCGGATGGAAGGCAGTACTGAAGGAGAGATGAGTTCCCATAGCATTCTGGAAACTTTCCCAAAATCGTGAAGTGAAAAGACTTCCACGGTCTGAGTTAATCTCCAACGATACACCATGAAGTGATACTATCCGAGAGACATATAAATCTGCTAGCTGGCTAGCGGTAATACTCTCCCGAACAGGCAGGAAATGAGCTACTTTAGAGAGGCGATCGATAACGACGAAGATAGCATTATTCCCTTTCCTGGTCCTGGGAAAACCGGTAATGAAGTCCATACCAACTTTGTCCCATTTCCATTCAGGAATAGCTAAAGGTTGAAGGGTGCCAGCAGGTCGTTGATGCTCTGCTTTGACTCGACGACAAACGTCGCAGTTAGCAATGAATTGAGCGATTTCTCTCTTCATCCTAGTCCACCAGAATCTCTGACGTAAGTCCTGATACATTTTGGTACTACCGGGATGAATCGTGAGAGGAGATTCATGAGCCTCCTTAAGGATCAAACGTCTTAGGTTTTGTACTTTAGGAACCACTAAACGGTTGCTAAAGAATACGACTCCTTGATCATCAATTGAGAAACATCCTGCAACTCCTTTCTTGATGTTCCTCTTAATACGGGAAATTCCGGGATCAACCTTCTGTGCTTTGATGACCTGATCCATAAGGGTAGGTTTCGCCACCAAGGTGGAAAGGAATCCTCGAGGAACAATGTGAAGGTTAAGCTTGTGAAATTCCTCGTGGAGAAGTGGTTGACTTTGTTGTAACATTAAATTGTTACAATATGACTTACGACTTAGTGCATCAGCCATGACGTTGGCCTTTCCAGGAGTGTAAGTGATTCCTAAGTCGTAGTCGGTGAGCAACTCAACCCAACGCCTTTGCCTGAGATTTAAATCCGGTTGGATGAAGATATACTTCAAACTTTCATGGTCAGTGAAGATTTCACAGCGATTACCAAGGAGGTAATGTCGCCACGTTTTGAGTGCATGGACTACAGCTGCAAGCTCTAAATCATGAGTAGGATAGTTATCCTCGTGTGGACGCAACTGTCGAGATGCGTATGCAATCACTTGACGATCTTGCATGAGAATGCAACCTAGTCCTTGTCGTGAGGCGTCGCAATAGATTATAAAATCCTTGGAAAAGTCTGGTGGTACCAGTACAGGTGCAGATGTCAGGCGCCTTTTTAGTTCCTGAAAACTAGACTCGCACTGTGGGGTCCACTCAAACTTTTTATCTTTCTTGAGGAGTTCGGTTAGAGGTTTAGCAACCTTGGAGAAATTCTCGACGAAACGTCGGCAATAGCTCGCTAAGCCAAGAAAACTCCTAACTTGCTTGACCGATTCAAGGAGAGTCCAATCAAGTACGGCTTGAACTCGCTCGGGATTGACAGCAATACCCTTGCCAGAGATCACATGACCTAGATAGGTTACTTCTGGCAACCAAAATTCACATTTAGAGAATTTGGCATAAAGGCGGTGCTCTCGAAGCTTCGTCAATACCAGCCTTAAATGCTCGGCATGATCTTCCTTGTTCTTGGAGAAAATGAGTATATCATCGAGGTATACCACGACACATTTATCCAAATACTCCATGAATATAGAATTCATTAACCGAGAGAAGGTAGCTGGGGCATTGGTTAATCCGAAGGACATAACGGTGTACTCATATTGGCCATAACGAGTAACGAAAGCCGTTTTAGGAATGTCCCCGTTCTTGATTTTGATTTGATGGTAGCCCAACCTCAAATCCATCTTAGAGAAGACTGAGGATCCAGCGAGCTGGTCATATAGGTCGTTGATCCTGGGAAGCGGATACTTGTTCTTTATGGTGACCAGATTGACAGGTCGGTAATCTACAACCATCCGCTCCGTTCCATCCTTCTTCTTGACGAAGAGGACGGGGCAAGCCCAAGGGGAAAAACTAGGACGGATGAAACCTTTTTGCAAGGACTCATCGAGTTGTTTCTTTAGCTCAGCTAATTCTAGTGGTGCCATCTTATAAGGTCTCCTAGAGATTGGGACAGTTCCTGGGATAAGATCTATCACGAACTCGACATCTCTGTCAGGTGGAACTCCTGGCAGTTCTTCTGGAAAAACATCCGGGAAGTCACGGACTACCGGGATATCTTCGAGTTCTGGTAGAGGGCTGGCATTAAGAGAGTAGAGCTGACGCTCAGCCATTCGGGTCAAGACACTAACTATCTTGCCGGATGGATGTGTAAGTTGAACGGTCCTAGTATAGCAATCAATCTTGGCGTAATGAGTTGTCATCCAATCCATACCCAAGATGATGTTTATGTCCGAGGACTTGAGAGCGATTAAAGATGCAAGGAAAACAAGTCTATCGACAAGAATTTCATTTCCATGGCTTACCCTAGAGGTTTGCCACTTTGAACCAGGAGTTTGAATAACCATGGAAGTAGGCATGTCACAAAAAGTCATGTTGTGCAATCGAGCATAGCTCTCAGATATGAACGAATGGGATGCTCCAGTATCGAAAAGAACAGATGCCGGATGGCAATTTACAAGAAGCATACCAAGGACGACGTTAGGATCCTCATAAGCTTCCTCGACAGAGACATAGTTGACATGACCACGTGAAGTGGGGATTGGCTTGACATAGTTCACCTTGCCGGTTGGTTTACCACGGCCAACGGGTTTTCCTGGCTGGTTCTGAGGACACTCACGCATGTAGTGCCCCGGCTCTCCACACTTGAAACATGTCACAGTGGTGGTGCGTGGAGCAAAGTTGGAAGGTGGACCTCCATAGGTCTTGGCAGGTGCAAACTGTTGAGTTGGGCGAGGCGCCTCATAGGATGGCCTCGGTGTATACTTGGGTGGCAGAGCAGTGTTAGGAACCCACACACGGCGCTTGTGAGAGCCAGAGCCGGATGAGGAACCAAGGTCTCGAGTATGCTTGCGGGTGGCCTCGAAGTCGGTCTGGCCTGTTTCGGCACTAATATCTTTGTTTACCAACTTCTGGAAGGAAGTGCACTCGTGCAGACGTAGATCTCGACGGAGTTCAGGGCTGAGTCCCTTGCGGAAGCTCGCCTGCTTCTTGGCATCGGTGGATACTTCCTCAGGTGCATAGCGTGCCAGATTACCAAACTCACGACTATAGCCATCCACAGTTAAACGGCCCTGGGTGAAATTGCAAAATTCTTCCCGCTTGCGATCCATGAGACCTTCCGGAATGTGATGTTCACGGAATGCCTCACTGAACTCAACCCAGGTAGTGACTTGGCCAGCAGGACGCATAGCTTCAAAGTTTTCCCACCAAAGACTGGCAGGGCCCTCAAGATGGTAGGCGGCGTAGATAACCTTGTCAGCTTCGGCCACACGGGCAGAGTGTAGCTTGTGGGCGATACTACGTAGCCAGTCATCAGCATCCAGAGGTTCAGTGGAGTGATGGAACTTTGGTGGACACATCTTGATAAAATCGTGGATTGACACCACGTCATTCCTCTGACGGAACCCCGTGTTCTGCTCTATGCGTTCCAGCAGACGGTTGGTCTCTCTCTTGTTCCGTTCTGCTTCAAGCGTAACTTCCGCCAAAGAGGGTGGCTGGGGTAGATTTCCATCTCTAACCCCACTAGCCTCACCCTGCTCCTGAGCAGCAGGAGTGTTGCGGGTGTTGACCATCCTAGGAAAACAAAACAACGATTTAGACAAGGATGGCAAAAATTTGATATAGAAGTACAGAATGTAATGGATGACACAGAATGCAGAGATGTTCATCCGTACGACATGGTAATATAGGAACTGCTATATATACACCAGTGGTCATACACACCATACAAAGTTTAGTACAAGCCAAGGCTAAAGTACAACTGCGGTGAAAGAAGATACATCCCATCAGAGGCATTCCAAGCTCCTATACATTACTTAACTACACCTCCGGAACTCAGTACACACTAAGTCATATTCCACAAGACGCGCAGGACTGTGGAAATACAACTACTACAATACTACTACAACCACGGCCTAGCTCAGACATTCGCGTAGTAATCCTCGTAGAGATTACCACCGTAGCCTGGAAGTGGTACAGACGGATCTTGGAACTCGCGAGCACTCGAAGGCTGTGGACCATAGGGGCATGGGTGTGGTCTCGGTCCCGATGCTGGTGGTAACCGACGCCCACGTGGAGGTGTAATACCCCCAACGTCACGCCAATCCATGCGATCAGGCAAACGAGTCCGCACAGGGTACAAATCCCGCATGTCCAGATATCCGGCGTGCACAACAGGTGCAAGCCGTGTCAAAGTAGTCCAGTGAGCGGCTCGAGTGTTATACAGCTCCATTCGGAGGGCACGGACCTCACGATCCCTATCCTCCAACATCTGAATAGTGGTCTGAAACAGTGGCTCTTCATGAGCAGCATCAGTATACAGACCAGTGTAGTAGCCTTCCTCTCCGGGAAGTGAGGCTGGCATGTAACAGAACTCAGTGTTCAGCAACAGGGCATGCCTAGCACGGAGAATGGTCATCATCGAATAAGCGGCATCCTGCACTGCCATCTCGATGGTAATCCCGAGTCCATAAGACCAATGGATGGGATCATTAGCTCCGGGATATGAGGGGTATATCCGGACTGTGCAGAAATACTGACTTTGATTGAAATCCCGGTACTGTTCCTCCACGGTGTATTCAGGATACCAGCGATAACCGGTCTCAGTCATCACACGGACTAGCATGGCCGTGTGACCGGGCACATTAATGCACCGAGTCAAACGAACCACTTGGTGAGGGATGCGGCCAGACATCTGAAACACGAAATAATGCAAAGGCATTAGTGTTTCTAGAAGAAATCGGGAAGCATAACAACTGTAAATGCTCAAACAAAGATTTGAGACATCATACAAATGATAGCATAGCCACTCAACAATTCCATATCAAGGTTCCGGGTTCAAGAATCATCATACTCAAAAGGATAGAAACTGAACTGAGGCTTGAAACCAACAATCCTAAGAGTCTACGAATTAGTAACACGTGAACCTAGTAAGGATAAGAGGCCTAATCCTAATCCCCGTAGAAAGAATAGACAGACTCAGATCAGAAGGGCATAAGGTAAAGGAGTAAAAAGAGCCTTACGTTCCCTTCCACAATCAATTCCCCTACATATAACTAAGAATTTTTCTAGACTCAACATCGACCAGTTTGGCTTGAGAAACCTACAGGCAGTCCAGCTCTGATGCCAACGCTGTCAGGACCCCGATCCTAAGTCACACCGATCTAGCTGTAACACGTCATATCACTTTGCGGCCTCACGCACGGTAACCCCACGGGTGCCACCTTACCTGGCCCGGGAACGTTTGCGCATTTTGGCACACGTATATGACAGTGTCGCTAGCATCCATATGACAGAGAACCCGGGCCGACATGGCTAGTTATAAACCAAAAGTGGCACTAAAATTACAGAGACAGGCATCCATGACCCAGCAACGAACGTGTCGGTCATCAACGTATGAACCCAAGTCGTAGCAAGCTACATGGACTTAAAGGAACAACGCGTGACATTTCCCCTAAGGGACAGACACAGGAACGAAGAAGGACACATGCCGGCGAGCCTACGTGTTCCGAGCAGTAGCAAGCTACCAATGCTCATTGGAATCACTAGGAGGCATTTCCCTGTAAGTTAGGCTACCAAAGGAAAACAACTAGGTGTCGGATCCCACACATACCAAGCATTTCAATCATACACGCAATATGCTCAATATGTGCAAATACAACATTGCATCACAACATAACTCTATGACTCAAAGTACTTTATTTAAAAGGCTCCAAGAGCCATACATAACATATCCATACAGGTAGGGTTCACATGACCCAACACTCAAGTCATACAGTCATACAAGCACAAGCGGAAGCTACATGTCTGAGTACAGACAACTTAGAAAATAAAACAGGCTTGGTGTAGCCTGACTATCTACAAGGCCCTTCACAAGCTCCAGATCTCCGTCTGGGTGTCAAGCTACTCGTCGATGTCAACGTCTATGTAGAACCCATCAGCAGGGGCAGGGTTCTCCTCTGCAACAGTTATTAAGCAAACATGAGTACAAAGGTACTCAGCAAGTCTTACCACAGAACCTATCATACATGCAACATTATCAAAGGGGGTAGTGGAGTTTATAGCAGAATGCCAGCTTTGACCTTGGCTAACCTATACTACAACTCTCAACAGATTGCAAGATGTTATTACGAACACGAGTCCTCTACTCACCACATCAATACACTACCGAGGATCCTCTTCCGTCATCCTACGGAAGGGCCATTCACGGCACTCACACTTATCTTAAGGCTTTTAGTAGTATCCATCAACTTGTCTATGAACTGTAAGAGTAACCAAGTACTTCGTACCGCGAACAACGGCTATTCGAATAGTTTGATAACCCTGCAGGGGTGCACTTCTTCACACATGCTTTCACCACTTATCGCCGTTTACTCGGCGTGTACTCGGCAACCTTCAAGCGGAAGCCCAGCGGGGGTGTCGGCCACGACCTGACTAACTACTCAAGTCTCTCGTCCAGGTTTATTGCCTATTTGGGTTCCATCCGTGGGGAGATCCGGCCGGGGTGTCGCTCACGGCCCCAAACGATGTGTATAGGGTTCCCGAGTCACCAAACGGGCAACCGGTACACCGTGCCACGTACCTGTCACATCACAACCCACCCCGAGGGTCAGCGTTGTGCACGACCTCCAGTAAGCTATAAACACCAGAAACTAGTTGCAACTCCTGGACAGAGATCGAGGGTAATTAATAAGCCGAGAGGGTCCATTGGTTTCGGGCCCAATGCATGGTAGTAACTGCAACTTGAACCACACATACAGATCTCAGGTCCTATGGACGATTCCAATGAAACAACCCACCATGTACTCCTACATGGCCATTCATCGATACCTTTACCAAGCGTATTCCACACCTCCTTCTCTTTATCGGTAAGATTATTTCACTCTGATCCATCACCCAGATGAACCAGACCAGACACAACTCTAAGCATAGCAGGCAACATAAACAAACAGCATGGTGGATCACACATCACATGGCTCAATCAACTCCTACACATGCTAGTGGGTTTCAACTATTTACTGTGGCAATGACAGGTCATGCAAGGGAATAGGGTTCAACTACCGCAGCAAGTAGTAGTTCACACGCTGTTGCCTTAATGCAGTAAAAGAGAGCAGGAGCGAGAAGATTGGGTTTGTATCGGAATGATCAATGATTGCTTGCCTGACAAGGTAGTTGTCGGGTACTGCTCTTCAGCTGGGTAAGCAGCAGTATCCTCGGGAGCAGGACCTAACACAGAGAATACCGACGATACAATCATTAACAAACAAATGCAACAATATGATGCATGTTTATGACATGGCAAGATGCATGTGTGTTGGCTAATGCAACTAAAACCAGAAGGGTTTGAACCTATTTGAATCAATGATTCAAATTGGAGTTCAAGCTATTATTTAAATAAGTGCATTATCATGTTTTTGATGTATACAACAAGTTAACTTGTTCAAACATGCATGAAACCAGTGCCATTGGAAAGATTGGATTTTTCTGATCATTTTTCATATATAAATCTTTTCCATCTGAGCTATGGTTGATTTTATATGATTTTTAGAAGTTTTGGGTATTTTCTGGAATTTCCTGAATTATTTTAAATCTAAAAATCCCAGAAAAACCTTTACTACGTCAGCATGACATCATGCTGACGTCAGGCAGTCAACAGGGCCAGTCCCAGTCAAACCTGACCAGTGGGACCCACTGGTCAGTGTCACAGTTAACTAATTAACTAATTAGAATTAATTAACACCTAAACTAGGTTTGACTTGCGGGCAGGGCCCACATGTCAGTGACCCAGGGGGTCAAACCCGTGGTCAAAACAGGTCCAACTCGCCGGCGTTTAGCCGCCGGCGAGGCCAAACACGGCGGCGTGCTTCGGAAATCGCCTACGGTGCATGGCTCGAGCTGTGGCTAGGTGCGTTGGAAAGCCCTTGCCGTTGCGCGTCGGATGGTGGTGGTCCCCGGACGTGGGGTGGCCGGAGACGACGGCAACGAGCTCGACGGCGGCGACCGGCGTCGGGCGTGTGTGGAGATGCGGCTGCACGGGCCTAGGCGATACGTGCGTAGCACCTTTCGCATCTACGTGCTGCGGTGAGTGTGATGGACGGGTGCCAGTGACCAAATGGTCACCGGAGCATCACCGGCGGCGAGCACGGCGGCGGTGCGTGCGGTTGAGATTTGTGCAGTGCGTTCCAGGGCAAAAGAGAGCCAACGGAGAGGGGGAGGATGAAGCTAGGCTCACAGGGGTTGCAGCAAGCGCCGGAGCGAGCTCGGAGGTGGTCGGAGCTGAGCGGGACGGCGAGAGGGATCTCCGCGGCCGGAGTTGGGGAAGAAGAGGTCGGGGGCGTCTCCAGGGCGGGCGAGCGCTCGGGGCTCGGCCTGTTCAAAGCAGTCGAGGACGGCGGAGACGGAGGACACCAAGGCGGGGCTCAGGGACGACGGTGGACGCGGCTTCTACGACGGTGCGAACACGGCGGCGTCGGCTATGGCGCGGAGAGAGCGAAGGAGAGGAACTGGGGAGAGGTGGAGGTGTCTGCGGGGTTGGGGAGGACGTGAACGACCGAACCATCCCTCCAGGACGGCGAGAGGATGAAGCAGGGCGGCGGGCAGCTGTGTGGCGCGCCGTGCGGTCGCCGTCGAGCACCTGCCTGCCTGCCTGGCCGAGCCAAGCAGCTCGCTGGAGCGGCAGCTGGGCTGGGCCGGCAAGTGGGCCGGGTGGGGCGCCAGGTAAGCTTTTCTCTCTCCCTTTTTTTTCTATTTTCTTTTCTGTTTCATTTCTTTTGCAGCTTTGTTCATTTAAATAAAATGCCAGAGCATTTTTGTAACTCATAACACTTGTCATACCTACTGTATATATTATGAACAATAGGAAACATTATAGTTTATGATTATTTGAGCATTTTAAATATTTTATAGCATTTAAATGCCCAAATTCAAATACCATATGATTTAATCAAAAGCCCTAGATTGTCCTAGAAAATTCTGCACCATTTTTGGCAGAGGTTTAAGACCAAGGCAGAAATGATGAACATTTTTGAAGGGCATTTTGGGTACATTGGAAAATATTTTAGCAAACCCTAGTTGTTAGGGGAGGGGTGCTGGGGTTTCTGTTAATCCCATTTCAAGTTTCTTTGAATGTAGACATGATGCACACTCTAGTTAGGTCCTGATGCAAGTGCTAACTAGGGATGTGACACCAACGGTCGCAAACTAGTAATGATCACTAACTGATCCTGAACTACCTACGAGTCAAACATAACCCCACCGTGTTGTCTTCTCAAAATGAAAAGAGACGGTCTCGGTTACTGACGCGGTTGTGTATTTTATTTTGTATCCTCTGTCAAGTTTTTTACAACCGGACATTAACAAATTACAATCTGCCACATAACCGCGGGCACGGCTTTCGGAAGATCATAACCCTCTATGGGTGTCCCAACTTAGCCCATCACAAGCTCTCATGATGAGCAGAGGTAAAACTACTTATCTTAGGGAAGACCCGATCAGACTCGGAATCCCGATGCACAAGACATTTCGACAATGGTAAAAACAAGTCTAGCAAGACCTCCCGACATGCCGACACCCTGATAGTAGCCGCGCGTATCTCATCTCAGGCCACACCGGATGAGCTATGGTTACAGCGACAAGACACCTCAAGTTTCCAAGGGGCGGCGCCGCAAGCTGCTCTAGGTTGGCCAACACTCATGAGGAGCACTGGCCCGGGTTGTAAATTAAGTCCCCGGGGTCCGAAAAGTCCCTATGCAAGTATGTTAGTTATAAGGCAAAGGGTAAAACCAATGTTGGGCCTTGCTAGAGGAGTTTTATTCAAAGCGAACTGTCAAGGGGTTACCATAAACCCAACCACGTTAGGAACGCAAAATCAAGGAACATAACAGCGGTTTATCGGTTCTTAAGGCAGCATGAGTGGAACAAAACACCGAGAAAAAGGCCAAGCCTTCCATCCATTGCCAATTATATATGCGCATTAATTTAACTAAGAGATATTGTGATATTCCAAAAACCAAGTCCCAACTTGGAGCAATCTTCATCTTCACCTGCAACTAACAACGCTATAAGAGGGGTTGAGCAAGCGGTAACATAGCCAAACAACAGTTTGCTGGGACTGTGTCAAAGGTTAGAGGTTTCATGGCAACAATGAGAGGCTGATAACAATAGATAGGTAGCGCGTTATATAGTGATAGCATCGAGACAGCTAGCATGGCAATGATAGTAATGAGATCCAAGGTGACGGTCTGTCACAACCCTAGTTCTGGTATGCACTAGGCTACTCTTGATGTTTGCATCATGTTTAAAATTCAAATGAAATTGAATTGAGGACTTGTGAAACCCTCAGAAAACCCTTTTGAAAATGACCCAAATAAAAATTGCTCCGAAAGGGGCCAAGAAAATGTTCATGTTACTCTCTGAAAATATTGGTTAGAGATAAAAATCAAACCAATATTATTAGGAGCTCATAAATATTTATTTTGGGCTTTTGGAATTAATGCAATAAATATTTGCATTGGATATATATATATATATATATATATTATATATTTTATATATGTCCAATAATTCTGGATTTTGTGTGGGGCTTTGGGATTACTCCTTCTAGTCCCTGCAAAATTGTCAGAGTTAGTAAAGAAAAGAAAAAAAGGGAAAGAAACCTTACCTGTGCTGGCCCAGCACTGTGCGGACTGGCCGGCCCAGTTCGCCAGCCCAGCCCACCTGCCTCCCCTGTCGTCTTCCTCGCGCCAGTAGGCGAGGCGCGTGGCCGACGCACGTGCACGACGAGGGCGCTACCCCTCCTGCCTGCCTGGCCCTTCCCTCGACCCCTGGCTGCTTCTGGTCGTTGCCACGCACCTCCCCAGACCTCTCTGGCTCTCTCTCGTCGCCGCTCCCCTCTCCCTCGCTCTCTCTCTCTCGCACCCCCGAACGCCATCGTCGCCGTCGCTCGCCGCTGCTGTGGCCACAGGCCACCCCACGCCCAGCCAAAGTGCCCGAGAGCTCCGCCACCTCATCCCCAACCTCTCCGACGAGTCACGCGTCGCCCGACGCCCTGAGGAGCTGCCACCGCCATCTTCTTCATTGCCGGCCGCCGGAGATCCCCTCCGCCGCCCTGCTCGCTCCGGCCCTCCTCCGAGCTCTCCGCCTGCACCGCTGCGACGACCGTGAGCCTCTCCCTCGAACCCCGCCCTCCGTTTCGCCGTTCTCACGTCGTAGCCATGCCACCCACCGGACCCGAGCGGTTGCGCCGCCGTGTTTCCTCTCCGCCGTGGCCAGAGCCACCGCGGCCTGCAACTTGGCGTGTCACCGCATTTGCCACACTGCCAGGAGCCCGTAGCACCCCTCCTCTGGCCTCCCCGTGCCCCGTAGCGCCGTTTCCGACGAGGCCCGAACTCCGACGCCGCAGCGAGTTTCGTTCCGTCCACCACCGGCGCCCCCGCAACCTCCTGTGGGTGTGGATGGATGCGGGCGAGCCTCCGCAGCCTGCCGATGGCCTCGGCCGTCCATTTGGATGGCGGGGACCCAATCCCGACGCCCTCCGCCGCGTTTGCTGCCGCCGGCGGCTAAACGCCGGTGTGTTAGCCGGGGGTTGACCAGGATTTGACCCCTTGGGTCAGTGACAGGTGGGCCCCCACCCCTACAGTTAGTTGACCGTTTAGTTTTAATTAAGTAATTTTGTTAATTATATTAGCCACTGACATGTGGGCCCAGCCCTGCTGACTTTTTGTTAGGATTAGTTTTAGTGTTAATTAACCCAGTTAATTAACTGAGCCACTGACAAGTGGACCCCACTGCCAGGTTTGACTCTGGTGAGCCTGGTTGACCTGCTGACGTCATGCCTAGGTCATGATGACGCAGTATTCCAGTTCTGGAATTTAAATAAATCTTAAACGATTTAGTTATTTCAGAAATTGGTTTAAACTTCAAAAAATCACAGTAATTCAACCGTAGCTCAGAATGAAATAATTTATATATGAAAAATTGTCAGAAAAATTCAATCTATCCATCTGTACCATTTTCATGCATCACAAATGAAGTTATACCTACTGATTATATGAAAACACATAAATGTCATTTATAAATGCTTATTTTAGAGTTGCATTTGAACCCTTGGTTCAAATGGAATTCAACCAAATAAAATGCTAGTTGCATTAGCTCAAACAACATCATATCTTCATGCCATATTCATGCATCATATTGTTGCATATGCTTGTGTTTGATTGCTGGCACCGTCCTTCTCGATAGGTTCTACTCCGGAGACCGTTCCATCGTACCTGTCAGAGGAGCAGTGCTCTACACGTTGCTATACCAGGCAAGCAAAACCCTTTGCTCATTCCGATACAATCCCACACTCTTGCTCCTGCTCCCTGTTATTGCATTAGGACAACAATGATTGAACTGCTACTTTATGCTGCGGTAGTTGAACCCATTCCTCTGCATGACCTGTCATTGCCACAGTAAATAGTTGAAACCCACTAGTATGTGTAGGATTTGATTGAAGCCATGTTGTGATCTTACCATGCCTTGCTTGCTATTGCTTAGAGTGTGTCAAGTCTGATTCATTGGGAATGAATTGGAATGCAGTGATATGTTCTGATGCTATGCGTTAAGTGTGTGAACACGATTTGGTGAAGGTAGCAGTGAGAGGCCATGTAGGAGTACATGGTGGGTTGTCTCACTGGAACCGTCCTTAAGCACTGAGTTCTGTGTATGTTGTCCAATGACTAGCTACTACCACACATTGGGTTCCGGTAACTCGACCCCTCTCGGCTTATTAATCAACTTGATCTCTGTCCAGGAGTCGCAACTAGTTTCTGGTGTTTGTAGGTAGTGTTATTTCTCTACCAAGTGGCACCCGGCAGGGTGGGCTTGGGACAGACTAGGCACACGTGGCCCGGTGTACCGAGTGGCACCCAGATGGTGTGCTCGGGAACCCTGTACACATTGTTTGGGCCTGTGATGGAAACCTCGGCCGGACTCCCTTGCGGATGGAACCCGAATAGACGATAAACCAGGACTAGAGTCTTGTGTGGTTAGTCAGGTCGTGGCCGACACCCTCGCCAGGCTTCCGCTTGAAGGTTGCCGAGATACACGTCGTGTACATGGAGGTAAGTGGCGAGAGCGTGTGTGAAGAAGTACACCCCTGCAGGGTTTATCATGATCTATTCGAATAGCCGGGTCCACGGTTATGGACTTCTTAGATGCCTACGTGGTACATAGACAACTGAAAGTGGATACTCTAAAATACTCAAGACAAGTGTGAGTGCTATGGATGGCCTTCTCGTAGGGAGACGGGGATGAATCCATAGTGGTGTATTTGGTGGTGTTTAGTGGACTCGTGTGCGCCACCTCAAAAGAGTTACCAGCAATCGTAGTACAGGATAGCCACTAAGTCAAAGCTGTCTTGCTGCAACTAAACCCCACTATGCCTTCTTGATACAAATGCATGTATGATAGGATCTGATGTAAGTCTTGCTGAGTACCTTTGTACTCATGTTTGCTTAATTTATGTTTTGCAGATGAGACATCTGTCTCTCTAGTAGTTCCGCTTGGACTTCGACAAGTAGCTTGTTACCTCAGCTACGATCTTGGACGAGTGTTGTAGATAGTGAGGCTCTTCAGCCTTTTTAATTTGTAGATGTCTGTACTCAGACATGTTGTGATTCCGCTTGTTGCTTGTATGCTCTGAATGTTGGGTCATGAGACCCATGCTTGTAATATCTGGCTCCCCGGAGCCTAATGAATAAATACTTTGTTTCTTAGAGTCTTGTTGTGATGCCATGTTGTATTTGCACATATCGAGCATATTGTGTGTTTGTTATTGAAATGCTTGGTATGTGTGGGATCCGACACCTAGTTGTTTACCCTTGGTAGCCTATCTTACAGGGAAATGTCTCCTAGTGCTTCCAATGAGCCTTGGTAGCTTGCTACTGCTCCGGAACACTCAGGCTGACCGGCATGTGTGCTTCTTTGTTCCTGTGTCTGTCCCTTAGGGGAAATGTCACGCGTTGTTCCTTTAAGTCCTTGTAGCTTGCTACGACTTGGGTTCATACGTTGATGACCGACACGTTCGTTGCTGGGTCATGTATGCCTGTCTCTGTAATTTAGTGCCACTTTTGGTTTATAACAGGTCATGTCGGCCCGTGTTCTCTGTCATATGGATGCTAGCGACACTATCATATATGTGAGCCAAAATGCGCAAACGGTCTCGGGCCAGGTAAGGTGGCACCCGTGGGGATACCGTGCGTGAGGCCGCAAAGTGATATGGTGTGTTACATGCTAGACCAGTGTGACTTAGGATCGGGGTCCCGACAGCTTTGGTATCAGAGCCTGACAGCCTGTATGTTTATCAAGCCAAACTGGTCGAAGTTGAGTCTAGAAATTCTTTAGTTATATGAGGGAATTGATTGTGGAAGGGAACGTAAGGCTCTTTTACTCCTTATACCTCATGTCTTCTGATCTGAGTCATCCTACCTTTCCTACGGGGTTAAGGAACTAGGCTATCTCTTCCGTCTATCAGGATCACGGGTTACTACTTCGTAGTCCCTTAGGATTGGTTGATCAGAGTCCTACTCTTGTTTTCATGTTCTTCCGGTGTAGTTTGTTTAGTACTATCTCAGAACCTTGAGTGATGATGTTGAGTTGTTATACTACCCCTTTTGTTAGCAGGATGCCTCATTCTGAGCATTTTACTACCGTTATGCTGCCGGAATTATCCTTGTAATTCGAGAGATACTAATTTCTTGTTCTACCTTATGCATCTTATAATTGATGATGTTTCCATCCTTGGTTTCGCTTCTCAGGATGTCTTCAGTTAAGCGAAGCTCAGCTGCTCGTAGACAGAACCACGGAGGTGGTAGGGATGAGGAGGATCCTCCCGACCAGCCTTCACTGGCAGAGGTCATGTTAGAGATGGAGAGAAATAAGCGAGAGTCTAACCGCTTGTTGGCACGTATTGAGGAGAACACCACACATCAATGCAAAAGAGTCAACGACCATCCATGACTTCATTCGTCTGAAACCACCCACCTTCCATCATCCCATTGAGCCGCTCGATGCAGATGACTGGCTCCGTAGTATCACTCACAAGCTGCATTCTGCGAACGTAGTTGAAGAGGACAAGGTCATCTATGCCACATATCACCTGGAAGGTCCTGCTAGTCTTTGGTGGCAGAACTATGAGGCCATGATTCCAGCTGGCCAGATTCCTACTTGGAGAGATTTCACTGAGGCTTTTCGCGAGCATCACATTCCTCAAGCTCTCATCGATCGCAAGAGATAAGAGTTATGTAGTCTTACCCAGGCTAAGATGGATGTTGATGCTTACAGTAGAGAATTTGAGAACCTTGCCCGCTATGCTACAGAAGAAGTGTCCACGGATGCCAAGAAGCAGGCTAGGTTCCGGAAAGGTCTCAACCCCAAGCTGCGTCGTGATCTTCACTTGCATCATTGCCATACATTCCAGGCTCTTGTGAACAAGGCCATCAATGAAGAGACCGCTCAGCTCACTTACGATGAGTCCCGTAAGCAAACCCGTGATTTGGGATCTTTCTCCGGTACTAGTTCCCAGAAGTGCTGGATTTGGGTTCCAAACTCCGCTGTTCCACCCATATATTCTCCGAAGGCCATCTTATGAGGTGCCTCATCCAGCCCAGTCTTATGCTCCACCCAAGCCCATTGGTAAACTGCTTGTCAATGGGGGTCCACGACCTACCTCAGGGACTTGCTTCACATGCGGAAAGCCAGGACACTATGCACGTGACTGCTTTTAGGCCAGTCTTGCTCCACCCCAGCCCGAGAAGTCCGTTCTTCGTGGTAAGCCACCACGTAAGACGATCAGTGCCAATCCAGCTCCCACTAAACATGGACGTGTGCATCACATCTCAACTAAAGACGCTCATGATGATCCAAATGTCGTTCTTGGTACACTCCTGGTAAATTGCCATCTGGCTTCGGTTCTGTTCGATACCGGAGCATCTCACTCCTTCATCTCTGAAGGCTATGCCCGTTTGCACGACATGTCATTTTGTGATATGCCAACTCCACTCGAAATCCAAACCCCAGGGTCTATATGGCAAACTACCAGAATAAGCCATGGTAATGGAATCCTTGTTGACAGACTTGTATTCCTTGCCTCACTTATAGCCCTCAAGTCTTCAGATATTAACATCATCTTGGGTATGGACTGGATGACAGCTCATCATGCCAAGATTGATTGTTACACTAGGTCTGTTCAGCTTACACATCCATCTAGCAAGATAATCACTGTCTCCACTAGAGTTGCAAAGCGTCAACTCTATTCCCTTAATGCCAGCCCCCTTCCAGACCTTGAAGATATCCCGGTAGTCCATGACTTTCCGGATGTCTTTCCAGAGGAACTACCAGGTGTTCCACCTGACAGGGATGTAGAGTTTGTCATAGATCTTATTCCAGGAACTGTTCCAATTTCTAGGAGACCTTACAAGATGGCACCCCTAGAACTAGCTGAGCTTAAGGAACAACTTGATGAGTCCTTGAAAAAGGGTTTCATCCGTCCTAGTTCTTCTCCATGGGCTTGTCCCGTCCTCTTCGTCAAGAAGAAGGATGGCACGGAACGGATGGTTGTAGATTATCGTCCCGTTATTTTGGTCACGATAAAGAACAAGTATCCGCTCCCCAGGATCAACGACCTATATGATCAGCTCACTGGATCCTCAGTCTTCTCCAAGATGGATTTGAGGTTAGGCTACCATCAAATCAAGAACAGAAACGGAGACATTCCCAAGACGGCTTTTGTCACTCGTTATGGCCAGTACGAGTGCACCGTCATGTCTTTCGGTCTAACCAATGCTCCAGCCACATTCTCCCGCTTGATGAACTTGATCTTCATGGAGTACTTAGATAAGTTTGTCGTGGTTTACCTCGATGATATTCTGATCTACTCGAAGAACGAGGAAGAGCATGCCGAACATCTTAGATTGGTGTTGGAAAAACTCAGAGAGCACCGCCTTTATGCCAAGTTCTCCAAGTGCGAATTTTGGTTGCCAGAAGTGACCTATCTCGGTCACGTAATCTCTGGTAAGGGCATCGCTGTCAATCCCGAGAGAGTTCAGGCCGTTCTTGATTGGACTCCGCCTGAAACAGTTAAACAAGTTAGGAGTTTCCTTGGTCTAGCTAGCTATTGCCGCCGCTTTGTTGAGAACTTCTCGAAAGTGGCCAAACCTCTCACGGAACTTCTCAAGAAAGATAAAAAGTTTGAGTGGTCCCCACAGTGTGAGCACAGTTTTCAGGAACTGAAAAGACACCTGACTTATGCTCCCATACTTGTACCACCGGATTTCTTAAGGACTTTGTTATCTATTGTGATGCCTCACGATAGGGACTAGGTTGCATTCTTATGCAGGATCGTCATGTGATTGCCTATGCATCTCGACAGTTGCATCCACATGAGGAAAATTATCCTACACGCGATCTAGAGCTTGCAGCTGTAGTCTATGCACTTAAGACATGGCGACATTACCTTCTTGGTAATCATTGTGAGATCTACACCGATCACCAGAGTCTCAAGTATATCTTCACCCAGCCAGATTTGAACCTTAGGCAAAGACGTTGGTTGGAGTTGATCTCAGATTACGACTTAGGGATTACTTACACCCTAGTCAAGGCCAATGTCATGGCTGATGCTTTAAGTCGTAAGTCATATTGCAACAATCTCATGTTGCAGCAGGGCCAACCACTTCTCCATGAGGAATTATGTAAGCTTAACCTTAACATTGCTCCTCACGGATTCCTTTCTACCTTGGTGGCGAAACCTAACCTCGTGGATCATATCATAGAAGCCCAGAAGCATGATACCGGGATTACCCGGATCAAGAGAAATATTGCCAAGGGTATTGGTGGATGTTTCTCTATGGATGATCGGGGTGTTGTGTTCTTTGAGAATCGCTTGGTGGTTCCCAAGAAGCAACATCTGCGACAACTGACCATTAAGGAGGCTCATGAATCTCCTCTCACAATTCATCCCGGTATACTAAGATGTATCAGGACCTACGCCACAGGTTCTGGTGGACTAGGATGAAGAGAGAAATTGCTGAGTTCATTGCTAAATGTGACGTTTGTCGTCGCGTTAAGGCAGAACATCAAACCTGCTGGCACCCTTCAGCCTTTAGCTATTCCTGAGTGGAAATGGGATAAAGTTGGTATGGACTTCATCACCGGCTTTCCCAGGACCAAGAGAGGGAATAATGCTATCTTCGTAGTCATTGACCGTCTGTCCAAAGTGGCTCACTTCCTACCTGTTCGAGAGAGTATCACTGCTAGTCAGCTCGCTGACTTGTATATTTCTCGAATAGTGTCACTTCATGGTGTTCCACTAGAGATCAATTCAGACCGTGGTAGTCTTTTCACTTCTCATTTCTGGGAGAGTTTCCAGACTGCCATGGGCACCCATCTTTCCTTCAGTACCGCTTTCCACCCTCAGTCAAGTGGTCAGGTGGAACGGGTCAACCAAATTCTCGAAGACATGCTTAGAGCTTGCGTTATCTCATTCGGTATGGATTGGGAGAATTGTCTTCCTTTCGCCGAGTTTGCTTATAACAATAGCTATCAATCCAGTCTCAAGAAAGCTCCTTTTGAGATACTCTATGGACAAAGATGTCGAACACCTTTGAACTGGTTAGAAACCGGTGAAAGACAATTCTTTGGACCGGACATGATCCAGGAAGCAGAAGGGCAAGTTTGCATCATTTGTGAGAATTTGAAAACAGCTCAATCTCGTCAAAAGAGCCAGTATGATCGTCATCATAAGGAAGTGGCTTATGAAGTTGACGACAAAGCTTATCTTCGGGTTACCCCTTTGAAGGGTACCCATCGTTTCAGTATCAAGGGCAAATTGGCTCCTCGTTACATTGGCCCTTTTCGCATTCTCGCTAAACGAGGAGAGGTTGCCTACCAGTTGGAACTACCCCCACATCTTTCTCGAGTACATGATGTCTTCCACGTCTCTCAACTCAGGCGTTGCTTCTCGGATCCCATCCGCGAAGTGGACCACAAAACGCTTGATCTCCAAGATAACCTCACATATCGAGAGTACCCCGTTCGCATTCTGGATCAAGTAGAGCGTGTCACTCGACGACATAATATCAAGTTTCTCAAGGTCCAATGGTCTCATCATTCCGAGAGAGAAGCTACATGGGAGCGAGAAGATCGTCTCTGACTGGAGTACCCCACCTTCTTTCCACCGACTCCTGAATATCGGGACGAGATTCTTTCGAGTGGGGGCGAGTTGTCACAACCCTAGTTCTGGTATGCACTAGGCTAGTCTTGATGTTTGCATCATGTTTAAAATTCAAATGAAATTGAATTGAGGACTTGTGAAACCCTCAGAAAACCCTTTTGAAAATGACCCAAATAAAATTGCTCCAAAAGGGGCCAAGAAAATGTTCATGTTACTCTCTGAAAATATTGGTTAGAGATAAAAATCAAACCAATATTATTAGGAGCTCATAAATATTTATTTTGGGCTTTTGGAATTAATGCAATAAATATTTGCATTGGATATATATATTATTATATATTTTATATATGTCCAATAATTCTGGATTTTGTGTGGGGCTTTGGGATTACTCTTTCTAGTCCCTGCAAAATTGTCAGAATAAATTAGATGATTTTCTTTAAATCAAAACAAATGTCAGAGTTAGTAAAGAAAAGAAAAAAAAGGGAAAGAAACCTTACCTGTGCTGGCCCAGGACTGTGCGGACTGGCCGGCCCAGTTGGCCAGCCCAGCCCACCTGCCTCCCCTGTCGCCTTCCTCGCGCCAGTAGGCGAGGCGCATGGCCGACGCACGAGCACGGCGAGGGCGCCACGCCTCCTGCCTGCCTGCCCCTTCCCTCGACCCCTGGCTGCTTCTGGTCGTTGCCACGCACCTCCCCAGACCTCTCTGGCTCTCTCTCGTCGCCCTCCCCTCTCCCTCGCTCTCTCTCTCGCACCCCCGAATGCCGCCGTCGCCGTCGCTCGCTGCTGCCGTGACCACAGTCCACCCCACGCCCAGCCAAAGTGCCCGAGAACTCCGCCACCTCATCCCCGACCTCTCCGACGAGTCACGCGTCGCCGGACGCCCTGAGGAGCTGCCACCGCCATCTTCTTCATCGCCGGCCGCCGGAGATCCCCTCTGCCGCCCTGCTCGCTCCGGCCCTCCTCCGAGCTCTCCGCCTGCACCGCTGCGACCGTCGTGAGCCTCTCCCTCGAACCCCGCCCTCCGATTCGCCGTTCTCACGCCGTAGCCATGCCACCCACCGGACCCGAGCGGTTGCACCGCCGTGTTTCCTCTCCGCTGTGGCCAGAGCCACTGCGGCCTGCAACTTGGCGTGTCACCGCATTTTCCACACTGCCAGGAGCCCGTAGCACCCCTCCTTTGGCCTCCCGTGCCCCGTAGCGCCGTTTCCGACGAGGCCCGAACTCCGGCGCCGCCGCGAGCTTCGTTCCGGCCAGCTCCGGCGCCCCCGCAACCTCCTGTGGGCGTGGATGGTTGCGGGCGAGCCTCCGCAGCCTGCCGATGGCCTCGGCCATCCATTTGGACGTCGGGGTCCCAATCCCGACGCCGTCCGCCGCGTTTGCTGCCGCCGACGGCTAAACGCCGGTGTGTTAGCCGGGGGTTGACCAGGATTTGACCCCTTGGGTCAGTGACAGGTGGGCCCCCACCCCTCCAGTTAGTTGACCGTTTAGTTTTAATTAAGTAATTTTGTTAATTAGATTAGCCACTGACATGTGGGCCAGCCCTGCTGACTTTTTGTTAGGATTAGTTTTAGTGTTAATTAGCCCAGTTAATTAATTGAGTCACTGACCAGTGGACCCCACTGTCAGGTTTGACTCTGGTCATCCTAATTGACCTGCTGACGTCATGCCTGGGTCATGCTGACGCAGTATTCCAGTTCTGGAATTTAAATAAATCTTAAATGATTTATTTATTTCAGAAATTGGTTTAAACTTCAAAAAATCGTAGTAATTCAACCGTAGCTCAGAATGAAATAATTTATATATGAAAAATTATCAGAAAAATTCAATCTATCAATCTGTACCATTTGCATGCATGACAAATGAAGTTATACCTACTGATTATATGAAAACACATAAATGGCATTTATAAATGCTTATTTTAGAATTGCATTTGAACCCTTGGTTCAAATGGAATTCAACCAAATAAAATGCTAGTTGCATTAGCTCAAACAACATCATATCTTCATGCCATATTCATGCATCATATTGTTGCATATGCTTGTGTTTGATTGCTGGCACCGTCCTTCTCGATAGGTTCTGCTCCGGAGACCGTTCCAGAGTACCTGTCAGAGGAGCAGTGCTCTACACGTTGCTATACCAGGCAAGCAAAACCCTTTGCTCATTCCGGTACAATCCCACTGTCTTGCTCCTGCTCCCTGTTATTGCATTAAGACAACAACGATTCAACTGCTACTTTTTGCTGCGGTAGTTGAACCCATTCCTCTGCATGACCTGTCATTGCCACAGTAAATAGTTGAAACCCACTAGTATGTGCAGGATTTGATTGAAGCCATGTTGTGATCTTACCATGCCTTGCTTGCTATTGCTTAGAGTGTGTCAAGTCTGATTCATTGGGAATGAATTGGAATGCAGTGATATGTTCTGATGCTGAGCGTTAAGTGTGTGAACACGATTTGGTAAAGGTAGCGGTGAGAGGCCATGTAGGAGTACATGGTGGGTTATCTCACTGGAACCGTCCTTAAGCACTGAGTTCTGTGTATGTTGTCCAATGACTAGCTACTACCACACATTGGGTTCCGGTAACTCGACCCCTCTCGGCTTATTAATCAACTTGATCTTTGTCCAGGAGTCGCAACTAGTTTCTGGTGTTTGTAGGTAGTGTTATTTCTCTACCAAGTGGCACCCGACAGGGTGGGCTTGGGACAGACTAGGCACACGTGGCCCGGTGTACCGAGTGGCACCCAGATGGTGGGCTCGGGAACCCTGTACACATCATTTGGGGCCGTGATGGAAACCTCGGCCGGACTCCCTTGCGGATGGAACCCGAATAGGCGATAAACCTGGACTAGAGTCTTATGTGGTTAGTCAGGTCGTGGTCGACACCCTTGCCAGGCTTCCGCTTGAAGGTTGCCGAGATACACGTCGTGTACATGGCGGTAAGTGGCGAGAGCATGTGTGAAGAAGTACACCCCTGCAGGGTTTATCATGATCTATTCGAATAGCCGGGTCCACGGTTATGGACTTCTTAGATGCCTACGTGGTACATAGACAACTGAAAGTGGATACTCTAAAATACTCAAGACAAGTGTTAGTGCTATGGATGGCCTTCTCGTAGGGAGACGGGGATGAGTCCATAGTGGTGTATTTGGTGGTGTTTAGTGGACTCGTGTGCGCCACCTCAAAAGAATTACCAGCAATCGTAGTACATGATAGCCACTGAGTCAAAGCTGGCTTGCTGCAACTAAACCCCACTATGCCTTCTTGATACAAATGCATGTATGATAGGATCTGATGTAAGTCTTGCTGAGTACCTTTGTACTCATGTTTGCTTAATTTATGTTTTGCAGATGAGACTTCTGTCTCTCTAGTAGTTCCGCTTGGACTTCGACAAGTAGCTTGTTACCTCAGCTACGATCTTGGACGAGTGTTGTAGATAGTCAGGCTCTTCAGCCTTTTTAATTTGTAGATGTCTGTACTCAGACATGTTGTGCTTCCGCTTGTTGCTTGTATGCTCTGAATGTTGGGTCATGAGACCCATGCTTGTAATATCTGGCTCCCCGGAGCCTAATGAATAAATACTTTGGTTCTTAGAGTCTTGTTGTGATGCCATGTTGTATTTGCACATATAGAGCATATTGTGTGTTTTTATTGAAATGCCTGGTATGTGTGGGATCCGACACCTAGTTGTTTACCCTTAGTAGCCTATCTTACAGGGAAATGTCTCCTAGTGCTTCCACTGAGCCTTGGTAGCTTGCTACTGCTCCGGAACACTCAGGCTGACCGGCATGTGTCCTTCTTCGTTCCTGTGTCTGTCCCTTAGGGGAAATGTCACGCGTTGTTCCTTTAAGTCCTTGTAGCTTGCTACGACTTGGGTTCATACGTTGATGACCGACACGTTCGTTGCTGGGTCATGTATGCCTGTCTCTGTAATTTAGTGCCACTTTTGGTTTATAACTGGTCATGTCGGCCCGGGTTCTCTGTCATATGGATGCTAGCGACACTATCATATACTTGAGCCAAAATGCGTACGGTCCCGGGCCAGGTAAGGTGGCACCCGTGGGGATACCGTGCGTGAGGCCGAAAAGTGATATGGTGTGTTACATGCTAGACCGGTGTAACTTAGGATCGGGGTCCCGACACGGTCATCTTGCCCGAGATCCCGCTAGGAAGAAGAACGAGTCCATGAAGAAGAAGAAGCCACGCAGACGAACCAAGCGTAGTCAAACGAATCCTCACAATCGCAACATTACCAGAATTATCGAGAGAAGCAACACCGGAAAGAAGCAAACAACAATGTAAACACACAAGCAAAAACATGGCATATGATGCACAAACAAGTATGATGCATGTCCGGTTTAAAAGGTATGGCATGGCAAAGTGCACAAACAAAACTACACATTAAGTGGACCTCAATATGCAACGAATTGGGCGCCTGGGATTTGATCCCAAGACCTCCTGGATGTGCACTAGCCTGGTTAACCAACTGAACTACTATCGATATGCTACATTGGATGGATTTGGTTATAGATGAACCATCATCCAGAACTGCTCTGAATCAAAAGAGAAGAACAACGAACAGGCGGATTACACTATGCTCGTGACTAAGCGCGCACGACAATGTGTGTGCAGCAACATCAGAATAGAACTAAAAACGAGAACTGCTCTGAATCAAAAGGGAAGAACAACGAACAAGCGGATTACACTATGGTCATGACTGAGCGCGCACGACAACGTGTGTGCAGCAACATCAGAACAGAACTAAAAACGAGAATTAAAATTGGGGGTACTGGGATTTGAACCCCGGATCTCTAGGATATATGCATGCGTTGTTAACCAGATGGGCTATGATGGAACTGCTGAGAAATGCCTTATGCTCAAGATGAACCATACCCTGGCGTTGATCTGACAAAACTGAAAACAGAATCAGAGATGGCTTGCTCTATGGCCGTGGCTGGGGCGCAGGTTGCTGGTGCGGTGGAGCGGTTTGCCGCAAGGCGGGTGGCGAAGCAGAGGAGCAGCTCTTGGCCGAATTCAGAGTAAGATGGTTGCTCAAATGAAGCTCCTACAGGCGACGCGGAAAGCAGAGGAGGACGAGGCGCCATGGCATGAAAAGAGTCAGCACGAGAGCTTAGAAAAAGAGAAGAGAATAAAAGGAAGGGGACGGGTCCAAAGTGGGGAGCTCACAGACATGGGATGGTTACTTCGGTGAGCTGCGCATGAGCCGGAGATGGACGAACGGAGGTGGTGTTCATCAAGAGGTCACGCCCGAAGGATAGCAAGGACATGCCGTGGGTTGCTTGGGGAGGCCAGGCACTGCACCGGATCGAGCTCCTCCATGGGGGTTTCTTGCGGGAGAGAGCTCAGGAACATGACAGATAGGGAGATCGAGAGCAGAAGAGGTATGAAGTCGGGCGGAGCTGCTGGTCGGAGATGAGCGGGAAGAGGGCCTCAGGCCAGGAGACTGGGCTCTCAGGCCTGCTCCGCTGTGGCCACTCGTGGCGCGAGGTTGCTGGCGACTGGGGATCGAGAGGTGGCTCGCTCAGGGGAGATCAGGCAGAGGAGGCATGCGGTGGCCTGGCTGTGGTCATTGCTGGTTTCATCGCCGGCAGGACAAGGAGGCAGAGGCGCTCGGGGGTGGATGGATGGATTGGGTAATTCGATGGGGATTGGCCGGCGTTGAAACCCAGGGAGACCAGGTGGTGGCATTTGGGATTGGCTCGGTGTGGATCACAAAGAAAAAAATGTAGTGGCGACGGGCAGGGGGAATGGATGGGACAACCCTCTTAGGATCTAGGGTTAGAGTGTTTATATAGCAAGTGAGTCTAAATGCAGACTAGTGGAAGCCCTTAGATCTAAATCACACGGACGAGAAAATAGGCTAGGGAAGTCCAAATGAGAATCGAAGATCTTTTAGTGATGTTTGGAGATAATCCAGACCCATCGATAACGACAGCCTGGTTCGGGTTTGGGTAAGTCCTCAGACGCATGCGAGGGGAGTGAGAAAGGTCAACAGAAGCAAACAGGGTTGGTGGGTTCAGAGAAGAGGGAGAAGAGAGTGGTCCGGTTGATTTGAGAGTAGGTCAATAGAGATAGGAAGAAGCGGCAACTACGAACGACTACGAGTTTTAAGAAAACATGCGGATGCAGTGCACATGATGACATAGCAACAACATGGATGACACAATGCAACACAAGGCAATACAATGCATATAATATGAGGCAAGATGAGAGAATGCACTCAACATGAACATGGCAAGAAACATAGGATGGCACAATGCAATATAATAAAAGATGAACATGATGCAAGAAGCAACGTATGGCAATTCATCATGATCATGGCATAAGCATATGGGGAAGAAATATGCAACACAATTATGACAATGCAACAAACACACGACAAGAAAAAAATAACTTGAAGGCTTCTGGAGCGTCGGTCTCGGGGCGTCATAGATTTATTCACAAGATCGAGCCCCTGTGTGAAGCCAATGAAAATATGGTTCCAGCCGGCATGAGCCCAGATGGGTAGTGCGCGCCGAGCCGGCTCGATGATGTCGATGCAGATGTCCGACTCGGGTCCTGACTCACCTATCTTACAGATGACGACATGGATCTTGCCGAAGGGGACTCGATACCCGTACTCGATTTAGTCGGCCTCAGGGCACCAGCCTGAATCATTGATGTAAAGCTTGCCACGGAGACTTTTGGTCATGCAGCTGATCACGTATCCCTCGATCCCTGGGAGAGCTCTTTCCAAGAACTCAACACAACCAAGCGATAGCCCTACCGTGGGCCCCAACTGTCGTGGTTTTTCACAGCAGATGTCCTCGTGAAAGGACTTAGTTGTGAGACCATCACAGCACGGTAGTAGCTTCAACGGGGTTAGCTGGAATCGAAAGACAAGGGTTTATCCAGGTTCGGCCCCTCTCAATGGAGGTAAAAGCAAATGTCCTGCTTTGTGTTTATTGATGATGATGATCTCAATTACAAGGGTGCGACTTGGCTAATCTAGTACTCGAGATCATGTAACTTGGTCTTTCCGCCTCAGAGGCTCCCCTTTATATACAGGTGGAGGCCCCTGCCTTACAATAGAGTCCGAGTCGTATTATGATCCATGACCTAGTATATTCCCTATTTGTCTTGTTCCCTAAGTAAGCTAACTCCTGGTGGTGACTTGTACACTACTAGGAAAAGGACTACTAATGGCGCACCGGTTTTGCCCATTAATGGCGCACTACTGGTGCGCCATTAGTAGCACGCCATTAGTATTATTTACTAATGGCGCACCTCTGGTGCGCCATTAGTATCTGGTATACTAATGGCGCATTACTGGTGCGCCATTAGTATAATGCACGGTGCGCCATTAGTATGCCTCGCAGGGGGCCATCTATACCCAGGTGCTTTGGCATACTAATGGCGCACTACATAGAAGTGCGCCATTAGTAAATGTTTTCAATTTTTTTCATTTTTTTTACAAATTTTTTTCAATTTTTTTTTCAATTTTTTTTTATAAATTTTTTAATTTTTTTCTTAATCTCAGGTCATTATGGCTTAATATGTAGTCAATTAGCTTAATATCAAGTCAAATCGCACTCTGTGGTCAAACTTCCCATAAGGTCACCCATCCTCACACTACTCCAGCCCGAGCATGCTTAACTTCGTAGTTCTATCCAACCCCAGCACCAGCTCACTTCACACGCACTTGTTGATATATCTATCATATCAATCCTATCAACCCTTCTTGATGTCTAGGAGTTTGTTAATGTTCATGAGTATGATGAAATTTTGAAAATATATTTCAAACTTCCCGGTCATATTACGTATCATATTTTTGGAAAAAAATTATAATTTTTTTTCGATTTTTTTTTCTGTTACTAGTGGCGCACCTAGGAAACGGTGCGCCACTAGTAAGTTTGAAATTTTTTGAATTTTTTTGCCTGTAGATCATAAAAGCCCCGTAACTTTTTTCTGTTAGGTTTTTGGCGATTTTGAAAATGTTTAACGAGGTTCCGCCAGTTAAATTTGGATGTAACTTTTCGAGTAGATGATTTTTCATATAAAAAACTTTTTAATCCGAGTTCGTATGCAAAAGTTATACCCGTTTTACTAAATTCCAGAGATATTTTGCAAATAAAGTCAAAATTCATATTTGTAAATTTTCCCAACAAGTAGACCACATATCACATGGGAAACTTATTTTATTTTATTTTTTTGACATTTACATCATTTTCTTTTATTTATTTTTGAACTGGAAAAGGCGGTCCACGGGGGGGGGGGGGGGGGGGGGG
>LR738710.1:340862520-340877796 GCA_902687465.1 Secale cereale | reverse complement strand
CGGAAGCACGACGGCGAAGAGTCGGAAGCACGGCGGCGACGAGTCGAAAGCACAGGTGCAGCGAGGTTGAAGACGAGGTCGGAAGCACGGCGGCGAAGAGTCGGAAGCACGGTGGCGATGAGTCGGAAGCACAGGTGCAGCGAGGTTGAAGACGAGGTCGGAAGCACGACGCGGTGAGGTCGGAAGCACGGCGTGGTGAGGTCGGAAGCACAGCGCGGAAATTTGAGAAGGGAGGTAGGGGAAGGCCAAAAATGGCAAGGGGGCTGTCCATTTATAGTAGGAGGGCTAGGGTTTGGAGTTTGGAGGGGTTTTAGATCCCTCCGATCGCGATCCAACGGCAACGGAGCGATGGGGGAGTTAGGATGGGCCTAGGTGGGCTGTGTAGAAGACCTTGGGCTTAGGGAAGAGCAGAGAGAGGAAGGCCCGCGGGGGTTTTCGGAGACCGAAAACGTCCGACGAAATAACCGGTGACTAGTGCTGCTATATATATCCGTTGGGCTATCAAACGGACTCCGAATGCGATGAAATTTGGCAGGCGGCCTGTCTACACTATAATAAGACCACACGCCAAGTTTCAACCCATTCCGAGAACATTTTTCGGCCACTCACAAAATAAATATTCGGACACACCGCGGGCACGTGTGAGTGTGTCTGGGCTCAGAACGGACAACGGAGAGGACGATGGAACTCGGACGGATGCAAGTTTTGAAAACATGCTGATGCAACAAACATGATGACATGGCAAGATGCAACACGCAAGCAGATGACATGGCACTGACAACGAATAACTGGCTGACATCTGGCACACCGGTCTCGGGGTGTCACAACACTCCCCTACTAACAAGAGATCTCGTCCCGAGATCTTAGGAACGAGACGGAAAAGGAAAAGAAAGAACAAAGTTCTTTGAAGGCAAAAGAGTGAAACCAAAGAACCTTGAGAGGATGAACAACTTCGAAAGAAAGAATATAATGGAGATGAACAAAGTTGCGAACACTTTGTTAGAGAAGAGGAAGAAGGAATACGACGAGAACCCAAAAGGTTGAAGGAATAAGAATGAATTCGAAACCACTCCGGTTAATAAGAGATAGAGAAGGAATCTTCACGAATGAGTTCAGGTAGCACTCCGGCTGAAACTGAAAGAAATAGCACACCGATCGAACATGAATGGAATGGAACAAGAACTGAGAAGATGAAATGAAAACATGATGAGATGAACAAGAAATTCCTCCGGAAGAATTGAAATGATGGAATAAAGAATGGAGAAGAAGATGACGACTTCGAGCACGAAATGAATTTGAAAGAGCATCCTGAAGGAAAGACTCGAACGGAGTTGTTGAGAAAATCAACAACAAAAGAATAAGCTTGTTGTGGACTTATTTAAACATCTCAAAATTTGAGATGAATTATGCCACAACCAAAATATTGATGAGCTGAGAAGAGCGAAGAATGCAAAACTCCACTTCAAAAGAATACAGAGAATTATTTGCATCTCGAGACGCAAGAGAATAATGCTTAAGCTGCTCCAACACGAATTAATGACGAACACTTGACGAATGAATTAACGCGCGATGAACCACCATGAAGAACTCCGGTAACAAAAGAATGATGAGATATAATTGAATGATCAAAAGAATAAGATTACAGCCTTGCGATGATTAGTCGGGGTTCCGATGAGATAGCTGAGAAAAAATTTGAACTCCGGAAAAGAAAAGAAAAAACACTTGGAACTAGAATTTATTCATGAAGAATAAACTCCGAAGGAAGGAATTAAACAACTTGATGAAAATAATAAGAATTATGTTATGCTCATCCTCCATCAATTAAATTGATGAGAAGCAATGGATTCGCATACTACTTATTCTCGTTGGAATTGATTAAAGAGGGATATATCGCGAACTTGCAAAAATCTTCATGAAACACCGGTCGGATTGTAAGAACGAATGAATTGATATGATATCACCGGAAAGAACTCTTGAGAGAACCACCATAAAGAATTGAAGCCGAGTGAAGAAAAGGAACGATCCAATGGGAAGAATTAATCGATTGATGAAAAGAGCAAACCACCGAGAAGAATTACAATCGAGTGAAGAACGAGAATGACCACTGTAAGGAATGAAATTGAACGATGCAAGAGGACAAGCCATCAAGAAGAATTGAGATTGAGTGAATACAAGAGAATGAATCACTAGGAAGAATAAGCACTTGAGGAAAATAAGATACAAGAGAACAAAGAGATTGCGAACTGATTAAAGAATACTTGAACAAGGCACCATAAGAATGTGAGACGAACGAAGAGGCATCAACGAAGAATATTTGGAGGACGAAGTTGAAAACTGAGAACGAGAAATCTTCTGAAATGATGGCCTTCGGAGGAACACAAAGAAAATAATTCCTGAAATACCCCGGAAAAATGACAAGAAGAAAGGTTGAACTAACGATGAAAAGAATTTGAGAACGAACTTGGAGAAGGCATAAGACTGATGGAATCCATACTTACGTCACACTTGAAAAGAAATTCGGATCACTCCGGAAAAATTAGTAGAGTCAGGTAAGATCCTGGGAAAGACGTGTGGGTTATGAGCCCACCGAAGAGGAAATCACCGTTGAAAAGGATCGAGAAGGAGATGATGCACCGGAACAATGAAAAACTCGAGTGTGGTGACAACCTCGAATTAATCGGAAGACAGACGAATCTCCTGAGATATCTTTAGAACTCCGGAATAATTAAATGGCGAGAGGTAACCGAGCAAAGGAAAAAAAACACTTGAGCAGAGGAGAAAGAATATGATGAACACCGAATACTAATAGAATTGGAACCACCGGAAAAAGAAGAAGAGGTGAAGGATATCAACCGAGAGAAGAACTCATCGGAGAAGAAAAGAGATGAAGGATAACGAACTAGAAGAGGAATTCACCAGTTGGAATAACTGAGGAAAAGAAGCAACGATTCACACCAGTCGGATAGATACTCGATTAAGGACTCCGGCTCCGAGAAACAAAAGGGTGGGCGGGCGGGAAAAGAAAGACCACAACGGACGGAAAACAACATCGGTTGAAAAGAACTGAGGATGAATTTGCAAAGAAGAAGAAGGTTGTATCCAGTTGACGAGAGATGCACCAGATGAGAGAACTAACAACGCAACGAACGAAAACTATCCACGTGATCCTAAAATTTTTTTTGAAGGGGAAGAGGAGTAATGCAAAACACCTACGTCAAGATTCCTCAACAGAGCGACGAAGGGGCAGGGAAGTAAAAAGAATTCCTACTCTCTGATATAACTAGACTTCGAAAAAGAGTTTTCTGCTAGACTCAACAACGGCCAAACTACGATCAATCAAGGGGGCTCCTATGGTCGGTCGAGGCTCTGATACCAACTTGTCAGGCCCAAGATGCGATTCTATCCCGATCATGTGACACTTACGTGATTGGGGCACAACCACATTTCGGGCGCTTAGCAAGATGGATATCATTACATCGTACCATTTCATACATACATGGGGGATACAACAATACATACAAATCACATGAATACAACATCATCAATACAAGTATCCGACTACAGATACAAACAAGAAAAGCACAAAGACATCCATCTGCTATCCCAGGCTGCCGACCCGGAACCTAACCCAAGACTGAAGAAGAAGAAGAAGAGAACTCCAACAAAAGAACACCGCTCTCACGTCAAGACATCGGAAACCTGCACCTTCAACTGTTGTTGTAGTAACTGTGAGCCACGAGGACTCAGCAATCTCATAACCATGGGTAACAAGACTATCAAAGATTTATGGGTAGGAAGAGATAAAGTGGTGAGGTTGCAGCAGCGGCTAAGCATAATTATGGTGGCTAACTTACGAGTACAAGAATAAGATGAGCATCTACGCAAAACGGTCGCAAACTAGTAGTGATCGCTAAAGATCCTGAACTACATACGAGTCAAACATAACCCCACCGTGTTCTCTTCTCAAAGTGAAAAGAGACAGTCACGGTTACTCACGCAGTTGTGTGTTTTACTTTGGATCGTCTGTCAAGTTTTCTACAACCGGACATTAACAAATTCCAATCTGCCACATAACCGCGGGCACGGCTTTCGAAAGATCATAACCCTGCAGGGGTGTCCCAACTTAGCCCATCACAAGCTCTCATGATTAGCTGAAGTGATAAATATAATATCATCACTCCTTATCTTAGGGAAATCCGATCAGGCTTGGCATCCCGGTGCATAAGACGTTTTGACAATGGTAAAACAAGTCCAGCAAGACCTCCCGGCGTGCCGACACCCTGATAGTAGCCGCGCGTATCTCGTCTCAGGCCACAACCGGATAGGTGATCCTATGAGTAAAACCAAACCTCGAGTTTCCTCGTGGTGGCCCCGCAGTCTCCCCGTTCGGGACCAACACTGATGTAGGGTGGAACCCTAGATGGCTGATCTTTCACGAAATGGAGGGGATCCCACGGTGAACACAAAGAACACGAGAGGAGAACACGAGGGGAAACACGAGAGAAACACTCAAATAAACAAGAACAAGTCACACATATGATAGATCCTCGAAACACAAAGAGATACAAGATCCATGATCAACAAGGGACGATACAAAGGGTAACCGGTTCTTCTCCGTGAGGAGGTCTTGAGATATCCCGCGGGATCTTCTCCATGAAGGAGGTCTTGAATCCGTGTGGATCTTCTTCGAAGAGGTGCCGCAGTCACTCTCGAGGAGATGAACCACGAGATGAGCAAAGCTCTAGGTATCAAATGAGCTATCACTAAGCTAACCCTCACTAGGAGGAGGTGGAGGAGTATATATAGTCTAGGGCCATGAAGGGGTAAGTGGGAGAGGGATACATGGGCCTCTGGCCCGATAACTGTGCGCATACAGCATGTAGCGGACGTCCGACGGCTACCGGACGACCGGTGGCTCACGAGGGTCTGGACGTCCGAAAGTCTTCGGACTTCCGCTATTTTCCTTCTGTTGTCGAAGTCACGGACGTCCGGTGGCCTCCGGTCGTCCGGTCGCCTGGGAGTCGCCGGTCGTCCGGTTGAGGCCGGACGTCCGGAGCCTGTAGCTTTCCCAGCAGCTTCTCCGTTTGATCCTCGGACTTGTCCTCGCCATCTTGTCCAATGCTCCTAGCTGTTCCATGGCCTCCCTCTTGGTTCCTGGTCATGCATAGCACATATATTTGAGGTAGTAGCCATGTCTCGCATGTAGAAAGTGGAGGTTCGGAGAGGAGCGAATTAACCTTGTGTCCAATGGTGGGTACTTGAGGTCTCGTCGAAGTGAACATGGGGATGATCGTGGGATGCTCCGCATCATCTCCCCTCGCTTGGGAAAGATCCGACCTCGGATCAAAAACCTCATCACCATGGAAACGGTAGTCGTGAACGGACTTGTAGTTGGACGAAGTTGAGGCCATGTCGCAATCGAAGTACTCCAAGGTAGCTCCGGTATGTGGTACATGCAAAATGAGCAAACACACAGTACACTTGGAAATACAATGGTTAGCGCACACAAAGTGTCCATCATGTAAGAATGAGTCCGTGTGACAAGGTACATGAAGCTTAGCAAGATGATATAGTATGAGATGTAAAGCATTCATGTGATCAAATACATTTGTGGTGCACACAAAGGTGTTGTGAATGTGATCAATGCAACCATTGTGCAAAATGATGTCATAGTGTGATGGTTTATCAAGAGCATGAACATGGCAATGGATGCTCAATATGTGTATGTTATCATGCAATTGACGGAGGACAAGATGATCATGATGTATGAATATGCCATCAAGAAAGATCACAACAAATTTGCTAAGGAAATGCACAAGCTCATATATCATGGATGACATGGAAATACAAGATGCAACAAGGCAATCATAATGTGAGTCAATCCATGGGCAAGATGCAAATTTGTTATGGGAATGATATGTCCATGGAGCATGGCATGTGAGCACACAATCAAGAAATATGAAGGTTTTGGTGCAATGTGTCAAAGGAATTTTGATATACCAATGCTCGATGTCGTGGCAAGAGTGGTAGACCGGTAGTGCATGCATATGGTCCATATTCAATGTCGGTCCTCCATCTCGTAGATGTATCATGTAGACAACAAGAAGAAAACAGCAATGAAAGTATGGCCTATCCAATATGCATACGTGAGGATGGCTCACAAAGAAGGAATGCACCTTATGAATATTCTCGAAGATGTCGGTGTCGCGCAACGTGTATGCCTTCACATGCCGAAGATGCCTCGTGATGGTGCCACCTTGTGAATCCTTCAAAATGAAAGAACATGACAAACACTCGGAAAAACAAATGAGGTTAGCCGTAATGCAAAACCCAGCATTCGTGCGGGAAAATACCCAACAAGTGCTTGCATCATTCTTATCATAAGAAAGTACAACGGTGTGGTGCATGGTAGGTAGACATAAGATGCGAGAACAACCAAGTGTAATAGGCTCAATCAAGCAAGTATGCATCACAAGAAGGGTGTCAAAGTCTCCAAGATCAACAAACATAGCATTGTTGCACTCAATACAAGTGATGAGAGATGCAACTAGTGGAGACAAATGACAATGATCAATGTGAATCATGTGAATGGCATGAACATATATGACATCAACCCAAGAAAGCAAGTAAGAGTGGAACATGGGTGATGCAACAAAGCAAGCAATCATAGTGATCAAGTCAAGCAAGCTAGTATTGCGTGGATGAAACATACTAGAAGTAATCATGGCAATCATGGCATGTGTGCAAATAGGAAGCATGAATAATGCACATGGCATATCACAAGCATGAAAGCAAGATATGAGCAGATTAGGATTAATGTATTGGCGAGAGGCCATATGTAAATAGCGATGGGACATCATGACTCTCCCAACACAACAAGCATCAATAGCGTGGGGCACAAAGAAATCATGGTAGTAGCTACAAGTATCTCCACCAAGCATGCAAATACATATAGAAGTAGCATAATGGTGAATCATGTGTAATGGCAAGCAAGGGTCACAATTGCATGGCAAAGTCATAGCAAGAGGTATAACATGCAAAGTGAACACGATAGTATGGGCATAAGGTGACAAGTGGTAAATAACCCATAGTCGTGTGAGAGCCAAGTAAAAGAGATGCGCGTAGTGGTTGCGCGAAGAGAATGGTGGTAAGGAGGTTCCACGGAATCCCAAATCATCGTTGCTCTCAAGAGCTCTTTTCGTCAACTCATGGGATTGTGAGGTTGAAGAGTTTGCAAAGGTACCTACACAAGACAAAGTCAAAGGAAAAATTGTATGTGCGTGGTATATGTACACATCATCCATCATGATGCGCACGTGCATGTGTTGGTTAGCACAAAATAGCCAATGCTCAAATAAATGAGATGCGTGATATAGAAACATGTCATCCATCATGAGAGGTTTGTTGTTATGTATAGCATAATGGAGACTCAAGTTGTGTAATGCATCACGAGAAATATCATTGTGATTCATGGAATGCATATGGTGCACACAATCATGGTAATCATGCAAGGTATGGCATGCATCAAGATCTCCTAGTATGTATGAGGAAACTATGGGGGTCTCCTCAATAGCGTTCATGGAAACATCACATGGAGAATATTGATAGCATCCAAAACAATGCATATCCGGAGCAATGTGATCATGGCATGGTATATTAGATGAATTGCGCAAATCATGTAAAGGAAGCATGGCAATATCATCGCAAGAGAAACACATTCCAATGACCATCATCTTGTCATCTATGCCACAAGTGCAAATAGGATTCACTTTAATGGTGCATGCATAGTTACTATGTTGAGATTGATATGAAACAATATGAGAAATCTCACTCATAGCATATGACAAGTTTAGAGGGTTGTCGAACATGATGTGACCAACATAATTTTCACATGAGATCCTATGGAGCATAGCATCACAACTAGGCAACTCAACATGCTCATCATCATATTCATCATAAATAGGTAAGTCATGACATGATGAAGTCGCACTAGCATGAAGCATGATAATAGGTGTGTCAACATCATGCAAGCAATCATTGGTAAGATGGTCCACAAGTGGGACGAAAGAAGCACCATCACCTATGTTACCTTTAGAGCTCCGCTCATGTGTTGTAGGTGAGGTTGCAACTTGATGGTACCATGCGGGGGGTGCATCTTCTTCCACCATGGCCATCGCTTTATCCATTGGAGGGATGGACTCGTTGAGGGTAGTATTGTCGTCATGTTGTAGACCTAGCACCAAAGAAAACACACTAGGAGTAGAGGTTAAGTCGTTAGAAATCATAGTGGCCTCACATGCCCTCTCAACTACCTCACTCACTAGGTGTTGTGGCTCACTCACTCCCTCATGGATGCTCTCACTCGTATGGTTGGTGGAGTCACTCAAATGGCTCTCAACCTCACATAGGATGTGTGGCATGCTCTCATGTGTGGGGCTAGTGGTGGTCACACTCATCCTCTCATAGGAAATGCACTCAATGTCACATATGGTGGAGTCACTCATGTCACTCATGTGGTGGTGGCTCTCCTCACATGGAAATTGGGGCATCTCGTCATATGTGGGTGTCGGAGAGATGTAGGTGCAAACGTCTCCATGCTCAACTCCAATCGTCTCCTCATCCATAACGCCTCCAAAGATGAATGCCGTAGGAGGTGGAAAATCATCACTCTCCTCCGAGATCAAAGAGGACTCATGTGCGCTCGCGTAGCTTGACTCGGAGTAGTAGTCATATTTGGGCGCCGTCTTCATGTTGTTGAAGAGGTTCATGCTCGTCGCCTTGGTCGAAGGGGATGGTCCTTTCTCGACCTTCTTGTCGCCGTCTTGATGTGGGGAGCTTCCAAAGCTGGAAGTGTCACCCTCACTCGTAGGTGGTCGCCTTGTAGTTGGAGATGTCGATGTAGGCAAACTCACGCGAAGTAGGCGAAGATGCCGTACGTCCAAAGGCGAAGATGCCTTGATAGCACTTGGCGAAGATGCCGAAGCGGTGGTTGTAGCCGTAGCTCCGTCTTGGGTGTGCTTGTCTCGCGGTCTTCTCTTTTGCTCTTGAAGCTTGGCCTTGGCGTGAAGTAGAGCGTCTTCGGACTTGTAGGTATGCGCTTGTCGAGCATCTTCATGATGATGATGTCGTTGTCGTGCTTGAGCTCTTGGTAGATGTCGTTCGTCGTCATCGTGCACATGATGCTTGGAGGTGACTTGCCCTTCATGACGATGTCGATGGTCGCCATGGCGGTGTGGACGTGGAAGACTTGCACTTGCATCATGTTTGCGCTCCAAAGACTTGTGACTTGAACGTCGCCGCCGAGAGGATGACGAAGGGGAAGAAGACTTGTAATCGACCACCAAGTGTCGGAGCTCCGCCATTTGTTTGTTGAAGGAGTCGCACATGTCGTCGAAGGAAGCTATTATCCTTGTCTCGGAGTGTCGTAGTTCGATGGCGATGTTGCCCAAGCACTCTTGCATTTCTCGTTGTAGTCCGATGGTTTTCGCGTGGATGTCCTTGTTCGCGCCGTCGATGTCGAAGACCGGAGATGAAATGCCTTGCCTATCCATCACAAGACGCTAGCAAGTGTGAGTGGGAGAAAGAGAACAACTATACCAAATGTACCTTGACCGATGTTGAAGATGGATCAATGATCACTCAAATGTGGAACAAGGAAATAGCACAATTGGTACCAATTCTTGTCGGTTTCTCACACCTACACAAGTAAAGCTTATGGTGGAGCTCGGTGAGGATAGTGGCACAAAAAATTGATGCAAAATGTTAGCAAGAGTCAATAAAGTTGAAAAAGATTCACAAATTCGCAAGTGAAACAAGTAGACCAATAGCAATATGGGTGCCCACACGGAAACACACACACGGATAGATAGATGGGGTCGTGCAACCAAGGAATGAGCCAAAATGTGGAATCCACGAAAATGCTCGTGTTGCACAACACTAGAGAGACGCTAGCACGATTGCACAATAGGCGGATACGAACTTGTGCACAACCTACTAAGTAAAATGCAACGACTTCTATCCCAAGTATGCTATATGTATGGTATTCCGGTGGTATGATCCAAAATGATCGAGTATGACAATCTTAATGTAGTATGATGCTATGGTTCTTGCTTAAAAGCTCTTTGCGTATCTTTTTCTTTGTGCTTAAAAGCTTGTTTGGCTCTTTTTTTTGAGCTCTTTTCTCATGCAAAACTTCACGAACCAAGATAGCAATTGAGTATATGCGATGACAACCTTGTGTCACAAGAGATGATACCAAGATATGCACCACGATGATATGGTATGCATGATATGGAAAGTATGATCACTAATGTGCACAAGTCACGTTGCCGGCAATACTCAAATGGCTAGTCTCGATAGGTAGGTGACGCAAAAATGGGCTAGGGGTTAACAATGCAATTGCAAGGGAATATACAATGATGTCGTCGAAGTTACCGTCCGTGTCGATGATGAGAGGTGGTGCTCTTGATGTAGACCCGTTCCTAATTAGCCGAAACACCTTAGGAAACGGAGAAACCACAACTCAAGATTTCAAGGACAAATGTCAAATGGTGGTAGCGGCAATGCCGTGGTGGTTGCGGAAGTGGAATGATGGGCTATACACGATGTCGGAGTTGAAGTCACGGTCCCTAAGTAGCCGAAACACCTTAGGAGACACAAGCCACAACTCAAACAAGCTCAACAAAATTTGGTTAAGTTGGGTTGGCTATGTATGGTGGACTAGGCTATGCGGAAGTGGTGGTGGTGGTTGATGAAGAAGCAATGGTCCCTAAGTAGCATAAACACCTTAGGAGACTCAAATCACTACTCAAGCAACCACAAATGCTATGGGGATCAAAATGGGTTAGGTTGCGGAAGTGTATGGTGGCTATGCGGATGATATGGTGGAAGGCCTAGGCAAACTTGCCAAATTTGACAAAATATTATGGAGTCAAATGAATATGGTGGTATTTTTCTGGAATGGGGGATGTCAAGAGCTTCAAAACGAGCTCAGGAACGTCCAAATCGGAGTTCGTATGAATTAGTTATGACCAAAACAAAAATCAGTCGAAGTCAAAATCTGGGGGTACCGGACGTTCGGAAAAGACCGGAAATCCGGTATTTTCTGCTGTATATGTGGTTCCGGTCGTCCGGTGAGTTCTGGACGTCCGGACGTCCGGTAAAACGCCGGTCGTCTGGTGTGTCGGGGTCAACGCGAGATTTGAGTTCCGGGACGTGATTTTGGGCGGAATTTGGAGATTTTGGGGTCAAAATTGATGAGATTTCGTGGATGAAAGATGGGGAAACTTGGGGAAATGCTAGATCCACTTGAAACCAAGCAAATCCATGGATCAAAATCAACAAAACGTCATCAAACCAACATATCACAAAATTTTTTGGGGCTATTTTTTATTGGGGAATTTTCGAATTTGGGGAAGAACACAACAAAAGAAGGCTAGAAAATGGTGAGGAGGCTCCAAATTCGTGAGAAACCGTGGCTCATGATACCATAATGATGTAGGGTGGAACCCTAGATGGCCGATCTTTCATGAAATGGAGGGGATCCCACGATGAACACGAAGAACACGAGAGGCGAACACGAGGGGAAACACGAGAGAAACACTCAAATCAACAAGAACAAGTCACACATATGCTAGATCCTCGAAACACAAAGAGATACAAGATCCATGATCAACAAGGGACGATACAAAGGGTAACCGGTTCTTCTCCGTGAGGAGGTCTTGAGATATCCCGCGGGATCTTCTCCATGAAGGAGGTCTTGAATCCGTGTGGATCTTCTCCGAAGAGGTGCCGCAGTAACTCTCGAGGAGATGAACCACGAGATGAGCAAAGCTCTAGGTATCAAATGAGCTATCACTAAGCTAACCCTCACTAGGAGGAGGTGGAGGAGTATATATAGTCTAGGGCCACGAAGGGGTAAGTGGGAGAGGGATACATGGGCCTCTGGCCCGATAACTGTGCGCAGACAGCATGTAGCGGACGTCCGACGGCTACCGGACGTCCGGTGGCTCGCGAGGGTCCGGACGTCCGGAAGTCTTCGGACTTCCGCTATTTTCCTTCTGTTGTCGAAGTCACGGACGTCCGGTGGCCTCCGGTCGTCCGGTCACCTGGGAGTCGCCGGTCGTCCGGTAGAGGCCGAACGTCCGGAGCCTGTAGCTTTCCCAGCAGCTTCTCCGTTTGATCCTCGGACTTGTCCTCGCCATCTTGTCCAATGCTCCTAGCTGTTCCATGGCCTCCCTCTTGGTTCCTGGTCATGCATAGCACATATATTTGAGGTAGTAGCCATGTCTCGCATGTAGAAAGTGGAGGTTCGGAGAGGAGCGAATTAACCTTGTGTCCAATGGTGGGTACTTGAGGTCTCGTCGAAGTGAACATGGGGATGATCGTGGGATGCTCCGCATCAAACACCATCAGCACTGGCCCCCCTGCTATGTAGAAAAGAGTACCCGAGGGCGCGACCCCCTATGCAAATTTAATTATTTAATTAAGTTGTTATTATGAGGCAAATTAAAACCAATGTTGGGCCTTGCTGGAGGAGTTTTATTCAAAGTCGAAGTGTCAAGGGGTCCCCATATACCCATCGTGTAAGGAACGCAAAATCAAGGAACATAATGCCGGTTTATCGATGCCTAAGGTGGCATGAGTGGAACAAAACACCGAGCAAAAGGTCAAGCCTTCCACCCATGCCCAGTATATAGGTGTGTTAATAATAATAATAGATATTGTGATATTCCAACAAGTTCCCTCCTGGAACGATCTTCATCTTCACCTGCAACTAACAACGCTATAAGAGGGGCTGAGCAAGCGGGTAACATAGCCAAACAATAGTTTTTCTAGGAAGGTTCCAAAGGTTAGAGGTTTCATGGCAACAAAGAGAGGCTGGCAATAATGATGGGTAGCGTGACATGTAACGATAGCATCGAGACACTAAGCAAAGGCAATGATAGTAAAGGTATCCAAGGGTATGGTCATCTTGCCTGAGATCTCGCAAGGAAGAAGAACGGTTCCGTGAAGAAGACGAAGAAGAAGCCTTGAAGAAGAACCACGGGTAGACGATCGAATCCTCACAATGCAACGGAACAAGCACTAACGATAAGAAGCAAGCAACACGGTAAACAAACCACTCAAGAACATAACAATATGCACTACCAAGCAGGATGCAAAACAAGTCTACTTATGATGCACAGAAAGTCTACACAGGAAGCAAAACATGGCAAGGTAGGAAGCACAGCAAGTCTATGAAGCATAACATGGCAAGGTAGGAAGCACAGAAAATATCACAGGAAACATGGCAATGTGCTTACGCAAGTATGAAGCAAACAAGTCTATATAGGAAGCACAACAAGTCTATACAGGAAGCATAACAAGTCTATACAGGAAGCACATCAAGTCTATACAGGAAGCATTACAAGTCTATACAGGAAGCACAACAAGTCTATACAGGAAGCATTACATGGCAAGGTAGGAAGCATAGAAAACAACACAAGTTTATATGATGCAATACATGGCAAGGTATGATGCATGACAAATATATACAGGAAGCAATACAAGTATATATAGGAAGCACAGCAAGTCTATATAGGAAGCATAATATGACAAGGTATGATGCAAGACAAATCTATACATGAAGCATGGCTGATGCACTAAGGAAGCACTACAGATGCCCTTAGGAAGCACAGAAAGTCAACATAGGAAGCACAGAGATACAGCACAAGGAACATAATAATATGCAACAAGCAAGATACTTCAAAACATGATAACAAGAGGATAATATGAATCTACATGCCAAACCACACAAGTTTCATATAAGGAACACTCCAAATGGAGCAACGGGCTAAAAGATACCCATGAAACAAGATATAACAACAAGCTGAAATTAACAGCCACATAGCAACTTCGGAGCATGATATATATATAAGCTACATCACTCAAACATGGTGATAAGAAGCATGAACATGAAGTAGACATATCCTACAGCAAACAATTCCATTGGAGTATCTCCAAAGGAGGCATGGATCAATAGCAATAAGCCATGACATTTTGAACATGACAACAAAATCCTGACAGCAGTATTTTATAGCAACTTGGGAGCAAGAATTAAATATGCTACAGCCACCCAAAAGAGCATGTGAGAGCATGAATGGATAGCCAACAATATATACAACAAGGAATCATCAATAGTCACCCCAAAACTAGCATGGATTTGCCTAGAACAACAAGCAAACATGGCATCTGGATATTACAGATTCCAGACTTAGTGAAATTTCACTAAGTGTTAAAACAGTAACAGCAACATGGCAAGTTTGTGAGCATGTTTAAGTCAACACAAGGCATATCATGGAAAGATAAATGCACCACATCAAAGACCACATCATGGAGATTCTAAAACAACTAGGCATGTGACAAGGGGACCAACACAACAATAGCAACGAGCTCCTCAACTAAGCATCTCGTAACAAGTTTCAAAACATAACAGGCAAAAGCACTTTTGCAAAGGAGATAAACATGGCAAGATGAATTCTATCATGCAAGCTAATGCAACCAACATGAAGAGCATCTCATGATGAACATGTGGACATATCATTTGCATCATTTGGATAAACATGCACCAAGTTATCACATCTCAAACATGGCAACAAAATAACAAGTAGCAGCAGTTTATAACAAGTAGCACTCTTGCAACAGATATTTAAGCATCTAGATGAACTCAAACATGCATGGCACAATGGAACAAAGTGTAGAGCATATCACCACGATCATTTTGACATATCATTTGCTCAAATCGGACATGCACAGCAAAAGTTATCCACCTCACAAAACAGCATCATAAACTGAAAATTGGGGACTTAGTGAATTAGAAGCAACCTCAGGGTCAAAGTCAACGGGCGCGGTCAACAGATCCGGCGCGGGTCGGGCCGAAGCGGGTGGCAGATCCCCACGGGCTAACGGGCTACCGGGTCCCGGCCGCTAGGGTTTTGGCCCGGAGAGGAAGATCTGGGTCGGGCTCCTCCCGATCCTCTTAGAACGGCGGCGGCGGCTGGCTTGGAAGCACGGCGCGGCAGCTTCGGAAGCACGGCACGGAGACTTCAGAAGCACGGCTCGGCGACTTCGGAAGCACGGCTCGGCGGCGAGGTCGGAAGCACGGCGGCGTCGAGTCGGAAGCACAGGCGCAGCGAGGTTGAAGACGAGGTCGGAAGCACGGCGGCGAAGAGTCGGAAGCACAGGCGCAGCGAGGTTGAAGACGATGTCGGAAGCACGGCGGCGAAGAGTCGGAAG
>LR738710.1:340825662-340862428 GCA_902687465.1 Secale cereale | reverse complement strand
CGGCGACGAGTCGGAAGCACAGGTGCAGCGAGGTTGAAGACGAGGTCGGAAGCACGGCGGCGAAGAGTCAGAAGCACGGCGGCGACGAGTCGAAAGCACAGGTGCAGCGAGGTTGAAGACGAGGTCGGAAGCACGGCGGCGAAGAGTCGGAAGCACGACGCGGTGAGGTCGGAAGCACGGCGAGGTGAGGTCGGAAGCACAGCGCGGAAATTTGAGGAGGGAGGTAGGGGAAGGCCAAAAATGGCAAGGGGGCTGTCCATTTATAGTAGGAGGGCTAGGGTTTGGAGTTTGGAGGGGTTTTAGAGCCCTCCGATCGTGATCCAACGGCAACGGAGCGAAGAGGGGGTTAGGATGGGCCTAGGTGGGCAGTGTAGAAGACCTTGGGCTTAGGGAAGAGCACAGAGAGGAAGGCCCGCGGGGGTTTTCGGAGACTGAAAACGTCCGACGAAATAACCGGTGACTAGTGCCGCTATATATATCTGTTGGGCTATCAAACGGACTCCGAATGCGATGAAATTTGGCAGGCGGCCTGTCTATACTATAATAAGACCACACGCCTAGTTTCAACCCATTCCGAGAACATTTTTCGGCCACTCACAAAATAAATATTCGGAGACACCGCGGGCGCGTGTGAGTGTGTCTGGGCTCAGAACGGACAACGAAGAGGACGAGGGAACTCGGACGGATGCAAGTTTTGAAAACATGCTGATGCAACACATATGATGACATGGCAAGATGCAACACGCAAGCAGATGACATGGCACTGACAACGAATAACTGGCTGACATCTGGCACACCGGTCTCGGGGTGTCACATTGGGAGTGGGACAAGATGGTTGCCCACAAGTTGAGGCACTTGATGCATCAAGTAAGGCTGCTGGAAAGCCCTCAACACGCTGTGTTGAAGCTTGTGTTGCTGCCACTGAAGAACTCGACGTAGAAGGAGGCACCGAAGATTTGGAAATCTTGGGTGCAAAAGCCTTTGAAAATGTCGGTTGTGCCACTGAAGGCTTTTAGTCAGACGGCTTGGGCTTGTGCTTCTTTTGCATTGACTTCGTGGGAACGCTTGCACTGCCACTGCCACAAGCACTGGCTTGAGTTGAAGCCTTTGTGGCTCTATTGAATTCTTTAATGGCTTTCTTGGCATGTTTTGCTAGTTTTGCTTGATGCTTAGACCATTCAGCAGGAAATTCTTATCCACGTCTGATGCTTAACGGATCAGCAAGTAGACCTTTAGTGAGGGGAGGCGTTTTGAAAGGAGGCTTCACAGCAGCGTCCTTCATGTAGTTTGGAGTAATGTATATGTAGTTTCTCAACTCATACATCCAATATTTCTTGATTTTCTGTGTACGAGTCTTGTGCTACTTCTTTGTTTATGGGCCATATACTTTGTCGTCAGGCCTACAGTACCCGGTGTATAGATCATTAGGTATCTCAAAAGCAGTTTGTTCCTCCTTCCTCTTTCCTCCTTTCTGGGGCCTCTTTCCTTCAGCCATTTTCTTCAACTAAGGTATTTGAACACGTGAGGATTCTAAAGATGTTTGAAGGTTTTCCTGAAGTTGTGCTGCAAATGAATTAATTTGATGAGAACCAAGTGATTCATCATCAGACATTGTATCTGTGAATGGATTATAGTTACGAGGAAAACGGGAAGAGTCACATGCGTTCTCAGAGATTTTCAAAACAAGCCAGTTGAGGAAATTGACCGTTATCCTCTTGAAGCAATTCACTAAGTGTTGTTGACCTAGGTTCCAGTGTTATACAGATTGAAGCATTTGCGCAATTGAGGAACCTAGTAGTTAACCATAACTTAGATGTAAATACACAAGACTCTCCAAATGGGAAGTGCTGAAGAACTGAAAGAGTGGTAAAAACATCAGTTGAAGATTTTGAGTAGACTAAAGATCAAATAGGGCAGGAAAATGAGCATTTAATTACCCACAGTAATGAACTAGATGACGATTCAAAGGAAATCATCATTTAGATCTTCCGCGCCCTAACTCGGCGACGAAAGCTGTCTACGGTGACGGCGGAGGTGAAGAAACCCGCGTCCGGCATGAGTACGTCGACAAAGAAGTCGAGGCAGTGAAGCTCTTCTTCTCCGACGGCGATGAGTTCCAGCAGCAGTGCTAGGGTTGAGATTTGAGAGCGACGGGAGCTGAGAGGAGAAGTGAAATAGTGTTGACAGGGTCAAGGCTATTTATAGCCGCAGTGAAAACTGAGGGGTCCAAAGATGTTGGGATGATAAGCCCCTGACTATTTGCATGTAAGTAACACGTGTCACACATGCATTTTCACGCACTTATCCACGCGCATGAAGCACGAGATAAAGTTACGGAGGCAGCCACAAAAAAATGTTTAAGATTTCAAAAGGTGTCAGCAATTTCTTTAGCTGTCAAGGACATAGTGAAGACTTTGAACAGTGTCAAGTAGAACACATATGAAGAATTTGTGAACATATTGGGTTTTGCTTATCATAGAGGGGAGCGGGTCCAATCACATCCACATAGATGAAGAAATCAAACTGAAGAATTAGCAGTATGTGGATGCTATTGAGGACATGAAAAGCTCAGATAAAACTTAAATAATAAGCAATGAAGAATAACCTCAAATGATGAATTTGAAAAGTTTGACAAAATTTCAAATGACGAAAACCTCAAATTTGAAAATTGTCAAAAGAGGCGGTGGCGTTACCCACCGTATAAGAACTTTGATGACTACAGACACCGCGTACAATTGTGTAGGGTTCTAAGGGTCAAGTTCTTCATTAATTTCTTCACACATAGGGGGTTATTGTTTGTTGACTGAAGACAAAACATACTTCGTGTGTTGTGCATGAAAGTCATCAAATATGCATAAGCGTTAGGATGTGTGTCCACTTCAGAGGACATTCGAAGATTCTAAGATGTTTAGCTCACACCACAACTTGTAGAATCTCTTCTCATCCAAGGTCTTAGTGAAGATATCAGCTAGTTGGTCTTCAATCTTCACTTGGTCGATGATGATATCTCCCTTCATCACATGATCACGAAGAAAGTGGTGATGAATCTGAATATGCTTCATATTGGAATGTTGCATGGGGTTGCGGGCGGTCTGGATAGCATTCTCGTTGAAACAATAGAGAGGGACTTTATTCATGCTGACGCCATAGTCCTTGAGGGTTTGCTTCATCCGAAGAAATTTGTGAGCAGCATGCACCAGCGGCAATGTATTCATCCTCAACTATGGAAAGTGCAACATTGTTCTGCTTCTTTGAGGACCAATAGACAAAAGTCCATCCGTGGAAATGACATGTGCCTGATGTAGACTTGTGATCCACATAATCTCCAGCATAATCAGAATCATAAAATCTAGCTAGATCAAAAGATGATACCTTGGGATACCATAATCAAAGCATTGATGTGTGAGCTAAATATCGAAGAATTTGTTTCACAGCCTGGTGGTGTGATTCCTCCACTGTCGCTTGAAATCCAGCACACATGCAAATGCAACGCATAATATCTAGCCTAGATTCACATAGCTAAAGAAGTGAACCAATGATGGAGCGATATACCTTCTGGTCAAAAAAATTACCTTTTTCGTCAGCGTCTAATAGACCATTTGTAGGCATTGGTATTTTTTGGCCTTTGCAATCTGGCATGCCGAATTTCTCCAGGCTATCTTTGAGGTATTTCTCTTGAGAAATGAAGATGCCATGTGGCTGTTGACGAATTTGAAGTCCAAGGAAGAATTTCAATTCTCCCATCGTTGACATATGATATTCTTCATGCATCACTACTGCAGGATGCTGCTAACGTGACACTACAATCGGAAACCCTTCGAGGAAACTTTGTGCGATGCATTAATCACAAATAGTGATGTTAAAGACCGTAAAAAATGATACGATAAGTTTGCGATGGCGGAGACACCTGACAAAATTCAGATTAGAGTTGTGTGTGTGATGCATGTCATATGGGTTAGTCCAATGAACTCTGTGCGATGAGGCAGAACAACAGAAACATGCAGCCATATGAAGGTGTGTGTGATATACAACATACAGTTCACTCGGATGAACTGTTTGCGATTAGGGAACGCAACATAAGAAGTCACCCAGGTCAAGGTGTGTGCGATATACGACATATAGTTCACCCGGATGAAATGTTTTTGATTAGGTAGCACAACATAAATGGTTCAACTCAACAAGATGTGTGTGATATGCGGCAAACAGGTTCCTAATGAGAAATGTGTGCGAAGACCCATAATAACACATACAATTTCTTCTAATAAGCCATGTGTGTTGTGGGCAAACGCTTGTTGGTATACAATTGCCAGCGATTGATGAATTCATCACCGGCGGGTACCCTAGTATGGTCCCTATGCGATGGCGTTGCATATAGAACAACAATATATGTACTTACAAATTATAAGGACTTGATTCCATAACCAAATTGAAAATCCAATTACATAGGTGGCTAGTACACACATGACCTTTGCACACCAAAGTATGTTCCAAAATGCCTAGAAAACTCAAATAATGTATAAAAAAACAAAATGAATGCTGAATAATTTCATAATTTTTTAAGACAACACTACTATAGTTGCATGTTGCCTCTGTAAAATAAATCAAGGCGTGTCGGGGTACACAAACATGGGTGTATGTTTTCCCCTGACTTGTGCACGGACAGCAAGCCACCAACAAAGCAACTCTCAGCATCCAAGACTACACCAAGAAGAAGAGGTTAGCCATTTGAGAAATCAAGGTGCGGATCTAGAAGACCAAGTCAAGATAAAGGAGCAAGGTACCACCAAGGAAAAACCTCCCTTGCCGAGCAGGCGAGCCTGGTAAGGTCGAGGTTGCCCCGAAGACAAGTCCCAAGACTACCTTGGCAGGCCTGCCGGGGATGCGGAGAGTGGGTTAACCCGCCAGGGCTGCACCGCTCCACCTCACAGCATCTCAAGTCATCAATCGGTGCAGTGTCAAGCCCTCACGTGACTAAGAGGCCATAATTCAATACGTGGCAGCCATTTCTGAAGGAAATAGCCTCCAAATGACACTCGTCCAACGACGTGTTACGCACGCAGATGAGAAGGTGGCCGATCGTCCCGATAAGGCTTGCCGGTCTATGCCACGAGGTGACACCAAGTGGCGCATTTAATGCGCCTTGTCCTGTTTGTCGACTTAGGTATGATATCACTGTTTGCTATCTAACTAGCACAGAATGACTGATTTGCCAGGTGGTGACCCCATGACCTATAAAAGGAGGGTCGTGGCAACCTCAGAAAGGATTCGAACCATTGTACACTTTTACGCGCGTAGTAGCTCTCGTCCTAAGTCAACCTTGCCGGGACAGAGCATGATACGTCTCCGTCGTATCTATAATTGTTGATTGTTCCATGTCAATATTCTACAACTCTCATATACTTTTGGCCACTTTTTATACTATTTTTTGGGACTAACATATTGATCCAGTGCCCAGTGCCAGTTCCTGTTTGTTGCATGTTTTTTGTTTCGTAGAATATCCATATCAAACGGAGTCCGAACGGAATAAAAACGGACGGAGATTTTTTTGGAATATATGTGAATTTTGGGAAGCGGAACCAACATGAGACGATGCCCGGGTGGGCCATGAGGTAGGGGGCGCGCCCTGGGCAGGGGGGCACGCCCTGAGCCCTCGTGGCCACATCGTAAGGCGGTTGATGGCCTTCTTTTGGTGCTTGAAAGCTAATATCCGGATAAAAATCGTGTCAAAAAATCAGCCCAATCGGAGTTACAGATCTCCGGGAATATAAGAAACGGTGAAGGGCCAGAATCTGGAAACGCAGAAACAGAGAGAGATAGAGAGATAGATCCAATCTCGGAGGGGCTCTCGCCCCTCTGCCATCATGGTTGACATGGACCAGAGGGGAAACCCTTCTCCCACCTAGGGAGAACATCAAGGAAGAAGAATAAGGAGGGGGGCTCTCTCCCCCTCGCTTCCGGTGGCACCGGAGTGCCACCGAGGCCATCATCGTGTGACGGCAATTTACACCAACACCTCCATCATCTTCACCAACATCTCCATCACCTTCCCCCATCTATCTACAGCGGTCCACTCTCCCGCAACCCGCTGTAACCTCTACTTGAACATGGTGCTTTATGCTTCATATTATTATCCAATGATGTGTTGCCATCCTATGATGTCTGAGTAGATTATCGTTGTCCTATCGGTGATTGGTGAATTGCTACGATTGATTTAAATTGCTTGTGGTTATGTTGCTGTCCTTTGGTGCCCATCACATGAGCGCACACGTGGGTCACACCATAGGGTTAGTTGTATGTTGATAGGACTACGTATTGGAGGGCAAGAGTGACAGAAGCTTCAACCTAGCGTAGAAATTGATGCATACGAGATTGACGAGGGACCAATATATCTTAATGCTATGGTTGGGTTTTGCCTCAATCAACGTTAGTAGTTGCGGATGCTTGCTAATAGTTCCAATCATAAGTGCATAGAATTCCAAGTAAGGGATGACATGCTAGCAGTGGCCTCTCCCACATAAAACTTGCTATCGCTCTAGTAACGTAGTCAATTGCTTAGGGGCAATTTCGCAACTCCTACCACCACTTTTCCACACTCGCTATCACTAAATTTATTGATTCTTTATCTTAACAGCCCCTAGTTTATATTTGCGTGCCCTTTATATTCTTGCAAACCTATCCCACAAAAACCACAAAGTACTTCTAGTTTCATACTTGTTCTAGGTAAAGTAAACGTCAAGCGTGCGTAGAGTTGTATCGGTGGTCGATAGAACTTGAGGGAATATTTGTTCTGCCTTTAGCTCCTCGTTGGGTTCGACACTCTTACTTATCGAAAGAGGCTACAACTGATCCCCCTACACTTGTGGGTTATCAAGACCTTTTTCTGGCGCCGTTGCCGGGGAGCAATAGCGTGGGGTGAATATTCTCGTGTGTGCTTGTTTGCTTTATCACTAAGTAGATTTTATTTGCTGTTCTAAGTTGTTCTCTATCTTTAGTTATGGATACGGAACAAGAAATACCAAAAAAACTTAGGTTTACTTGCTACTCATGGAGATGGGGAACCTCCTAAAACCCTCGATGCTCATTATGTGAAAGATATTATGTACTACTTTGATAATCTTGAGAAAACCCCATTCAACTCTGTAATGGGAGTAACGTTGGATCAACGTGAATACTTTAGGGATTATCGCTTGACACAAAAAGCGAAACTGTTATGGGATCAAATTCATTTGTTGCATTGGTATGCTCGGCAACTATGCCTCAGATATGATTATACTTGTTGCTCTAGGATGAAGGCTCCACACCTTCCCTTTTCATGCAAATTTAATGATAATGAAACCTTATCTTCTTATGCTAATGGCATATATGATTATTATGATGTGGAACAAATAGAAGAATTCGTTGCTTTTAAGGGTGCTTATGAAATTGAATCTCTGTTTAAAAAGAATGATGCTTTTGATGATGATGTTTCTAGGCCTGAAAATCTTGCTATATTGAAATATTGCTATTTGAATTATGAATATAACTCCAATATTGATGCGTTTATTGTTAAGGTCTCCGTTGTCCAAGAAGAGACTAATATTTTGCAGGAGTCTATGGAAGAAGAAATCAATGACATTGTGAGCTCATTGGATGAAAAAGATGAGGAGGAGAGTGAAGAACAAAAGGAGGAAGAGCGGATTAGCTACCCGTGCCCACCTTCTAATGAGAGTAACTCTTTATCTCATACACTGTTTAATTTCCCTTCGTGCTTACCGAAGGATGAATGCTATGATGATTGTTATGATCCCGTTGATTATTTTGAAATATCCCTTTTTGATGACGCTTGCTATGCTTGTGGCCAAGATGCCAATATGAAATATGCTTATGGAGATGAACTTGCTACAGTACCTTATGTTAAACATGAGATTGTTGCTATTGCACCCACACATGATAGTCCTATTATCTCTTTGAATTCTCCAAACTACACTATATTGGAGAAGTCTGCACTTATTAAGGATTATATTGATGGGTTGCCTTTTTCCGTTACACCTGATGATTTTGATGAATATAATATGCATGTGCTTGCTGCTCCTACTTGCAAGTATTATGAGAGAGGAACTACATCTCCGCCTCTCTATGTTTCCAACATGATAAAATTGCAAGAAACTGATTATACTATGCATTGGCCTTTACTTGATGTGCATGAATTGTTCTTTTATAACATGCCGATGCATAGGAAGATAGTTAGACTTCGTTGTTGCATGATACATATCACTTTGTGCTCACTACTAAATGCCAAATCATTGCTAATTAAAATTGGCTTTGATATACCTTGGGATCCGGGTGGATCCATTACTTGAGCACTATATGCCTAGCTTAATGGATTTAAAGAAAGCGCTGTCAGGGAGACAACCCGGAAGTTTTAGAGAGTCATTTATTTCTGTTGTGTTCTTTTATAAAGTTAAAAAAAATAGGGGAACCTAAAACTTTTTCAAAAAGAAAAGTGAAAGTGATATAGACGAGCATTGTGAAAGTGGGGGACGTCATTGAACTTTGTTCATTCCCATGGAAACTTTGTGAATCTTAATTAAAGAAACTTTTCAACAAAAAAAATTATCCCCTTGTACAATTCCATTGTATTATAAAAATAATGTGCCAAGGTTTGCCTTTAGGATGTTTACAATGCTTGTTGGTTTGTGCGGTGTAGGACAGAAACTTTGGATGTAGTGTGCGATTTTACATTTTTTGCCGGAAAGTCAAATGGTTCTGAAACTTTTTGCAATGTCTTTATATACAAATTTTTTATTTTTCCTAATTTTGGCAGAATGTTTCAAGTATGAGAAGTATGGTGAATGTTCAGATTATTATAGACTGTTCTGTTTTAGACAGATTCTGATTTTGATGCATAGTTTGCTTGTTTTGATGAAACTATCAATTTCTATCAGTGGATTAAGCCATGGAAAAGTTATATTACGGTAGCTACAATGAAAAAACAAAATATGAATTGGTTTGCAACATTACTTAGAGTAGTGATTTGCTTTATTATACTAACGGATCTTACCGAGTTTTACGTTGAAGTGTTGTGTGGATGAAGTGTTCGAAGATCGAGGAGGTCTCGATGTGAGGAGAAGAAGGAGAGGCAAGAGCTCAACCTTGCGGATGCCCAAGGCACCCCAAGTAAATATTCAAGGAGACTCAAGCGTCTAAGCCTGGGGATGCCCCGGAAGGCATCCCCTGTTTCTTCAACAAGTATCGGTATGTTTTCGGATTTGTTTCATTCATGTGATATGTGCAGATCTTGAAGCGTCTTTTGCATTTAGTTTTCACCTTTTCTTTTATGCACCATGCTAGTATGAGATAGTCCTTGGTTGATTCACAGAATTCTCTTTGCACTTCACTTATATCTTTTGAGTATGGCTTTATAGAATGCTTCATGTGCTTCGCTTATATCATTTGAAGTTTGGATTGCCTGTTTCTCTTCACATAGAAAACCACCATTTGTAGAATGCTCTTTTTCTTCACTTATAATTGTTAGAGCATGGGAATAACTTTTGTAGAAAGAATTAAAACTCTCTTGATTCACTTATATCTATTTAGAGAGTTGACAGGAATTGGTCATTCACATGGTTAGTCATAAAATCCTACATAAACTTGTAGATCACTGAATATGATATGTTTGATTCCCTGCAATAGTTTTGCGATATAAAGATGGTGATATTAGAGTCATGCTAGTGGGTAGTTGTGGATTGTAGAAATACCTGTGTTAAGGTTTGTGATTCCCGTAGTATGCACGTGTGGTGAACCGTTATGTGACGAAGTTGGAGCATGATTTATTTATTAAGCGTCATCCTTTGTGTGGAGGTCGGGGGCGCGCGATGGTTAACTCCTGCCAACCTCCCCCCTAGGAGCATGCGTGTAATACTTGGTTTCGATGGCTAATAAAGTTTTGCAATAAGTATGTGAGTTCTTTATGACTAATGTTGAGTCCATGGATTATACGCACTCTCAGCCTTCCACCATTGCTAGCCTCTCTTGTACCGCGCAACTTTCGCCTGTACCATACACCCACCATATACCTTCCTCAAAACATCCACCATACCTACCAATTATGGCATTTCCATAGCCATTCCGAGATATATTGCTATGTAACTCCACCGTTCTGTTTATTATGACACGCACCATCATTGTCATATTGCCTTGCATGATCGTAAGATAGCTAGCATGATGTTTCCATGGCTTGCCCGTTTTTTGATGTCATTGCTACGCTAGATCATTGCACATCCCGGTACATCGCCGGAGGCATTCACATAGAGTCATATTTTGTTCTAGCTTCGGGTTGTAATCTTTGAGTTGTAAGTAAATAAAAGTGTGATGATCTTCATTATTATAACATTGTCCCATGTGAGGAGAGGCCAAATAAAAAAAAGATGGCCTAAAAAAAGAGAGGGGCTAATAAAGGAGAGATAAAGCCCCTTCAAAAAACAAAAAAATGAGAGAGTAGAAAGAAGGGACAATGCTACTATCATTTTCCACACTTGTGCTTCAAAGTAGCACCATGATCTTCATAATAGAGAGTCTCTTGTTTTGTCACTTCCATATACTAGTGGGAATTTTCATTATAGAACTTGGCTTGTATATTCCAACGATGGGCTTCCTCAAAGGCCCTAGGTCTTGATGAGCAAGCAAGTAGATGCACACCCACTAGTTTTCTTTTGAGCTTTCATACACTTATAGCTCTAGTGCATCCGTTACATGGCAATCCCTACTCACTCACATTGATATCGATCGATGGACATCTGCATAGTCCATTGATTTGCCTAGTCGATGTGAGACTTTCTCCCTCCTTTTGTCTACTGCCACCTTCTATTCCACCGATAGTGCTATGTCCATGGCTCGCGCTCATGTATTGCGTGAAAGTAGAAAAAGTTTGAGAATACTAAAGTATTAAACAATTGCTTGGCTAAAACCGGGGTTGTGCATGATTTAAATACTTTGTGTGGTGAAGATGGCGCATAGCCAGACCGAAATATCAAATGGATTCCAAACGGAATAAAAACGGACGGAGATTTTTTTGGAATATATGTGCATTTACCTACATGAGACGATGCCCGGGTGGGCCACGAGGCAGGGGGCTCGCCCTGGGCAGGAGGCGCGCCCTGAGCCGTCGTGGCCACACCGTAAGGCGGTTGATGCCCTTCTTTCGCTGCAAGAAATCAAATATCCGGATAAAAATCGTGTCAAAAAATCAGCCCAATCGGAGTTACGGATCTCCGGGAATATAAGAAACGGTGAAGGGCCAGAATCTGGACACGCAGAAACAGAGAGAGACAGAGAGACAGATCCAATCTCGGAGGGGCTCTTGCCCCTCCGCCGCCATGGAGGCCATGGACCAGAGGGGAAATCCTTCTCCCACCTAGGGAGAAGGTCAAGGAGAAAGAATAAGGAGGGGGCTCTGCCCCCTCGCTTCCGGTGGCACCAGAGTGCCACCGAGGCCATCATCGTGTGACCGCAATCTACACCAACACCTCCGTCATCTTCACCAACATCTCCATCCCCTTCCCCCATCTATCTACAAAGGTCCACTCTCCCGCAACCCGTTGTACCCTCTACTTAAACATGGTGCTTTATGCTTCATAATATTATCCAATGATGTGTTGCCATCCTATGATGTCTGAGTAGATTATCGTTGTCCTATTGGTGATTGGTGAATTGCTATGATTGATTTAAATTGCTTGTGGTTATGTTGCTGTCCTTTGGTGCCCATCACATGAGCGCGCGCGTGGATCACACCATAGGGTTAGTTGTATGTTGATAGGACTACGTATTGGAGGGCAAGAGTGACAGAAGCTTCAACCTAGCGTATAAATTGATGCATACAGGATTGAAGGGGGACAAATATATCTTAATGCTATGGTTGGGTTTTACCTCAATCAACGTTAGTAGTTGCGGATGCTTGCTAATAGTTCCAATCATAAATGCATAGAATTCCAAGTAAGGGATGACATGCTAGCAGTGGCCTCTCCCACATAAAACTTGCTATCGCTCTAGTAACGTAGTCAATTGCTTAGGGGCAATTTCGCAACTCCTACCACCACTTTTCCACACTCGCTATCACTAACTTTATTGATTCTTTATCTTAACAGCCCCTAGTTTATATTTATGTGCCCTTTATATTCTTGCAAACCTATCCCACAAAAAGCGCAAAGTACTTCTAGTTTCATACTTGTTCTAGGTAAAGTAAACGTCAAGCATGCATAGAGTTGTATCGGTGGTCGATAGAACTTGAGGGAATATTTGTTGCAATGTGCTCTTCGTGATTAAGGTTTTACGCCTCGCGGCAGCCCGAACCTGGGTAAAACTGCCTGTGTGATCGCTGACATGCTGCTCTGCACCCTCCGCTCTTTGTGCAATGTGCTCTTCCCCCCTCCCGAACCACAATGGGCCAATGGCCCCATAGGTGGCCATGTCATCCCACAACATCTTTGGCGCGCTAGGTAGGGGGAAGCGCTTGCGCGAACCCGACAGTGTACGTAGCGCGTCATCTTCATCATCGTTTTCTTCATCGACGGCTTCATCATCCATGGCACCCAAGAAGAAACCCCGTGCTGCAGCTCACCCGTCCACTTCGAAAGCCCCTCCGCACACGGCTGCCGAGGCTGCGGGGGCTACGGAGATGCACGGGGACGAGGACGTTGCGGGGGATGTGGCCTGCATGGCCAGGGTCGTCACTACCGCCCCTGCGGCCGAAGCGAGAGCAGGAGGCACCTGTGAAGGACATCGCCAACACCATCCGAGTGACCATGCTCCGCAGATTGCGGGTGGAGATATATCCCGTCTCCACCTATCCATCCCACTAAAGGACGTATCCGCAGCGGTGACGCTCGCTCTGGGGCGAACCGCATCCCTTTGACTGCCCCCGCTGCTGGTGCAACCGCAGGGCATGCACCTCCCCCAGGACGAGCCGACCGAGCCGATGCGCCAAATGGAGCCGTCGATCCCCAAGCACATCTGCCTCGTCACCATGCCACCTTGGTGACTGGCTCACGACGGCGAGAGCATGGCGCTGCCATTGCCGGTACCGTCAGAAGCCAGACGATGTTGCGGTCTACATCGTCATCCATGCCGAGCACTGCTTCGGAGGACAGTGCGTGTGCTTGGGAAAGAGAGATGCTGGGAGACCTAGAGAGTGGGGGAAGATATGTGTGCATGCCCGAGAGACAAAGTGATAGAGACCTATATTGGGGTCCGGACTTAGAAGAGAGAGGGGAATTAATGTGCTCCTGTGTTCGTGTCCGGGGGACAGAACGACTTGTGTGTGTGGGGGGGGTGGCTTCGGATAAAGAGTGAGGTGTCTATATTTGAAAGACATTAGCGTAATTGAGATATATATGGTCAATAGTGTGTGCAATCATGGTTGATCAATTTGTTTCATAGTTTGGACTATGAGATAACGATACTTTTGAACATGCGTGATATATTATGAAGTACAAGAATTACAAACCTATGATTGGAATGTTGGAATTTGACTCCATCATTAGCTTTTGTAATTCATTTAAATAGAGGTACATATTTTAAGCCGGGATTTCGTGATTTCAAATTCATATATGAAACCTCGAGATATACACATACGAGCATGTTCAAACCTTATAACCATCCACTTTATTCATACAACTACACATTTTTGTTTTTGTCATCATATTTAGGATACACACATTTGGAATTTCATTTGAATACCATATAATGGTATTTTCTTCCACTAGCTCAATTATCCATATTTGAATTGAATGGACAATCTAAGTTTCGAGTTGGAGACATCGATTTTTGAAACTTGCACTATTTCTTGCATGCAAAACAAATAAATTCTCGGCCATGATATCATAGTCGGTCGTACAAGAGCAGAACACTTAATTTCAGCGGCCAAAAGCTTTTGAACTTCCCGCTCAAATTGAAATAGCTCGCGCCCGAAAGTTTAGCCCTGCGATATTCCTGTTTTACCCCTGCCACATGAACGGAAAAGGGCTGCTTTGGTAACTCCATTGTTTTCCCCTCTTTGCCCCGAACATTCTTCCATAGAGCCCCTCCCCTTCCCTCTGCGCCTCCACCCCCCAACCATGCCAAGCCGCCGAATCTAGTCCTCCGCTGCAGCGGTGGACCTCTCACCCCACGGGATCTACATTCCGCACCTTGGAACCCCCAACTGCCTACTCACTACCTTACTGGAGCCGCTTCACCTACTGGCTTGTCCACCGCTCCAGATCTCCTTGACCGCCATCATGGTCCACCGCACCGGATCTGCTTCACCGGCACCCTCATCCACCATAGTGTAGGCCCTTCACCGACTCCCTCGTCCGCCCCATCGCTGGCCCTTCATACAAGCCCTTGTCCGCCGCAACATATCCTCCTCACTGAAAACGCTGTACACCATGCCGGATGTGCTTCGCCGACGCCTTCGTCCACTGCACCGCACCCGCTCCACGAACGCCATATTCAACTCCACAGGCCCTGCTTTACTGACGCCGCAGCCTCATCAGGTTATTTTGATATGTACTCCTTCAGTTTTTCTCTTCATTATCATGAAATTGTTCAGTTACCACAGATGAGCTTTCTTGTATGTCGACAGGTGCCACAACTGAAGCACCAGAGCCGCTTCAGCAATGGCGAGAGCCGGCCCAAACTCAACCGCAACACGAGCACCATCGACGATCCTTAGCTATCAAGTATGACAACAATACCCATATGCCGCCGAGAATCAGGTACTATTATCCAACGGCCGGCGCCTACATTCACTTTCTTAGCGGAAGCACCACACCTTTGAATTTCTTCAGGGCATCATTCAATTTTTCATGAGACGCGTTATTTTGCTCGCACCTGTAGGGCCGTACTTTTGGCAGTGAACATGTTACATGTGCTAAATTACAAACCAGTGCACATATAGTTACGATGCTTTTGTTTTGTCCTAAGTATTACATTACTTCCTACATATCAATGCCTACTATTTTACTGCAAAATATTTGTTCTTTTGGGGCTCGCACTCCGAACAAGCATAAAAATAGAGTGAAGCACATATATTGTCATGTAAGCACACACCCTTCTTTCATTAGTTTAGATTAACGATTGATGATCAATTTGCACCAGTACATGAAATTAAAATTAATTTTACCAAAATCGATGGTGCAGAATAAACTACAACAACTAGATTTACAACCACGGGATGCTGACGACATCTTCAAAGAACATTGCAACAGCATCGAGGCTCCATAGGAACATATGGTAAGCCAGTGTGTTTTAGTACATGTGAAATGTAATGCATGTGGGCTGCTTTCTTGGCTTGTGCCCTCAACCTGTAATCCTGCAGAACTACAAATAGTTCAGTTGTCTGCTTTGTTGTATTGCTTGATTCGAATGCTTGTTTGTTACTTCTTAGGCTATACCTGAGTTGGCCAATATGCCAGCAGTGCCTGCTGTACTATCATAAAGAAATGCATGCCTAGTTCTTTTGAGTGCTTAACTTTTCCTATGAACTTCATCACAAGACTGTCTTCATAATTTATATGAGGCCACACTTTTAAGTGCTTTCTCATCTTATTTCAACTGCTTAGATACCTAGGAAACTTAAATATAGCGGCAATACACTGCCTTTCATCTAAGGATGTCAAACTGGGTCCCAATTAATCCCGATTACAGTCCACTAATGGTATGATAGTTCAAAAGAGTTTTTGTTTTTCTAGGAAAATGAAGCAGCGAGCTAGCAAAAACTAACTAGATGGGACTGGCGGATGCCATTTATTTGCCACTTAAATCCCTATTCATCTTACCATTTTAATTAGGTTTTGGCTGATGCTTTTTCGAACCATTTAAACATTTATTCAAAACAATACAACAATATAAGTAGCACAACACAACAAAGCACAATGATGTGTAGGAAGGCCGATACTGACCTCGTTTATTACAGCTGCGTCGGCAACTGACTTGGTCAAACCTTTCCTTGTGGAGTGAATTTTGCACTCCACGTGTTATTGAGTTTCCCAAGCTCTCTGCAGACTAGTCATGTCACCATCGTGTACTAATGCTCTGTAAAGCTTCTCAATCATTCCTTGTGTAATGTGGCGCTAACAATGACTGCTTCTTTCTCGAAAGTGGAAAGATCAACTGGGCGCAATAATGCAATAGTTTTCCTAACACATTGGCTCCTTTTGTGCAGTTCAACTAAAATCAATGTGGAAATAGAACTGAGTAGAACTTTTGATATCCCTGTATACAACAATAGGTATAAAGGAAACAATTACCGAGAAATAACGGTTGCTGACTTATACTCCCAGAAGAAAAAAATGTCTACCTTATCTTAATGGAAAACAAAGCAGGAGAGTAGCAATTCTCAAGTAGTGTGATTTAATTGAGACATTATCTTAACAATACCTTGTTTCAACATGTATAAAGAACAACAAAGCAGAACAATACCATTCCTAAAACAATGCAACCGATTCATATTAACAGAGATATTATCTTAACAATACCTTGGTTAAACATGTAGAAAGAACTACAAAGCAGTATAGTACCATTTGTAAAACACTGTAATTGATATATATTAAGAGAGATATTATCTCAAAAAATACATTTCTTAAACATGTACTCGGGCCGATCCCTAACAGAAATGGTACTCCCGTCGATCGCTAACAAGTGTTGCAGTTTTCAACTAAGATTCAGTAGTTAATTCTGAGAGTGGCATTGCTTAATTTTACAGGTGGCATTAGATTACAAAAAGCATAAACAGCTCCAGGGGAGAGTGGGCACAACAGCACCATGTGCTTCCATTAACTTATAGTGGGGGTGATGCAGAGTTTTGTTGTAGCAAAGAAACAAGCATCATGTCTGGGTTGGAACATTTTTTTCTCACTTAATGGTAAAAGACAAAAGTTCAGTAGCTTCAATTCAACATTTATCCAAAACAGTACCAATACAAGTAGCACAACATCTCAAAGCACAATGCACCATCATGTGGATGAAAGTCGGTACTGACCTTTGTTGACCAAGATTTGAAACAACTCGCGAGGAGCACTTGAAAGAAATCTTAACACATATATGGAAATCTGATCTACTTTTGTGTAGTTCCACAAAAATTAAGCAAATTCGCCAGTGTGATATTCAAGTTGAACTGCACAAAACACTCTTAAAATAAAAGTGTTTCGCGTAGAGAAGCAAAATGTCACAATAGCAACAAGTTGAATAGATATCCCTGTTTTAACAGAGGCAAAAAAGGAAACTATTACTGGCCAATAAAGAGGATGAAACATGCGGCCACAAAAAGAAGCATCTACCTTATCTTGATGGAAAACAAAGTATAGGACAATAGCATTTCTAAAACGGTTGTATTCATTCATATTAACAGAGAAATTCTCTTAAAACAACATTCATTAAAATGTAATTTACTTTTAACACTCGCATTGCTTCAATTTTCCAGCGGCATTCTTAGATTTACAACAGCAAAATAGTTGTATGGAACATGGGACATGCCAGCACCATGGGCCTCCACACGTATAAATGGGTGATGCAGAGTATATTGCCAATCAACATATCTATGTTGGTCCCATATTTTTTCCCTTTGAACCTTTTTCCTGTGCAAGGGCAGAAAATCTAGCCCTGCACAAACCCCCCGACCCCCCGGTTTCTTTCCCTTTTCAACAAAGAGATCAACTCCTTGCAGATGTGTGTACTGGGTTACCCCCTTTTTCCCTTTTCGACTAACAGAGAGGTTGGATAGCCAGTCGATACTACTTTCCATCCCTCCTTTCATCATTGAGCCACGTCCTAGATTCATGCTCCACCCCACCCCACCCTTCTTTCCTCTTTGAACCAAGACCTAGATTCAATGGAACACACTCGAAAAAGATCTGGATGCAGCTAGAGCAATGATGGTTTCAAAGAAAGTTATACCTTAGGGTCGTCGGGATGTGGCGAGGCTTGCGGCGGGAGGCCGGATCTTCCCACACTACATACGACGGTGAGGAAGAAGGGGTCGGAGGCCCTTCCGCAGAGGCGCTGGGTGAAAGATAAGAGTGCAGCCGATAGTGGATTGCCTCCCTCGCCGAAGGCGATAGAGTGAACGCTGCACCTCCTCCCCTTCGCGGTGTGACGGGATCCGGACGACTCCTGCACCAGCTGTGATGTAGGAGAGATAGAGGCCAACGTAGTCTTGTTTAGATCTGATGAATATGGTGAGAGATTGTGAATAGAGCAAACCCTAGCAAAGGAACGCTAAGCCTCCGGCGTGTATATATATGTAGTGCAGCGAGAGTGTGAAGAGTGCAAACCCTAGCGAACAAGCACTGAGGCTCCATAACAATCGCTTTAAATTGTGTACGAAACGAAACTCTTTATTTAACATACCAGTGAAGAAAACTACGAGCAACTAACGATCCACGTGTCCTAGTCGCACTTCCTGCCATTCACGTGCGGCACACTACCCTCCGTTAAGTGAACAACCACACACACGCAAAATTATCGGAAAGGTGTGAGCGTGTGTACAAATAATGAAATTTAATTTCAATTACTTTGTATGTACAGTTTGCCCTCTCTCAATAATTATGGTTTGTTGTGTTCGTGTCACACCCTGCATTTTGTATCATGTTATTTGTAACTTTGAGGCATGAAAATTTGGACCAGCAAATTTTTTAGCATCATTTGGCTTTTATTGGAATTGAGTTTTCTTCATTTGCTTTTTCATGTGCTCATTAAAGTCAACTATGATCTCTTGTAGATCTCATCTCCATACTCTAAGCTTCTGCCCAATGATCATGCCAAGTGTCATATAACAGTATAGTATTTTCTTACAAAATTATTTTGGCCAAAAAGCATTTTATAAATTTAGTCTTCCAAAAACCCCTGAATTGAGATTTGCACTGCAAGTACTTGATTGAGGGTGTGAAAATTATTTCAAAAGGTTTATTTGAGACCTAGTAGTCATAGGACTCCCAGAAACCACAAAGGTATAATTTTAAAAGTTATTTTCCTATTTTATTTAAAAGCCTTTTCTTAAGGCCAGAAATGGTCTTTAATAGGGAAAAATTATTTAACTGTTTCAAAAATATTTGCCAAAATTCAGAGAGACTCATAGGACATATATTGTCCATATATAAGAGTTTCAACACTTGGTCATGTTCAAAATAATGGGCTAAACCCTCTAAAACCCTTTCTGGATATTTCAAGCTTTTGAAATATTTACAAAGGAAACTTTCTCCAAAAATTCCAGGGAAATTCTATCATGTCATTTATGGCATATTTGAAGATCTTTCCAAGTCCCATGCCTTGGGAAGCAAGAAAACCTCCTCAAACCCCTTCATAACCATTCTGTCCATATTTGAAGTTTGAGCAACTTTACATTGCCAAACTTGTCCAAATGCTCTCAAACTTGGTGCACATGCTAGAATGGCCTAATAAGGCACCTAGACCAAATGGCACAAGAATTTGAATAGAGCAACTTGATCAGATCACCTCAAAACCCTTTCTGTTCAAATGCAAATTTGAACAACTTTACATTACCAACTTTTTATCTGGAGCTTCAAACTTTGTGGGCATGATCAATACCCCAAATGATGATGCTACACCAAGTGGTGCATCAAGGGGAGATGATTAGCTTGTCAATCAAGATGAAACTGTTTCTGTTGATTTCTAGGGTTCACCAAAGTTGCATTAGCTAGTTTCTCCAAATGAGCCCAAATTTGGTGAAGCACCCTATTTTCTCATGTCCTTCAACCCTGTCAAGTGCCATGTCAAGTGGACTTCATTTACTTGATCAAACACTGATCAAACACCTTCTGCAGAAATGCTAAAACCTCCATTTTGACCACTTTCACTTTTCTCCATGGCCTCAACTTCTTACCACAGGCTCATTGGGTTACCAGCTACCTCCAGTAACTCCCCCAGCACCTCAGCTCCATGATTGAGGGGTGAAACCTCTGTTTTACCTTGCTGTACAGTAGGTTTCTACCATTTCACCAACACACTCTCTCTCTCTCTGCATCCCCAGGGCATCCAAGGCCTCAAGGCATTTCTTTACTTCTCCTACAACGTGCTAGACACTGTTGGGCACGCTGGAACGGACCAAACCGACGAGAGCGCGTCGATGCCAGTCAAACGCATGCTCTGGAGCGCGCGAACAGTGCACCTCGCACGCTGGCTCGGGCCAATCAGCCTCCCCCGACAACCTCGAGCCTCCCGCTCGCGCCAGTCGAGGCGCCTCGACGTCCGCAACCTCCCCGGCGCTGTCCCCCCTCCTCCTGCGCCCTTCAGTGAACGACGTCGCACGCGCACCGGCCGCCCGCTTCGGCCATTCCTCTGCCTCACACGCGCGCCCTCCTCTGACGCTCCCCCGCTCCTCTTCTCACCTCAGCTGGACGTGGAGCTAGTCCACGGACCTCCCCGGCGTGTTCCCAGGCTCCAGAACCCTCCACAACCTCGCCTGCAACCTCGCCGGCGCACGGGTCCACAGTGAACCACGGGCGCGGCTATATAAGGCCCTCCCGAGCTTCTCCAACACCCTCACCAGCCTCACACCTCTCCACTGAGACCCCCAACACCCTCAGTTCGACCCCAGGACGCCCCAGTGCTCGGGATCGACCGGAGCTCCGCCGCGTCGGGCCGCCGGCGATCTCGAGGTACAGGCCTCCCCTGCCTCTCCTTCCCCTCGTTTCGGAACCGCCGCACCTCACTGATCATTTCCCCCTGTTTCTCCTCTCTGTGGCAGCCGGAAACAGCCGCAGCCACTACCCTCCGACGAGCCTCCGCCGTCCCACCTCGCCGCCGGTGAACCAGGACCCCCCGCCGTGCCGCACTACCACCACTACAACCGCAACTCGACGCTGAGCTCAACCCTGCCCTCCGTTGCCATCGCCGTGGCCGGAGTCCTCGCGGTGAGCTCGCCGCCGCCGTGGTCGTGGGGTTAGAGATGACAGGCGGGCCCCGCCTGTCATCCCCCCACCTCTCTCCCCCTCCTCTGTGCCGCTGACCCACGGGCCCCGCCCGTCAGGTTTGAAAACCTGACGTGCGCGCGCGCTGGCTCCGTGCGGCTGGGCCAGTCCGTCTGGGCCGTGCACTGTGGCCTTCTCTGGCCCAGTGCACAGGACCCCTTTTTCTTTTTCTTTTCTGTAAATGATTTAAACATTTATACAGAAAAATATATTGATCCAAATTAAATATTTCCAACTCCTAAAATCTTCTAATATTCCAACCTATTTAATGGTACCACTTTCATTCGAATCCATGAAACTTTGCTGTACTGTTCAAATATAAATTCAAATTTGAGTAGTATAACTCCTGTTCAAAAATCAATATATCCTATTCTGTAACTCCAAAACTCCAACTAAGATTTTTTCCCATCTTAGAAATCCCTCTAGTATTTTACAAAAATGAGTTGACATTTTTCTGAGCACTTTGATTTTTCTGTTTTATTTGTATCCTTGTTTTCCCGTGGTTATTATGCGACGTATAGATCCCGTATTTGACGAAGTTGATGTGGAAGAAGAAGGAGAAGGACTTGAAGACTTTGAAGACCAAGCCAATCCAGGCAAGCAGCCCTTTGACCATGATACACTTGTTCTCGGAACCCGTTTGTTTCCGATGCATGATGATAGGTTTACGATGGTAACCTAGATGAACCACCACATGATGCATGCTTTATTGTTGATCTTGCTATATGCTAGTTGACATGCAATAGATGGTCATGATGCTTATATGATGCATGTGTGATATGAATCCTCATAGTTGAAATCTTTGCATGAACCCATCGGGTGCCCCTAATGCCCGAGGGTGATGAAGTGTTAGGTCATCACTTGAGAAAGAAGTGATGTGCCGGTAATATCATGTGCATGGTGGAATGATGGATTAGATTTATGTGTGACTACCGTCCCAACCAAACATGTGCAACCACACTACCCCTTATGGGACGGGGCTTTATTGATTACTTAGGTCGATACTAGCATGGTGCCCGCATTACTAGTGACGGGGAGACTTGAGGTCTTTCCCGGGACGGGGTCGTGCTTGGATAGACGACCATGACTGTTTTCACAGGGCACCGGACACACCGTTGGTCCCCTCGGGTACGCGTGAACATTGAAATTAGGGCAAGTCCCGTGATCTATTGTTTGTACCCGAGGGCCGTGTGCCAACGAGTGGACTCTATGTTAGTGTCGTCTAAGGAAAGGTAATGACCGGGTGCTTACCCCGGGTACTTGAGGTACCGCGGGTCGTGGATGACACGGAAGTTCCCCGGATCTTGTGGGTAAAGTGCGCAACCTCTGCAGAGTGTAAAACTATTCGAATAGCCGTGTCCACGGTCATGGACAGTTAGGTGGTGCTACTTAAACTATGTCCAGAATTTTACTTCATCGGTGTTGGAATGTGTGTGATAAGTCAAGGATGGTGACTTGACTCGATGAGTTGAATCACTCATATTGATATCGGTAACCTGTCTTCGAGGTTACGCGAGGTTATTGATGCATAAACTTGATGGTAGAGTATTGTCCTAGCCTTGCTAGATTGATCATTATTATTCAATTGCACTATTACCTTGTACCACATCATGGGTTGCTTGCGAGTACATTCAAAGTACTCATTGGCTTGCCACTGGTTATTTAATTGGCCAGGCATGGAAGAGCAGGATTACGAGGAAGAGTTCTTTGGAGACGATCATGCGAACTAGGACGCTATCCCAGTCAGAATGCCTGTAGGGTTAAGGCAAATGGCATGGGTTCTACCCGTTTATCGAAGACTTCCGCTACTTGAGTTATTTGCTATTCAGCCCGAGAGGCTCTATCTATGTAAGACTTGGCCATAATGGCCTTAATTCGTGTAAGACTATTTGTATGGATGTAAGACTCTTGTTATTTCAGCTTCTGTGTGTTCAGTGAGCATTGATCTCTGGGATCACTGTACACGTGCATTCGGTGATCTCGACTTCTAAGTCGGGGTCCCCACAGAGCTGGTATCAGAGCCATCCTGACTGTAGGAAGCCTTAGTTAGCATGGGCGTTAGTTAGTTGAGACCCCCTTTTTCAAAACCTTCTAAACCTCTCTTCTTTTTCTAAACCTGAGATTTCCTCAGCTTATTAACCCCTCCTATTCCACCTTTGTAGATGGCCGCTGTTCCCGAAGAGCACCTGACCACTGGGTTTCCCCTACTTCTCGAGGATAGCCTCCAGGAGTGTCAGTTCCACCGAGCACCCATCCTCACCTACCTTGAGCATTGGGTGAGCGATACTGAGGTGGAGTACCATGTGGAAGTGATCGTGAAGGCAAACGATCCTCCCACAAGTTGGTTCTTCGAGGGACCCCAGATGGCAACACTACCACTCGCTGCTGAGGCTGCTGCACTCAAGGCGTTAACCCGTCTCCGCGAGCTTCTTCCGGAGATGGCAGCCAAGATGGCGACTCGCTTCTTACCTTACCGGAAGGAAGGTGACGAAGAAAGCAGCGCACTAGCCCCTCCACTGAAGGAAGGACTCTCGCTTCGGTTTCAGACCTACTTCAGTCTCTGTGCCGACAGCCTGACACAAGACTTGGCCTCGGAATCAATGAAGCTTCAAGAAGAACTTTACAAGGCCAAGGCACTTCTTCGTCGAGCTCAAGAGAAGGCAAACAGGATCAAGAAAGAAGGGGCACCTTCTGGACAATCCGCTATCGCATATCGAGGCGGAAGGCCCTCCGAGGATGTTTCTTCCAAGGGTGAAGAACCACCTCGGCGACGCCGGATGACAGCAAGGGAATATCGCAAGCTTTTCCCTGCACCACCATCGAAGCACCGTCGTATCCAACTCCTCCACTCCCCCACTCCCTCCAGCGACAAGGGAGCCCAGACAGATGAAGACAAGGAGGAAGACCCAGAAGAGCCGGAATACGTGACCGAGCATTTCGCCGCTTAGGCATTATTCGCTACTCGGATATGCCAGTTGTAACCCCTACGGTAGGATAGGTCGTGTAACCCCTATGCGCAGTCGAGTCCTTGTATGGTTCATATGAAACCATCTAGCATTTGCTTTTGTTGTGTCTGGATGTATGTCGTATTCTTCCTTCGGGAAGGTGTAAACGACTACATCACCCATTTGGATTTTAATGAATGAGTTTGGCCTTACGGCCCTTGCATGATTTGATTTAGTGTCACACCCACCCCCTTACTAGGCACCCATCTTTCTTGCTTTCCCTCTTCCGAGTCATGAGACCTTTTACCGCTCCAACAGGATGCCTGTTGTAACTCGTACTGGTACCTCTACCCAGCAGCCCGAAGCCGGAGCATCCTCTCAGCCAGAGGCAGGCCACGACCAAACCAACGACCAAGCTCCACCACCACCTCCTCCAAGCATGGACATGGCTCAGCTTCTCCAAGCTTTCCGAGAGGAACGCCAAGCCCACACTGCAGCTCTTCAGCTGATTGCTCAAGCTGTCGCCAACAACCGCCAGCCGGCGGGGAATGGCAATGGACGTTCCACGTTGGCAGAGTTCAAGAAGCATGCACCGCCAACCTTCATCGAGACTGCAGAACCCCTGGATGCTGACGACCGGGTCCGTTCCATTGAGGAGATCCTGGAACTAGTCGGATGCACCGAAGATCGCGAGAAGGTGGCTTATGCAGCCCACTGCCTCGGGGGAACTGCTAGAGCTTGGTGGGATGGATTCAAGGTCATGCATGCTGAACAAGACATCACTTGGGAGAACTTCAAGGCAGAATTCCGCAAGGCCCACATTCCTTCCGGAATCATGGCTATCAAAAAGCGCGAGTTCCGAGCCCTGAAGCAAGGAAGTGGCACTGTCAAGGAGTACATGCAGAAGTTCAGCATTCTGTCAAGGTATGCCCCTGAAGATGTCAGCACTGATGCTGCCAAACGGGAGCGCTTCATGGAAGGCCTTAATCAGACTCTGCAATACTCGCTTGTCGTGTGCGACTGCCCGTCTTTCCCTGACCTGGTGAACAAGGCACTCATGCTTGAAGACAAGCGGCGTGCTTTGGAAGACACTCGCAAGCGCAAGTTGGTCAGTAAGGGAAGTCCCAGCAACCAGAAGCCTCGTCCGTGGCAGTCAGCCCCGGCCAAGCCAACCTATCAGCAGCCAAGAGCTCCTGCACCTCGTGCCAATCCCAGGCCAGCTTTCAACCCCAATACCAGTGGTGGCAACAAGATCAACACTCCAAACCAAGTCACTTGCTTTGGATGTGGTCAGCCCGGACACATCTCCAGGGTGTGCCCCAACAAGAAGCCTGATGCCCCGCGCCCCAATGCGCAGAACCAGGGACAAGGCCGTGGAATGCCACCAAGGAACCCAGCTCCTCGCAATCCACCGAACTATGGGAAGGGGCGTCTGAATCACGTCACTGCTGAAGAAGCCCAGGAAGACCCGGACGTCGTGCTGGGTACGTTCCTTGTCAACTCAGCACCTGCAACTGTCTTGTTTGATTCTGGTACAACGCATTCATTTGTCACTCAAAGATTTGCATTAAAAAGTGGCATGACCCCTACACCCCTGAATAACCCTATGGTGGTACAAACCCCCGGAGCCGAGATGAGAGCCAAGATAGGCTGTAAAGGAGTCAGTATTACCATTAACGGTGTAGACTTCCTAGAAGACCTTATCATCCTGAGATCGCAAGGCTTGGATGTGATCTTAGGGATGGATTGGCTCAGTAAGCACCAAGGCTTGTAGACTGTGCCAATCGGACAGTCACTGTGACCAATGACCAGGGAGTCGAAGTCAAGTTTGCCCCCAACTCCTCTTCCGCTCAAGCCGCTAAAGTCAACTGTCTGTCTGAAGTTGGGCTAGATCAAGTACCGGTGGTACGTGAGTATCCTGATGTCTTTCCGGATGAACTACCGGGAATGCCCCCTGACCGTGACATTGAGTTCATCATCGAGCTCGTGCCCGGAGCAGGACCCATCTATAAGAAGCCTTATAGAATGGGGACGGAAGAATTAGCCGAGTTGAAGAAGCAGCTAGAAGAGCAGCTAAGGAAGGGATTTATCCGCCCGAGTGCCTCCCCTTGGGGATCTCCTGTTCTGTTTGTGGCAAAGAGGGACGGTACCATCCGCTTATGCATCGACTATCGTTCCCTCAATGAAGTTACAATCAAGAACAAGTACCCACTTCCCAAGATCGAAGATCTGTTTGATCAACTCAGTGGAGCCAAGGTATTCTCCAAGATCGACCTTAGATCTGGATATTACCAGCTGAAGATCAGACCCCAAGATATTCCGAAGACAACATTCGTAACCAGATATGGCCTGTACGAGTGCACGGTCATGTCTTTTGGGTTAACCAATGCCCCAGCTTACTTCATGTATCTCATGAATAAAGTCTTCATGGAATATTTGGACAAGTTTGTTGTTGTCTTCATTGATGACATTCTTGTGTTCTCGAAGTCGGAGGAAGAGCATGAGCAGCATCTGAGGATGGTCCTAGACAAGCTTCGTGAGCACCAACTGTACGCCAAATTCAGCAAATGTGAGTTCTCGCTGCATAAAGTTGGATTCTTAGGTCATGTCTTGACCGAGGAAGGGTTATCTGTTGATCCTGCAAAAATCGAAGCTGTGACCCAATGTCAATCTCCAACGACCGTCAAGGAAGTCAGAAGCTTCCTCGGATTAGCGGGCTATTACCGCAAGTTCGTGGAAGGATTCTCTAGCATTGCACGACCAATGACTCAGCTCCTCAAAAAGGACAAGAAGTTCGAGTGGACGCCAAAGTGCGAAGAGAGCTTCCAAGAGCTCAAGAAGAGATTGACCACCGCCCCAGTTCTGGCAACACCTGATATTCACAAGGAGTTCGTGATATATTGTGATGCCTCTCGAACCGGATTGGGAAGCGTTCTGATGCAAGAAGGCCGCGTCATAGCATACCTCTCCAGGCAGCTACGACCCCATGAGGAGAACTACGCTACTCACGATCTTGAGCTAGCGGCAGTAGTTCATGCCTTGAAGACATGGCGGCATTACCTCCTAGGGAAACGGTGTGAGATTTACACAGACCACAAAAGTCTGAAGTATATTTTCTCCCAAAAAGAGTTGAACATGAGGCAGCGGAGATGGTTGGAACTCATCAAGGATTATGACCTCAGTGTTCAATATCACCCTGGGAAGGCTAACGTGGTGGCCGATGCCTTAAGCAGGAAGGCTTGCTCTTTGAATGCCGTTATTCAAGAAAGACATCCAGCCTTGTTTAAGGAGATCAAACAATTCAGTTTGGAATTGGTCACCCCTGGATTTCTGGATCATTTGGAAGTCAGACCGACCCTGATGGACGACGTCAAGAAGGCTCAAGATGGACACGCAAGCATCGAAGGTATCAAGAAGAAGATGAAGTTGGGCAAGGCCCCAGGATTCTCCGAAGACGAGCACGGGATTGTTTGGTACAAAGGTCGCCTCTGCATACCAAACAACACCGAGCTGAAGACGCTGATTCTGCAAGAAGCCCACGACACCCCGTATTCCATCCACCCCGGAGGAACCAAGATGTACCAAGACTTGAAGGCACGATTCTGGTGGCATGGTATGAAAAGAGAGATTGCAACCTATGTTGCAAAGTGTGATGTGTGCCAAAGGGTCAAGGCTGAGTATCAGCGACCTGCTGGATTGCTTCAACCACTCAAGGTTCCTGAGTGGAAGTGGGATAAAGTCGGAATGGACTTCATCACTGGATTACCAAGGTCGAATAGAGGACATGACTCCATCTGGGTCATAGTCGATCATTTGACCAAGGTGGCCCATTTCATTCCTGTCAAGACCACTTATGATGGCAACCGGCTGGCAGCTCTCTACATCGACCGAATCGTAAGTCTTCACGGTGTTCCCAAGGAGATTGTGTCAGATCGAGGAACCCAGTTCACCTCAAGGTTCTGGAAGAAGTTCCAAGAAGCCTTGGGAACCAAGTTGTCTTTCAGCACAGCTTTCCACCCACAGACCGGAGGTCAAACAGAGCGAGTCAATCAGATTCTTGAAGACATGTTCCGAGCCTGTGTCCTGGCATATGGAGCCAAGTGGGAAGACTGTCTCCCTTTTAACGAGTTCTCCTATAACAACAGTTACCAGTCAAGCCTTCAGATGGCACCATTTGAGGTGTTGTACGGACGCAGATGTCGCACACCCCTCAACTGGTCAGAGACTGGAGAAGGACTAGTTTTTGGACCGGATAATCTCCGCGCAGCAGAAGAGCAAGTCCAGCTAGTCAGAGAGCGATTAAAGGCAGCCAAGTCAAGGCAGAAGAGTTATGCTGACACTCGACGCCGAGACATGAGTTTCCATGTTGGGGACCATGTGTACCTACGGGTAACTCCTCTAAAGGGAACCAAGCGTTTCCATGTTAAGGGGAAGCTCGCACCAAGGTTCATTGGACCCTTTGAGATCACTGCACGACGAGGAGAAGTGGCTTATCAGTTGGAACTACCACCCGAGCTATCCGATGTGCACAATGTGTTCCATGTGTCACAACTCCGGAAATGCCTCCAAGTTCCAGACAAGCCCAGTCTCTACAAGGATGTGGATCACCAAGCCATTGATCTGCAGCCTGATTTGACCTACCGCGAGAAGCCCATTCGTATTCTGGACGAAGCAGAACGACGTACGCGGAGCCGTACCATCAAGTACTTCAAGGTCCAGTGGAGCAACCACACCGAAGCAGAAGCAACCTGGGAACGAGAAGACTATCTTAGATCCGAGTTTCCCGATCTCTTTTAAGCCCTAGTTTAGGAATCTCGGGGACGAGATTCTTGTAAGGGGGGTAGGTCTGTCACACCCTGCATTTTGTATCATGTTATTTGTAACTTTGAGGCATGAAAATTTGGACCAGCAAAATTTTTAGCATCATTTGGCTTTTATTGGAATTGAGTTTTCTTCATTTGCTTTTTCATGTGCTCATTAAAGTCAACTATGATCTCTTGTAGATCTCATCTCCATACTCTAAGCTTCTGCCCAATGATCATGCCAAGTGTCATATAACAATATAGTATTTTCTTACAAAATTATTTTGGCCAAAAAGCATTTTATAAATTTAGTCTTCCAAAAACCCCTGAATTGAGATTTGCACTACAAGTACTTGATTAAGGGTGTGAAAATTATTTCAAAAGGTTTATTTGAGACCTAGTAGTCATATGACTCCCAGAAACCACAAAGGTATAAATTTAAAAGTTATTTTCCTATTTTATTTAAAAGCCTTTTCTTAAGGCCAGAAATGGTCTTTAATAGGGAAAAATTATTTAACTGTTTCAAAAATATTTGCCAAAATTAAGAGAGACTCATTGGACATATATTGTCCATATATAAGAGTTTCAACACTTGGTCATGTTCAAAATAATGGGCTAAACCCTCTAAAACCCTTTCTGGATATTTCAAGCTTTTGAAATATTTACAAAGGAAACTTTCTCCAAAAATTCCAGGGAAATTCTATCATGTCATTTATGACATATTTGAAGATCTTTCCAAGTCCCATGCCTTGGGAAGCAAGAAAACCTCCTCAAACCCCTTCATAACCATTCTGTCCATATTGGAAGTTTGAGCAACTTTACATTGCCAAACTTGTCCAAATGCTCTCAAACTTGGTGCACATGCTAGAATGGCCTAATAAGGCACCTAGACCAAATGGCACAAGAATTTGAATAGAGCAACTTGATCAGATCACCTCAAAACCCTTTCTGTTCAAATGCAAATTTGAACAACTTTACATTACCAACTTTTTATCTGGAGCTTCAAACTTTGTGGGCATGATCAATACCCCAAATGATGATGCTACACCAAGTGGTGCATCAAGGGGAGATGATTAGCTTGACTCAATCAAGATGAAACTGTTTCTGTTGATTTCTAGGGTTCACCAAAGTTGCATTAGCTAGTTTCTCCAAATGAGCCCAAATTTGGTGAAGCACCCTATTTTCTCATGTCCTTCAACCCTGTCAAGTGCCATGTCAAGTGGACTTCATTTACTTGATCAAACACTGATCAAACACCTTCTGCAGAAATGCTAAAACCTCCATTTTGACCACTTTCACTTTTCTCCATGGCCTCAACTTCTTACCACAGGCTCATTGGGTTACCAGCTACCTCCAGTAACTCCCCCAGCACCTCAGCTCCATGATTGAGGGGTGAAACCTCTGTTTTACCTTGCTGTACAGTAGGTTTCTACAATTTCACCAACACTCTCTCTCTCTCTCTACATCCCCAGGGCATCCAAGGCCTCAAGGCATTTCTTTACTTCTCCTACAACGTGCTAGACACTGTTGGGCACGCTGGAACGGACCAAACCGGCGAGAGCGCATCGATGCCAGTCAAACGCATGCTCTGGAGCGCGCGAACAGTGCACCTCGCACGCTGGCTCGGGCCAATCAGCCTCCCCCGACAACCTCGAGCCTCCCCCTCGTGCCAGTCGAGGCGCCTCGACGTCCGCAACCTCCCCGGCGCTGTCCCCCTCCTCCTGCGCCCTCCAGTGAACGACGTCGCACGCGCACCGGCCGCCCGCTTCGGCCATTGCTCTGCCTCACACGCGCGCCCTCCTCTGACGCTCCCCCGCTCCTCTTCTCACCTCAGCTAGACGTGGAGCTAGTCCACGGACCTCCCCGGCGTGTTCCCAGGCTCCAGAACCCTCCACAGCCTCGCCTGCAACCTCGCCGGCGCACGGGTCCACGGTGAACCACGGGCACGGCTATATAAGGCCCTCCCGAGCTTCTCCAACACCCTCACCAGCCTCACACCTCTCCACTGAGACCCCCAACACCCTCAGTTCGACCCCAGGACGCCCCAGTGCTCGGGATCGACCGGAGCTCCGCCGCGTCGGGCCGCCAGCGATCTCGAGGTACAGGCCTCCCCTGCCTCTCCTTCCCCTCGTTTCGGAACCGCCGCACCTCACTGATCATTTCCCCCTGTTTCTCCTCTCTGTGGCAGCCGGAAACACCCGCAGCCACTACCCTCCGACGAGCCTCCGCCGTCCCACCTCGCCGCCGGTGAACCAGGACCCCCCGCCGTGCCGCACTACCACCACTACAACCGCAACTCAACGCTGAGCTCAACCCTGCCCTCCGTTGCCGTCGCCGTGGCCGGAGTCCTCGCCGGTGAGCTCGCCGCCGCCGTGGTCGTGGGGTTAGAGATGACAGGCGGGCCCCGCCTGTCATCCCCCCACCTCTCCCCCCCTCCTCTGTGCCGCTGACCCACGGGCCCCGCCCGTCAGGTTTGAAAACCTGACGTGCGCGCGCGCTGGCTCCGTGCGGCTGGGCCAGTCCGTCTGGGCCGTGCACTGTGGCCTTCTCTGGCCTAGTGCACAGGACCCCTTTTTATTTTTCTTTTCTGTAAATGATTTAAACATTTATACAGAAAAGAATATTGATCCAAATTAAATATTTCCAACTCCTAAAATCTTGTAATATTCCATCCTATTTAATGGTACCACTTTCATTCGAATCCATGAAACTTTGCTGTACTGTTCAAATTTAAATTCAAATTTGAGCAGTATAACTCCTGTTCAAAAATCAATATATCCTATTCTGTAACTCCAAAACTCCAACTAAGATTTTTTCCCATCTTAGAAATCCCTCTAGTATTTTACAAAAATGAGTTGACATTTTTCTGAGCACTTTGATTTTTCTGTTTTATTTGTATCCTTATTTTCCCGTGGTTATTATGCGACGTATAGATCCCGTATTTGACGAAGTTGCTGTGGAAGAAGAAGGAGAAGGACTTGAAGACTTTGAAGACCAAGCCAATCCAGGCAAGCAACCCTTTGACCATGATACACTTGTTCTCGGAACCCGTTTGTTTCCGATGCATGATGATAGGGTTACGATGGTAACATAGATGAACCACCACATGATGCATGCTTTATTGTTGATCTTGCTATATGCTAGTTGACATGCAATAGATGGTCATGATGCTTATATGATGCATGTGTGATATGAACCCTCATAGTTGAAATCTTTGCATGAACCCATCGGGTGCCCCTAATGCCCGAGGGTGATGAAGTGTTAGGTCATCACTTGAGAAAGAAGTGATGTGCCGGTAATATCATGTGCATGGTGGAATGATGGATTAGATTTATGTGTGACTACCGTCCCAACCAAACATGTGCAACCAAACTACCCCTTATGGGACGGGGCTTTATTGATTACTTAGGTCGATACTAGCATGGTGCCCGCATTACTAGTGACGGGGAGACTTGAGGTCTTTCCCGGGACGGGGTCGTGCTTGGATAGACGACCATGACTGTTTTCACAGGGCACCGGACACACCGTTGGTCCCCTCAGGTACGCGTGAACTTTGAAATTAGGGCAAGTCCCGTGATCTATTGTTTGTACCCGAGGGCCGTGTGCCAACGAGTGGACTCTATGTTAGTGTCGTCTAAGGAAAGGTAATGACCGGGTGCTTACCCCGGGTACTTGAGGTACCGCGGGTCGTGGATGACACGGAAGTTCCCCGGATCTTGTGGGTAAAGTGCGCAACCTCTGCAGAGTGTAAAACTATTCGAATAGCCATGTCCACGGTCATGGACAGTTGGGTGGTGCTACTTAAACTATGTCCAGAATTTTACTTCATCGGTGTTGGAATGTGTGTGATAAGTCAAGGATGGTGACTTGACTCGATGAGTTGAATCACTCATATTGATATCGGTAACCTGTCTTCGAGGTTACGCGAGGTTATTGATGCATAAACTTTATGGTAGAGTATTGTCCTAGCCTTGCTAGATTGATCATTATTATTCAATTGCACTGTTACCTTGTACCACATCATGGGTTGCTTGCGAGTACATTCAAAGTACTCATTGGCTTGCCACTGGTTATTTAATTGGCCAGGCATGGAAGAGCAGGATTACGAGGAAGAGTTCTTTGGAGACGATCATGCGAACTAGGACGCTATCCCAGTCAGAATGCCTGTAGGGTTAAGGCAGATGGCATGGGTTCTACCCGTTTATCGAAGACTTCCGCTACTTGAGTTATTTGCTATTCAGCCCGTGAGGCTCTATCTATGTAAGACTTGGCCATAATGGCCTTAATTCGTGTAAGACTATTTGTATGGATGTAAGACTCTTGTTATTTCAGCTTCTGTGTGTTCAGTGAGCATTGATCTCCGGGATCACTGTACACGTGCATTCGGTGATCTCGACTTCTAAGTCGGGGTCCCCACAGTTCGGCCTAAACTTGGTCAAACCTTACAAAGTTTGACTTCAGTCAAATCTAATACTCCATCCATTTTTATATACAAGGCCACAATCAAATTTACAATTTGCAATGATACAACGCCACTATGAAAAATACAATTTGCATCTATACAAGGCCACTCACAGTAATTGAGACGAAAATTAATGATATTTCCTCGTGCTACCAACTTGTTTAATACTTGCATGCATGTAGTCATAATGATAATATACTACTTCCATCTCATTTCTTCCTTGCATGCATGTAGACGCATCAATGATCTCAGTTAACGAAAAGAAAAATTGGCTAGCAAAGCAGTCATTAAATTTTTCCTTGGTACCTGTAAAATGAGTTTGTGGCCTTGTATAAGGGAATGCATTAATTATCCCTTGCATGCAGGTGTGTGTGAGAAGTTGGCTTGCATTCGCCTTATTAATTAACCAAACTGAGTGAGAGCATTGGCTTGTTATAGAAGGTGGGACATAGAAATATGCATTAACACATATACTTTTACCTTGGTACTTGCTGTAATATAGCTTTGTGGCCTTGTATAAAAAAATGGAGGGAGTATGCAGAGTAAATAAAAACGGAGGGGTACTACCTCCATCTGGGTTTTTAGTCCACACCATATTTTTAATCAAAGCCCGACAACATATTCAGTTAAAAGCTGGAAAAATAAAATTATAGGGGAGCGGAAGACAAAGTTGTGAAAAGGCTTAGAAATCAATACAAAACTTTTGCTCTTAGTACCAACGTCGATGCTTCTTCGAGGAAAACTTTGGTTCATATCCAATTGTGTGATGAAATTGCACCAACGTAAACGACTGTTGCAAGATGAACTTATGAAGGATGTCGTCTTTGTGGTGAGACGCAAAGAGCACTGATGGAAGACAACCCTTTCTTCATTGAACATCGATCAGCTTCACCAGCGCATGCTACCATGAGACGCAACCATGTGCATCGATAGGTCATCGTGGTGATGCATCATCGATGTTGGCATCAAGTTTGGGTCAGGCACAAATGAAGTTTGATAATCCTCACTGTGGTTTGTTTCTTCTTGGTAATCAAGCTCAATAAAGGAAGAACCGCTTGACAGAAGACAGTGAAGAGAAACAACAGTGGACATCCAATTTGTGCAGTTCCACTAAAATCGAGGAAGACACGCCCGGGTATGGAGATACACATCACTGTTTGCAAAAATATATAAAAATGATATTTACTTAGTGTCGTTACTTTTTTTGGGAGTGGAATATGATTAACATCAGCGTCTTAATTGTCAATAAGAATTAATGAAATGTACACAAAAAATTGAAGCATCATGATTATCTTGATGTGAACTAAAGCGGAAAAAATAAACTAAAGCAGGACACAAGCATTTATTGACGCCTATAGATTGGCAGTAGCATTACATCAAAGGGACGTCACTTTAACATGGGCATTGCTTCATTTTACCAGTGGTAGTTTTAAATATTAGCAGAAGCAATATGGACAATGACCGCACAACCACCATGTACTATTGTAAAGAAAACATTTATACCAACACTGAGGCATAAACCAGGACAACTTTTAGAGTAGGTTATGTTGAACCAGCCGACGAACCCTAGCTCTAGTATATGGGGAGCTGGGGAGTACTGGTATAGAAGAAAATATGCATGGAGCGACCTGGGGAGCTGAACTAGTACAATGAAGCATGAAATCAAAAAGAAGTTATACCTCAGGTCAGCGAGACGTGGCTTAGGCGGGCGGGTGGGCGGGATCTGCCCACACGACGGTAGCGAACAAGGGCGCGGAGGAATTTCATCCGCGCTGGCGCTGGTTCCAACAGGACGGTGCGCAACGGCTTCCTCCATCGCTGACGGCGACAACATCAACGCTGGACCTCCTCACCTCCCGCAGCAGACGGGATCCGACTGGATTTGTGACCACGTGTGAGGAGAGAGATAGAGAAAAATAGAGAGAGAGCGAGACGCAAGAAACCCTATCAAAGAAGAGGATACATATACAATAGAGTGAAAACATCTCTTTATAAAAGTGGTTTTAAATAGAATACACACGTTCTCGGAAAAAAGAAACGAAAACTAGCGGAAAAATCTTTTTTTAACGTACAAAGTAAGAAAACTCAATTTTTTCTTCAAAAAAAAGAAAGAAAACTCAATCAATAACACGCCCCTGCTTCCAAGTCGCACTTTGTATCGCTCCCGTGTGGTCCCCGACCTTCCATTATTAAGTGCACAAATTAAAGGGTCAAATTATTACGTACGTAATGCCTCTTCGTGTACAACTGCGGTCCATCATGTACTTTTCTTCTTGTATGTACTACACCATTTATCTCACTTCATATTGTTTCCCACTCCTATGATATTCCTATCCTAGGAACAAACTAAGTTTGTGTGTGTAGGGAGAACAAGACATCGATGATGTGTACGAGTGGTCGCGAGAATCGTTACTATGTGTGTGTGTGTGTGTGCGCGCACACACACACACACTTATACATGCATAAACGTGTTTACGTAAAATACTTAGTAGTACTTCCATCTCCATCTCCATCTCCATCTCCAATCATATTTGTCCAACTGGCACATTATTTACATTATTAATAATTGTGTAGACTAGCCATAGTGGGAGTAACTTCAGCAGTAACATCGAGTCCAACTTAGCAAATTTGCTTATGTGTCAATGAGTTAATGAGGAGAGAGGTTGTTTGAGTAACATAGCTAATTACTGTAACATCACATGTCACAATGCAATATGAGTCTATAACCTAATAAATGAAGCTTTGCATGATACTAACTTCATCCTGGTTTATGGTTTATTAGTCCCCTTTGTAGTTTGTGCCAAACTTTGAGCAATGATTAAATACAATAGGGGACCAATAAACTAGGATGGAGGTAGTATGAAGGTAGTAACATAATCTACGGATATGTGTATGTTACTAGTGTATGTTACTCTACATTGTGGCTAGTCGTAGTACGTCCAACACCTCATGTTTCCGGCCGTCCAGACTGCTGCCACGCCCGCTCCTGATCGCCCAGGCCAACCCGAACCCTCATCATCACCCGCACGCACTTTCCGCCCAAAATAGTCAGTGTTGCATTCATGCTCGGCCAGAGCGGACGTGACCTCTCACTAGCGTAGGCATTGAAGCGGCGCGCCGCCCGTGGCGCTTCCCTATGCACGCGACCGCTCGGCGTTCAAACGTCAACACGAGCAGCCATACTATACAATGGAGTAAAAAAGTTCTTGGGAGTCTGTGCTACAGCTAGCTGTCCTCCCCCTCCTTGGTTTTCTCTTCTAGTACTGCTACTACTCCATGGCACGATCCATCAACAAGCAGGCGGGGAAGTTTGACTCGGTTTGTGGTGAGTGGCATGCCGAGCGACGGAGCATATGGGTGAAGGAGGGTGAGACACGAACGCGACAGACGTGATTTAAACACTGGTTTTGCTCGATGGCGCGATCCAACGAACCGAAACATAGGTTTCCAAAAGAATATTGTACTGCATGAGGGAGAAGCGGATTCAACAAAGAGTGATGGTTTGCTTCTTCCGTCCGAAAGAATATTGTACTGCATGCAGCTCTCTCTCTCTCTCTCTCTCTCTCTCTCTCTCTCTCTCTCCGGTTTTGCATGCATGCGTCACGACTCTCTCTC
>LR738710.1:340645057-340825535 GCA_902687465.1 Secale cereale | reverse complement strand
ATATATATATATATATATATATATATATATATATATATATATATATATATATATATATATATATATATATATATATATATATACATGCAAAATGTAATTTTCGTATAGTACTACTAGTCGCCAATGTAATAGTCAATATGTATAGCAATGGGCTACAAGAAAGTACTCCCTCCATCTCAGTTTACAAGTCATGCACGTGTACCTATGTTGTTAATATGGGAATAGCAAACACGCTGATCTGGCAGAGAATTAAAAAAGAAAGAGAGGGAGTAACATAGGTTGATATTGTATCATGTTAAATGTTATGGACTCTCACTTTGTTCCTAAATATAAGTCTTTTAAGAGATTTCAAATGAAATACAACATACAGATGTATGTAGAAATGTTTTAAAGTGTAGATTCACTGATTTTGCTCTGTATGTAGTCACTTATCAGAATCTCTAGAAAGACTTATATTTGGGAACAGAGGGAGTACTTTCTACTATCATGCATGGCAGTAAACATGATCATCTATGATACTACATGCTCTATGATACTATGGACTATGAAGGTAGTATCATACACTAGTATCATATGCATGATACTAGTCTATGATACTACTCCCCACTATACGCATACAAAAAAGGTTCGGAGGGAGTACAAAGCTTTCAGATTTTGTTTCATGTATATGTATCCTGACTCCAAGGTTGCCCCGTTACAACATTCCATCAAATACAAAGCAAAACTAACACAGAAACGGATGCATCTCAATGGCTCACATATCATAGCCAATATTTACGTCACAACTAAAGACAAAAGTTGCGAGTGTGTGTACATTTTTTTACTGATGGAGTCCCTAGGCCTTAAACCCTAAAACCTAAACAGGAATTAATTTCCTCGCTAGGTAGAACCTGTCGAAGGAAAGAAGCCTGTCACCCTTGGATCATAGGATTCTTTTGTGCAGTTCCACTAAAATCTAGCTGAGCATCCCTATTGGTAAAGATATTGCATATATGTGATTATAATAATAGTAGTGGCACTAGTTCATGAGACAAAAGCTCATCACAAATAGAAGCCGGTAGAAGTAGAGAAAGATCTCCCTCGCAAAAAAAAGTGCTCAACCTGGGACGTCGGGTTGTAGCTAGAAGGCCGGTAGGAGGCGGCATCAGCCCATACCGCGGGGACCCTTGACCGGGACGCACCGACAATGGGTTTTCTCCCTCGCCGCTACTGACCGCGTCTACACAGAACACCCTCCCGTTCTCCCGGCGGCAGGATCAGGCCAGTTATGTGACCAGCGGTGTGGCCGCCATCGTTCTATGCAAGAGAGTGTGAAGAGAGCAACCCAAGCAAGCAGGCTTGTAGCTTAGGCTTCTAATAGTGTATATATAGAGGACCGGTTTTGCTTTTATCTCCATATCAACATTTTTTATATTCCATACGTGTCATTCAATCGAAGAGTGAAATGATGGTTGCTTCATCCGCAAAAATTACTGTGTGATTTGACTACTCATTTAGTCGTATTACTGCGGCCCCTGCACGTACTCCCCCTACATGTATGGCCGTTCCCGAATCTCACTTGTACTTATCTCTATTTTCTTGCATGACACATGGACTTGGATGCTGGATGTCCCGCAAGACATGATAGCATTGCAGAGTATTAATATCTGCAGTAATGCATGCGTGAACAACGAAAGAGCATACCTTGCATGAAATGTTTTGACAAACCTTTGAAATATGAATGTGTGAATGTGAGGGACTACAACCTCATGCACGCATGCAACAATCACAAGTACACATGCACACAAAGACGCGCACGGCGCCCTAATGCATGCATGCCTGAGCACACGACGGAACTCACACGCTCACGGTCAAGTGCTCAACCTACATGTGCATGCACACACGTACTCAACCAGGGTGACCTAGTGACAGTATAAACACCGGAACACGTATTATATTGACCACAATGAGCACATTATGAAGTCCATTGGCCATATTTTTGAAAATATATAGTGACCTCAACTGTATTTATCTCATTCCAAATTAAGCCATATTAACCAGAAAATGAGGCAGTATGGACTAGCATTACTTTGTTTTGTCTCATCAACTCGTAGAACAAGGAGAAGCTTGAAGAACGAGGAGAAGCTTGCGGGACAAGGAGAAGCTTTTGACTAATGCATGCTCTCCCTCTCTCAGGTGGTGGACGTGTAAATGTTAATTCGATGTCTGATTGCCAGAAGCATACACTATAGTACCATCATTGTTCGACTTCCCGAAGACGCGAAGAGCCAAGCACAAGGTTTACTACAGGTACTACTATAAGGAACCACATGGTGGAGCGCCTGCACTCTTATTTTATTTTAATCTGTGATCAAGCAATCTTCACCACATTTGCTTCTATTCGAGAGGGTTCTCACATGTGATAATGGAAGTTAACCGCATGGAGTATGTGACAGTCAGGAACAGTCGCCACAATACTCGCTTAATTCTAGATCCTATCATGTTGGAAATACGAGAGCTGATCAATAATAATTTCTCTTCTTTTGCTATCCAGCATGTAAACAGGTCAGCAAACCTTCCGGCGCACCTTTGTGCGAAGCGTGCATGCACTTTGAATGTGACCGAGAGCTGGCTTGATGAAACACCTAGCTTCCTAGTGACCAGTCTCTTGGCTGATTGCCCTAAGAATGCTTTTATATGATTAAAGCTCTCTCATTTACCCACCAAAAGATAAGCCATATCACGGACTAGCACTAATTTGTCGTGCTCCGTCAACTTGCTGGAGGAGAAGCTTGCAGGACGAGGTGAACCATGCTTATTATACAGTACTACACCCTCTCTGTCTACCAAAAACGTGGTGTCTCGAAGGACGAGGAGAAGCTTTTGACTAATTCAACCTCTCCCTCGCCCAGGTGGTGGACGTGCAGCAGTTCATTCGATGTCAGATTTCCAGAGTCATAAACTCTAGTACCATCATTGTTCGACTTCCCGAAGAGGTGAAGAGCCAAGCGCAAGGTTTTAGTAGTACGAGTAGTATAAGGAACCCCATGGTGGAGCGTCTACACTCTTATTTCATTTTAATCTGTGATAAAGTACACATTTATTCCGAAGAGGTGCAGAAAACTGCAGCCCAATGAAGTGGTACAATTATTCAAAAACAATTGAACATCTAATGATGACATTGATCAACCATGCACTAATATTTCTTGGCCTCCGTGCGACACCTAGCCCGTCTGTGTTTTCTCGCTCCTCGTGTCTCTCAAGGAGCAGCAATTTGGCCATTTTTCCGTCAATTGAGATCGGTTTGCTCACTCTCCGGTCCCACATGTCAGTGATATGCTAAGAGGAAGCGCGTTTACCGACAAGCCATACACGCACTTTGTCAGGACCCCGATCCTAAGTCACATCGACCTAGCATGTAACACATAATATCACTTTGAGGCCTCACACACGGTATCCCTACGGGTGCTACCTTACCTGGCCCGGGACCGTTTGCGCATTTTGGCTCACGTATATGGTAGTGTCGCTAGCATCCATATGACAGAGAACCCGGGCCGACATGACTAGTTGTAAACCAATAGTGGCGCTAAATTACAGGGGCATGCATACATGACCCAGCAACGAACGTGTCAGTCATCGACGTATGAACCCAAGTCATAGCAAGCTACAAGGACTTAAAGGAACAACTCGTGACATTTCCCTGAATGGACGGACATATGAATGAATAAGGACACATTTCGCCCAGCCTAAGTGTTCCGGAGTAGTAGCAAGCTACCAAGGCTCAGCGGAAGCACTAGGAGGCATTTCCCCATAATATAGGCTATCAAGGGTAAAAACTAGGTGTCGGATCCCACACATACCAAGCATTTCAATAACATACACACAATATGCTTGATATGTGCAAATACAACGTGGCATCACAACAAAAATCTATGAAACAATGTATTTATTCAATAGGCTCCGAGGAGCCAGATATTACAAACATGGGTCTCAAGACCCAACATACAGAGCATACAAGCAACGGAAGAATAAACATGTATGAGTACAGACATCTGAAAAGGAAGAAGGCTATCAAGCCTGACTATCTACACGACCCTCCCAAGGGTACAAGATCGTAGCTGAGGTAACAAGCTAAACATCGAAGTCCACGCGGAAATACTAGTGAGACTGAAGTCTCTCTGCAAAAACATAAATTAGGCATACGTGAGTACAAATGTACCCAGCAAGACTTACATCAGAACTAGCTACATATGCATCAGTATCAACAAAGGGGTGGTGGGGTTTAACAACACCAAGCCTGCTTTGACTCAGTGGCTATTCTGAACTACGACTGCAAGTAATTCTTTTGAGGTGGCGCACACGAGTCCACATATTAACTAATCAATACACCACTATGGATCCGCTCCAGTCTCCCTACGAGAAGGCCATCCATAGCACTCACGCTTATCTTACGCATTTTAGAGTATCCACTTTCACTTGTCTATGAACTGTATAGGCAACCCAGAAGTCCTTTATCGTGGACACGGCTATTCGAATAGATCATTTATAACCCTGCAGGGGTGTTCTTCTTCACACATGTTTCCACCACTTAGCGTCTCCACACGACATGTGCTCGGCAGACTTCAAGCGAAAGCCGACGTGGGTGTAGACCACTACCTGACTAACCACACAAGTCCCTAGTCTAGGTTTATCGCCTATTCAGGTTCCATCCGAAGGGAGTCCGGCCGAGGTTTCCACTTACGGCCCCGAACGATGTGTACAGGGTTCCCAAGGCACCAAACAGGCAACTCGGTACACCGGGCCACGTGCCTACCACATCACAGCCCACCCCTAGGGTTAGCCCTGTGCACAGCCTCCAGCATACTACAAACACCAGAAACTAATTGCAACTCCTGGACATAGGACAAGGGTGGTTAATAAGTCGAGTGGGGCCATATTTTAGGGCCCAACGTGTGGTAGTAGTTGTTCATGGATCAACAGACACAGAACTCGGTTCCTGAGGACGATTTCAATGAGACAAGCCACCATGTACTCCTACATGGCCTCTCACCGCTACCTTTACCAAATCGTGTTCACACACTTAGCTCACACACAGTAGGACATGTTCGTCCCCATCGCAATTCATCTGCGATGAATCAGGCCTGACACAACTCTAAGGAATAGCAGGCATAACAATCAAGCATGAATGAGTAGGCACATCAGGGCTCAAACAACGCCTACTCATGCTAGTAGGTTTCAACTATTTACTGTGGCAATGACAGGTCATGCAGGGGAAAGGGGTTCAGCTACCGCAGCAAATAACAGATGAATCGTTGTTATCCTAATGCAATAAAAGAGAGCATGAGCGAGAGTGGGATTGTATCGGAATGAACAAGGGGGTTTGCTTTCCTGGCACTTCTGAAGATAGTATAGCTCTTCATCGGTGTCATCGAACTCATATCGTCGGAACATCGTCTACTGAGAGGGCACAAACACTGGCAAACAAGAGGGAACACAATCAATGCAATGCAACAATATGATGCATGAAAATTACATGGCAATATGTTGTTGATTGAGCTAATGCAACTAGCAACGAGTTAAATGAAGTTGGTTTGAAGTCAAGGTTCAAAATCAAACTCCATAAGTGGTTAGTTAAATGCCATTCATTTGTTTTCCCTAAACAGTAGTCATAAGTTGTTCTAACATGCATGAAAATGCGATAAACAGATTCTTCATATTTGTCTGACAATTTTTCATATAAAAATTAATTCATTCCGAGCTATGGTTGAATTTCTATGATTTTTAGAAATTTAAACCATTTTCTGGATTTTCTGGTTATTTAGAAATAAAACAAATCCAGAAACTGACTTATAGCGTCAGGATGACATCAGTGTGACGTCAGCGGGTGAACTGGGCGGCCAGGGTCAAACCTGACGTCTGGGGTCCACACGTCAGTGGCACATTGGTCAATTAGTGTTAAACTAGCCCTAACTAGAAACTGTTAGCAGTCGGGCCCACATGTCAATTGCACATCAAACTAATGACAGTAATTAGCACTTAACTAAAATCCTAAACTAGTTTTAGTCAGAGGCTGGCCCCACATGTCATTCACATAGGGTGGTCCAGCCGTGGTCAAAGGGGGTCAAACCCACCTATGACTCGCCGCCGGTGAGAGCCAGGATGGCAGCGCGGCTCGGAATCACCGTTCCGGTGACCAAACAAGTGGCGGAGGGCATCTACAGGACGCACAGGCTCATGCGCATCCAACGCAGCAAGCGGCAGCAGCTACGATGGCCAAAATCTCACCAGCGACGAGGTTCAATGGCAACAGAGCCACGGTGACGTGCGGGTCGAGTCTACGGAGCACCATTTTCACCACCGGGCGGTGCTACGGACTCCTGCGAGCTCAACTAGCACGACTGCAAGCTCAAAAGCGAGCGGTGGAGGTTGTGGCCACGACAGCGACATGGCAGGGCGGCGGCAAGCTCGACCTTGGTGGTGGAGCTAGCTATGGGACACGGTAGATTACGGGGCAAGGGGGGTTTCGAACGGGGCCTCACCATGTATCTTTTGGCGCAGACGGCGAGGCCGGGGAGGGCCTGAGGTGGTCGAATCGACGGCGGAGAACGGCGGCACCCGAGGTTGAAGACGGTGGCAATGACGACGCTACGGCATGTCACAGATAGCTTGGCTCGATGGAGATGATGATGAGGATGGTGCGGAGCTCGTGGGCACAACAAAGGGGCGAGGGGGTAGCTGTGGCCGTGGTGGTCGTCGGCGGCGGTCTCAGACGCATCCGGAGAGTAGCGAGCGAGAGGAACAGAGAAGAGAGAGGGCACAGGGAGAGGCCGAGGGGGTTCCAGGGTTGTCGTGGTGTCTCCAGCCAGCCTCCAGCGTCGGCGGAAGCAGGAGGTGGCTCGGGCGCATGCCGGCGCGGGGTGACCACGCGTGCTGTGTCCTTCTGGTGCGGTGGAGACGACGTCTCAAGTCGGCCAGCTGGGCTGGGCCAAGCCAGGTAAGTGGGTTGCTGCCAGGTTAGTACCTTTCTCTCTCTCTTTTCTTTATTTTGTTTCTGTTTTATCTTTCTGTTTTGTTTTCTTTTATTTATTTATTAGCCACTGTTTAAATTCAAAATAGAATTCAAACTCATGCCAAATCTTTCTGAAATATTTTATGTTGCAGATGTGGACCTAGCCACATGCCCATATATTATTTCTGGAGCATTGGAACATATATTCAATTTATATGAATATAAATTCAAATGCAAAATACAATATGATTTAAAATCAGTGCCCAAAATTCTTCTTCAAAAATGTTCACTATTTTTGCTTTGGATCAAGACCATTGCCAAAATATCAAACATCAATGAAGAGCATTTTGGGTTCATTGAATGCAACTTTTAGGGTTATTTGCCCTTCTTTTAATTAAATTTTGAGGCTTTAAGATTTCCTTAGTTCAACTTGTTAGAAAAATAGACATGATGCATGGATGCAAAGCCACTAATTACATGTATTATTTTAGGGCTGTGACAACTCACCCCCACTAAACAAGAATCTCGTCCCGAGATTCAAGACGTGAGGTAAGAAGACAGAGGGATTCTAACTAACACAACCTTATCAATCCAAGTACCCTTCTTGAAGATATTGATTCATTGCTTCATATTGATCTTGGCGTCCTTGCTTTTGAGATATTCATCCAACACGATGATGATAGAAAGAAACTCTACAGGAATCGATCTTCTCAAAGGTCGAGCAACTCAAGACCAACTCATGGAGTAAGATGTAAGAACATCTCCCGAGCTGAGACACACATTGAGTGGGATGGAAGAAACAGATGACAGAGGTTAAGTTTGGTAGGCAACAATTCCACGCTCAGTCACGACGTAGCGAGGAGTTAACTGCCATGATTCCACCACGGGGCACCTTAGGGAAGGTGACACGTAAAGTTATTCCCTTAAGTGGCAAAAAGAATTACTTTTGGTACAAAAGATCATTCAAACTCTCTATACCAGCCTAAGGCAAATCACAAATTATCGTTTGAAGGAGTTCAGAAGGATGGCATACCCATACTAGAATAGATGATATGGACTACCTTGTTGAAGACAAAGCAATGGATGATTTTTCTTATCATCGGAATGGATGGAACCCATGGTAGGACCACTTTTGAAGACGATCATGAATAGCCAATGCTGAGAAGGGCAGCCCACGGTAAATGGCACAATGGTGGGTGCAAGTTGGGAACAAAATGCAAATGATGGGAATGTTCCAACCATCATATCTGCCTGAGATTCGGATCTGGTTAGTAAGAGGATACTTCACACGTCATGTCTAAAAAGAAAGTTTGCAACAGAAATCGACGAGATGACGCTGCGAGATTCTCGGGAGATGAACTATGATAGCAAGCTCCAAAACATGAGTTGGTTCTGCTACAGACATGTGAACACATCGTCCAAGACAAACATGACCACGTAGAATTCTTATAATAAACCACTACCGAGTCCTGGTTGGGAAGCATAATTGAGATAACGAAGTCTTGTGCATGTCCGTCCGGGCCCTTTGGGATTAGCGCATGAACTTCTTTTCTTTGAACAAATCAATTAGTGGCTTGGTGTGCTAGGAAATACTAATGGGATGGAGGTAGCTAATCTCTCAAGCCATAGTATACTTTGCATGTGCATGGCTGACTTGGGATGATTCCAGAGGAAGCAAAACTAACTTTCTCGAATTCACGACGGCAACTTGCACCTAATGAACGTGAACTGGGAGAAAGTCACTTCATGCACCAAACATATACCTCATGAACGCAACATGAAGGCAATGGTTACAAAGTTTCCAATACTAGCTGGATGTTCAACACAAATCATGGAAAAGATAACAATGTCGCTAATGGGCTCAACAATAACTCATCCAGGTTTCCATATAAGTGGGGTTCCACAATTATGTGACCAAGGTGATAGCATTGGTCAGACCCAAAAGATATAATGGTGTATGCTCGAGGGAACAACCACGAGTAAGACAAATTATGAATACCATAGGTTTTGGTTTGATTTGATGATAAACCATACTCAATTCATAGATTGGATAAGATGATAGATCCATTAACTGATCACGAGGGTCAATCAATGAAAATATCATCTTTCTTCAACACACGTACAAGATATCCCTTCAAAATGAACTGCGTTAGATCAAGCTTTTATCTTTCAACTCTCCAAATTGTTGTTTACCTTAACCAACTAGCTCTAGGTATCCAACACAGATTCTTGGAGAAGGGGTGGTTTCTAAGAAAACCAACTTGATCATGAGCTCAACATAATAGTCAGGGAACAACCTGGTAATACCTCCGATAAGATATACGAAAAATCACGAACCACTGATATGTTGTGAAGCTCGGGAACAATCTTGCTTTTCAGGGCAAGACGATATGATCAAAAGAGCCAGAGATTGATACAATCCTAACCCATTGATCGAAGAGTGCAACAGAAAAATGGACTAGGTAGCACGATCAACCTTAGGGTGATGATTCAATAATCAACACGCTAAGGGTAAGATTATTGTCCATTAACTACAAAGCAATGGAGCCGTTGCTAGGAGTATTGATTTCACACATCATGATTCACTTGTCAGTATTATGGTTGCCATAACATGGATTCCGAGCAATGAATAATAGTGTTGAGAAGTATCACTGCATCAAGAATTCATGAGAGATGCTGCAGTTCTCATGACAATCCTGACATAAAGGGGGTAATACTTAGAGATATAACAGAACGAAAACTGGATTGGCATTTTGATCTGCGGAATACAACTACTTTGACTAGTCGAAGAAATGGATGAGGTGCTGGAGATTGTTTCTCCTAGTCATTCCAGAATAGAATGGCTTGACGGACCACAAGAGTAGAAGGCATCGATGAACACGAACGCACAGCTACTCCAGACTATGAACTGATAGACGGGGTTGTAATACAACTAAAGAGGGACAGCTCATGGAACATATAACTTTCTGAGTTGTGGTTGCATAGATTAGCATGTCGAACTAGTTCAACATATTTCTTCCGGATAACCCACGCAGAAAGGTAGGATTGGCAGATCACAATGTGGAATGGAGAACTCATCAAGAGTACTTTGGTTGTGATCTTTTGGTTCAAAAGAACTTCTGCCACAACGGTTCATGGTATTGGAAGAAAGATATACCACGGACCTGGAGGACTATCACAAGATTACTAATATCCTAAAGGAATGAACAAACACTATCAGCGGGAGGTAAGTGGAGTGAATCTTGGGTTCAAGAACCCAGGAATAGAATGCCTACTAACTATATGGCATCACAGGATGCTTTCGGGAATGATGGCCAGAATCATCACACTGGGAATATAAAGCATTCCGAGATTACTGGGTGATTCTCTAAGACGCCTAGGGTCATAATAATAGCTCCAGCATATATGTTGAGGCAATGAAGTACCTCAACTCAGCAATTAGTGTGGTTAATCTGGCCTAAAAGAACGTCGGGACAGGGAGGAAAGATTTGCAAATGTATCAGACTATTTAGAAACATGGGATGACTCGCACAGCATAACGGTTGTAAATGCTCAAAAACATTTTGAGATTCATGCAAAAAGGTAGCATAACCACTCAACATCATAATGTCAAGGTTCTGAGACCAACAGTTTAACAAACATAGATACTTGAGACTGAATTGAGAGTTGAATCCACCATTAACGTGATCCTGATAAATTGATGAGAAGCCTAGTTCTTAATCCTCGTGGAAAATAAGAGGGTAACTCAGATCAGAAGGGCATAAGGTAAAGGAGTAAAAAGAGCCTTATGTTCCCTTCCACAATCAATTCCCTTATATAACTGAAGAATTTGTAGACACGACTTCGACCAGTTTGGCTTGGTAATCCTACAGGCAGTCAGGCTCTAATACCCAAAGCTGTCAGGCCCTGATCCTAAGTCACACCGATCTAGCATGTAACACATCATATCACTTTGCGGCCTCACGCACGGTATCCCCACGGGTGCCACCTTACCTGGCCCGGGACTATTTGCGCATTTCGGCTCACGTATATGATAGTGTCGCTAGCATCCATATGACAGAGAACCCGGACCGACATGACTACTTGTAAACCAATAGTGGCACTAAATTACAGGGACATGCATACATGATCCAACAACGAACATGTCGGTCATCAATGTATGAACACAAGTCGTAGCAAGCTACAAGGACTTAAATGAACAACGCGTGACATTTCCCTAAAGGGACAAACACATGAATGAAGAAGGACACATGCCGGCCAGCCTAAGTGTTCCAGAGTAGTAGCAAGCTACCAAGGCTCAGTGGAAGAACTAGGAGGCATTTCCCCATAAGATAGGCTACCAAGGGTAAACAACTAGGTGTCGGATCCCACACATACCAAGCATTTCAATAACATACACACAGTATGCTCGATATGTGCAAATACAACATGGCATCACAACAAAACTCTATGAAAGAAAGTATTTATTTATTAGGCTCCGAGGAGCCAGATATTACAAACATGGGTCTCAAGACCCAACATACAAGGCATACAAGCAACGGAAGCATAAACATGTCCGAGTACAAACATCTGAAAAGGAAGAAGGCTAACAACCCTGACAATCTACAAGACCCTCCCAAGGGTACAAGATCATAGCTGAGGTAACAAGCTAAATGTCGAAGTCCACACGGAACTACTAGTGAGACTGAAGTCTCTCTGCAAATACATAAATTAGCCAAACGTGAGTACAAATGTACCCATCAATACTTGCATCAGAACTAGCTACATATGCATATGTACCAACAAAGGGGTGGTGGGGTTTAACAGCAGCAAGCCAGCCTTGACTCAGTGGCTATCCTGAACTACGACAACAAGTAACACTTTTGAGGTGGCGCACACAAGTTCACATATTCACCAGTCAATACACCACTTTGGACCCGCTCCCATCTCCCTACGAGAAGGCCATCCATATCACTCACGCTTATCTTGCGCATTTGAGAGTATCCACTTTCACTTGTCTATGAACTGTATAGGCAACGCAGAAGTCCTTTACCACGGACACGGCTATTAGAATAGATCATTTATAACCCTGCAGGGGTGTACATTTTCACAGATGTTTCCACCACTTAGCATCTGCACATGACATGTGCTCGGCAGACTTCAAGCGAAAGCCGACGTGGGTGTAGACCACAACTGACTAACCACACAAGTCCCTAGTCCAGATTTATCGCCTATTCAGGTTCCATCCGAAGGGAGTCCGGCCGAGGTTTCCACTTACGGCCCGAATGATGTGTACAGGGTTCCCGAGGCACCAAAAGGGCTACTCGGTACACCGGGCCACGTGCCTACCGCATCACAGCCCACCCCCAGGGTCAGCGCTGCGCGCGGCCTCCAGCATACTACAAACACCAGAAACTAATTTCAACTCTCGGACAGAGGACAAGGGCGGTTAATAAGTCGAGCGGGGTCATATTTCAGGGCCCAACATGTGGTAGTAGCTGTTCATGGATCAACAAACACAGAACTTGGTTCCTGAGGACGGTTTCAATGAGACAATCCACCATGTACTCCTACATGGCCTCTCACCGGTACCTTTACCATATCGTGTTCACACACTTAGCTCACACATAGTAGGACATGTTCATCACCATCGCAATTCATCCTCGATGAATCAGACCTGACAAAACTCTAAGCAATAGCAGGCATAACAAGCAAGCATGAATCAGTAGGCACATCAGGGCTCAAACAACGGCTACTCATGCTAGTGGGTTTCAACTATTTACTGTGGCAATGACAGGTCATGCAGAGGAAAGGGGTTCAGCTACCGCAGCAAATAACAGGTGAATCGTTGTTATCCTAATGCAATAAAAGAGAGCAGGAGCGGGAGAGTGGGATTGTATCGGAATGAACAAGGGGGTTTGCCTGCCTGGAACTTTTGAAGATAGTATAGCTCTTCATCGATGTCATCGAACTCATATCGTCGGAACGTCGTCTGCTGAGTGGGCACAAACACCGGCAAACAAGAGGGAACACAACCAATGCAATGCAACAATATGATGCATTATAATTACATGGCAATATTCTATTGATTGAGCTAATGCAACTAGCAACGAGTTAAATGAAGTTGGTTTGAAGTCAAGGTTCAAAATCAAACTCCATAATTGGTTAGTTAAATGCCATTCATTAGTTTTGGCCTAAACACTAGTCATAAGCTATTCTAACATGCATGAAAATGCCATGAACATATTCTTCATATTTGTCTGATAATTTTTCATATATAAATTATTTCATTCTGAGCTACGGTTGAATTTCTATGATTTTTAGAAGTTTAAACCATTTTCTGGATTTTCTAGTTATTTAGAAATAAAACATATCCGGAAAATGACTTATAGCGTCAGGATGACATCAGTGTGTCGTCAGCGGGTCAACTGGGCGGCCAGGGTCAAACCTGACGTGTGGGGTCCACACGTAAGTGGCATAGTGGTCAATTAGTGTTAATCTAGCCCTACTAGAAATTGTCAGCAGTTGGGCCCACATGTCAATTGCACATCATACTAATGACAGTAATTAGCACTTAACTCAAATCCTAAACTAGTTTTAGTCAGAGGCTAGCCCCACATGTCATTCACACAGGGTGGTCCAGCCATGGTCAAAGGGGGTCAAACCCACCGGCGACTCGCAGCCGGTGAGAGCCTGTACAGCGGCGCGGCTCGGAATCACCGTTCCGGTGACCAAACAAGCAGCGGAGGGCATCTACAGGACGCGCTGGCTCATGCGCATCCAACGCAGCAAGCGGCAGCAGCTGGGGTGGCCAGAATCTGGCCAGCGACGAGGTTCAACAGCAACAGAGCCACGACGACATGCGGGTCGAGTCTACGGAGCACCATTTTCACCACCGGGCGGTGCTACGGACTCCAGCGAGCTCAACTAGCACGACTTGAAGCTCAAAAGCGAGCGGCGGAGGTTGTGGCCACTACAGTGACATGGCAGGGCGGCGGCAAGCTCGGCCATGGTGGTGGAGCTAGCTACGGGACATGGTAGATTACGAGGCAAGGGGGGTTTCGAACGGGGGGCTCACCATGTATCGTTTGGCGCAGACGGCGAGGCCGGGGAGGGCCTGAGGTGGCCGAATCGATGGCGGAGAACGGCGGCACCCGAGGTTGAAGACGGTGGCGATGACGACGCTACGGCATGTCCCGGATAGCTTGGCTCGTGGGAGATGATGATGAGGATGGTGCAGAGCTCGTGCGCACAACGGAGGGGCGAGGGGGTAGCTATGGCCGTGGTGGTCGTCGGCGGCGGTCTCGGACGCATCCGAAGAGGAGCGAGGGAGAGGAACAGAGGAGGGAGAGGGCACGGGGAGAGGCCGAGGGGGTTCCACGGGTGTCGTGGCATCTCCAGCCAGCCTCCAGCGTCGGTGGAAGCATGATGTGCTCGGGCGCATGCCGGCGCGGGGCGACCACGCGTGCGGCGTCCTTCTGGCGCGGTGGAGACGATGACTGTCGTCGGCCAGCTAGGCTGGGCCGCGCTGGGCCAGCCCAGGTAAGTGGGCTGCTGCCAGGTTAGTACCTTTCTCTCTCTCTTTTCTTTATTTTGTTCTGTTTTATCTTTCTGTTTTGTTTTCTTTTATTTATTTATTAGCCACTGTTTAAATTCAAAATAGAATTCAAACTCATGCCAAATCTTTCTGAAATATTTTATGTTGCAGATGTGGACCTAGCCAGATGCCCATAAATTATTTCAGGAGCATTTGAACATATATTCTATTTATATGAATATAAATTCAAATTCAAAATACAATATGATTTAAAATCAGTGCCCAAAATTCTTCTTCAAAAATGTTCACTATTTTTGGTTTGGATCAAGACCATTGCCAAACTATCAAACATCAATGAAGAGCATTTTGGGTTCATTGAATGCAACTTTTAGGGTTATTTGCCCTTCTTTTAATTAAATTTTGAGGCTTTAAGATTTCCTCAGTTCAACTTGTGAGAAAAATAGACATGATGCATGGATGCAAAGCCACTAATTACAGGCATTATTCTAGGGCTGTGACAACTCACCCCCACTAAACAAGAATCTCGTCCCGAGATTCAAGACATGACGTAAGAAGACAGAGGGATTCTAACTAACACAATCTTATCAATCCAAGTACCCTTCTTGAAGACATTGATTCATTGCTTCATATTGATCTTGGCGTCCTTGCTTTTGAGATATTCATCCAACACGATGATGATAGAAAGAAACTCTACACGAATCGATCTTCTCAAAGGTCGAGCAACTCAAGAACAACTCATGGAGTAAGATGTAAGAACATCTCCCGAGCCGAGGCACACATTGAGAGGGATGGAAGAAACAGATGACAAAGGTTAAGTTTGGCAGGAAACAATTCCATGCTCAGTCACGACGTAGCGAGGAGTTAACTGCCATGATTCCACCACGGGCCACCTTAGGGAAGGTGACACGTAAAGTTATTCCCTTAAGTGGCAAAAATAATTACTTTTGATACAAAAGATCATTCAAACTCTCTATACCAGCCTGAGGCTAATCACAAATGATCATTTGAAGGAGTTCGGAAGGATGGCATACCCATACTAGAATAGATTATATGGACTACCTTGTTGAAGACAAAGTAGTGGATGATTTTGCTTATCATCGGAATCGATGAGGCCCATTGTAGGACCACTTCTGAAGATGATCATGAATAGCTAGTGCTGAGAAGGGCAGCCCATGGTAAATGGCACAATGGTGGGTGCAACCTGGGAACAAAATGGAAATGCTGGGAATGTTCCAACCATCATTTCTGCCTCAGATTCTGATCTGGTTAGTAAGAGGATACTTTAGACGTCATGTCTAAAAATAAAGTTTGCAACACAAATCGGCGAGATGACGTTGCGAGATTCACGACGGCATGTGCATGGCTTACTTGGGATGATTCCGTAGGAAGCAAAACTAACTTTCTCGAATTCACGACGGCAACTTGCACCTAATGCACGTGAACTGGGAGAAAGTCACTTCTTGCACCAAACATATACCTCATGAACGCAACATGAAGGCAATGGTTACAAAGTTTCCAATACTAGCTGGATGTTCAGCACAAATCATGGAAAAGATAACAATGTTGCTAATGGGCTCAACAACATCTCATCCAGGTTTCCATATAAGTGGGGTTCCACAATTATGTGAACAAGGTGATAGCATTGGTCAGACCCAAAAGATATAATGGTGTATGCTCGAGGGAACAACCACGAGTAACACAACATTATGAATACCATTGGTTTTGATTTGATTTGATGACAGCCCATACTCAATTCAAAGATTGGATAAGATGATAGATCCATTAACTGATCACGAGGGTCAATCGATAAAATACCATCTTTCTTCAACACACGTACAAGATATCCCTTCAAAATGAATTGCGTTAGATTAAGCTTTTATCTTTCAACTCTCCAAATTGTTGTTTAGCTTAACCAACTAGCTCAAGGTATCCCACAGAGATTCTTGGAGAAGGGGTGGTTTCTACGGAAACCAACTTGATCACAAACTCAATATAACGGTCAGGGAACAACCTGGTAATACCTCCGATAACATGTACGGAAAATCACGAACCATTGATATGTTGTGAAGCTCGGGAACAATCTTGCTTTTCAGGGCAAGACGATATGATCAAAAGAGCCAGAGATTGATACAATCCTAACCCATTGACCGAAGAGTGCAACAGAAAAATGGACTAGGTAGCACGATCAACCTTAGGGTGATGATTCAATAATCAACACGCTAAGGATAAGATTGTTGTCCATTAACTACAAAGCAATGGAGCCGTTGCTAGGAGTATTGATTTCACACATCATGATTCACTTGTCAGTATTCTGGTTGCAATAACATGGAGACCAAGCAATGAATAATAGTGATGAGAAGTATCACTGCATCAAGAATTCATGAGAGATGATGCAGTTCTCATGACAATCCTGACATAAAGGGGGTAATACTCAGAGGTATAATAGAACGAAAACTGGATTGGGATTTTGATCCGCGGAATACAACTACTTTGACTAGTCGAAGAAATGGATGAGGTGCTGGAGATTGTTTCTCCTAGTCATTCCAGAATAGAATGGCTTGACGGACCACAAGAGCAGAAGCCATCAATGAACACGAATGCACAACTACTCTTGACTATGAACTGATAGATGGGGTCGTAATACAACTAAAGGGGGACAGCTCATGGAACATATAACTTTCTGAGTTGTGGTTGCATAGATTAGCATGTCGAACTAGTTCAACATATTTCTTCCGAATGACCCCCGCAGAAAGGTAGAAATGGCATAGTCAGGAGTTTTTTTGATATATTTTCATATATAAATTATTTCATTCTGAGCTACGGTTGAATATCTATGATTTTTAGAAGTTTAAACCATTTTCTGGATTTCCTGGTTATTTAGAAATAAAACAAATCCAGAAAATGACTTATAGCGTCAGGATGACATCAGTGTGACGTCAACGGGTCAACTTGGCGGCTAGGGTCAAACCTGACATGTGGGGTCCACACGTCTGTGGCACAGTGGTCAATTATTGTTAATCTAGCCCTAACTAGAAACTGTCAGCAGTTGGGCCCACATGTCAATTGCACATCAAACTAATGACAGTAATTAGCACTTAACTAAAGTCCTAAACTAGTTTTAGTCAGAGGCTGGCCCCACATGTCATTAACATAGGGTGGTCCAGCCATGGTCAAAGGGGGTCTAACCCACCGACGACTTGCTGCCGGCGAGAGCTAGGATGGCGGCACGGCTCGGAATCGCCGTTCCGGTGACCAAACAAGCAGCGGAGGGCATCTACAGGATGCGCAGGCTCATGCGCATCCAACGCAGCAAGCGGTAGTAGCTGGTGTGGCAGGAATCTCACCGGCGACGAGGTTCAACGGCGACAGAGCCACGACGACGTGGAGGACGAGTCTACGGAGCACCATTTTCACCACCGGGCAGTGCTACGGACTCCTGCGAGCTCAACTAGCACGACTACAAGCTCAAAAGCGGGCAGCGGAGGCTGTGGCCACGGCAGCGACATCGCAAGGCGGCGGCAAGCTTGGCCATGGTGGTGAAGCTAGCTACGAGACATGATAGATGACGGGACAAGGGGGGTTTTGAACGGGGGCTCACCATGTATCATTTGGCGTAGGTGGCGAGGCTCGGGAGGGCCTGAGGTGGCCGAATCGATGGCGGAGAACGACGGCACCCGATGTTGAAGACGGTAGCAATGACGACGCTACGGTGCGTCTCGGATAGCTTGGCTCGATGGAGATGATGATGAGGATGGTGCGGAGCTCGTGGGCACAACGGAGGGGCGAGCGGGTAGCTGTGGCCGCGGTGGTCGGCGGCGGCGGTCTCAGACACGTCCGTAGAGGAGCAAGGCTGAGGAACAGAGGAGGGAGAGGGCACGGGGACAAGCTGAGGGGGTTCCACGGGTGTCGTGGCGTCTCCAGCTAGCCTCCAGCGTCAGTGGAAGCAGGAGGTGGCTCGGGGGCGTGCCGGCGCAGGGCAACCACGCGCACGGCGTCCTTCTCGCGCTGTGGAAACGGCGACTGGTGTCGCCCAGCTGGGCTAGGCCGCGCTTGGCCAGGCCAGGTTAGTACCTTTCTCTCTCTCTTTTATTTATTTTGTTTCTGTTCTATCTTTCTGTATTGTTTTCTTTTATTTATTTATTTGCCACTGTTTAAGTTCAAAATAGAATTCAAACTCAAGCCAAATCTTTCTGAAATATTTTATGTTGCAGATATGGACCTAACCACATGCCCATAAATTATTTCAGGAGCATCTGAAGATATATTCTATTTATATGAATATAAATTCAAATTCAAAATACAATATGATTTAAAATGAATGCCCAAAATTCTTCTTAAAAAATGTACACTATTTTTTGGTTTGGATCAAGACCATTGCCAAAATATCAAACATCAATGAAGAGCATTTTGGGTTCATTGAATGCAACTTTTAGGGTTATTTTCCCTTCTTTTAATTAAATGTTCTAGGATTTAAGATTTCCTCAGTTCAACTTGTTAGAAAAATGGACATGATGCATGGATCCAAAGCCACTAATTACAGGCATTATTCTAGGGCTGTGACAAACTTGGTTAATACTACTATTGATGGTTGCTTCGTCCGAGCAACTTACTGTGGGAAAGGTGGGGCCGACAAAAAAGAAGCATATTCCTTGTCCTAAGGGAAGATGGCACCACAGTTGTTTATCTAAAAAGGGTGTGAGGACGAGATTGCAACATGGAAAGTAGGTCGGTTGAGCTACGTTTTGGGCAAACAACTAGGGAAGAACCACATGCAGGATTTTCCACATGCACTGATGTGGGAAGATGCCAAGATGGGCTATGGAGCAAGGCTGGAGGGGCGGAAGATGTACATGGGGTAGTCTGGATGTAACTAGGAGGGCGCTGGCGGGCGGGATCTGCCCTACTGCACCGGAGCTTGGTCAGAGAGAATGGCTGGTACCGCAGACCGGGAAGTGCTGCCTCGACGCCATCGAATGGAGAAACAATGCCCGTCCTCCCTTTCCGTCGGTGGATGGGATCGGGCTGGATTCGGTGACCAGCGGTGAGAGAGAGAGAGAGAGAGAGAGAGAGGCCACCACCGTCTTGTGTGAGAGAGTGTGAAGATAGACCAACCCCAGCAGGCAAGCTCCATTGTATATCGTGGAGTGGATTACCTTTTTCTTCATAACAATCATTTTATATTTTGTACGTGCCATTGAGCAATGTACCTTTATTTAAAAATAACTTAACAACGCATCATGTTGAACTTTGTTTCATGCACGCGTGGTAGACGACCCTCCTTCAAGTAAATAAACGCAACACGAGTCAAATTAGGACGTGGTCTGCCTTTTTGTACAGAAATGAGCTCCACTGTGTGTACCCGCGCGGGTGTTGCTGGGAACGAGACGTGTGTACGTGCATCGTGCGTGCACCTCTCCTCATCGTGTACGTACCCGCCTGCATGGGTGTGTGTGAGAGAGTTGGTGTGTGGGTTCATGCATGAGAGATAGACACATAATATGTGTCAACGATATCTCAAACAACAAATGTAACATATGCAATGTGTGTGAAATAGAGGCATGTATATATCATATCTAGAGGCGGCGATCCACCATAAGAGAGTGGAGGGATCACCGCCGTGAGATATCGATAGAATCGAAGAGAGGGATGAATTGCATGAGTGCACAAGCGATAAATAAAGCCATCGAGATTGTGTGTTCCCAAGTCAAAGATATAGGGTGGCTGGCCTACTGGAATGTTAGAGGGGAGAGCTACAGTTTGTATGTGTGGCATGGATACCTACCTACAACGTTCGACAGTCGGTGTGTGTCTGTGTGTGTGTGAGAGAAGGGTGGTGGCAGAGACCTGACTATATAGAGGTAGATGGACTAGTATATGTGCGGATAAGGAGAGAGACCCCGCTATGTATTGAGGGAGATCCATGGACGTGCATGCATATATGTAGGAGAGGAACATGGTTCGGAGAGAGATAGAGCCAGTGCCGGAGAGTTGGTGGTGGAGTTGCTTCTCGAAGAGGGTGGGAGAGGCCTACTAGAAAAACCGAGGGGAAGACTGCAATAACAATAAAAGAGGGGATGTGTCTCTGTGTGTGCACGTGCATGTGAGAGACGGGTCAGGAGGCATGCATGGATGACGAGGGCGGACGATATGTGTGTGGTAAGCAGACCTATCTAGATAGGTAAATCAATCGATGCATGTCAGAGAAAGTGAGAGACATAACTATGAGGAGTGAGGTACATCGGTCAGTGCGTGGGGAAAAAGAGTTATAGTCGACCTAACTATATGTAGGCAGATCAATTGGTATACATGCATGTTTTGGAAGCAAATAAGGACCAAAGAGATGGACACAAAGAGAGGTGTGTGGCTAGAAGGTGGCCGGTGTGAGAGACGTACTATGTCGTGAGGGGAAGGAGTGTGTGAGTGCGAGATCGATGAAAAGAGGGGCGAGAGTGTGTATTTGTGTGGGACCATATTAGACACATGGAGGCATGGACGCTAAGAAGAGAAGAGGGAAAACATGTGTTTGTGGTACCCATACCTGGCTAGAGAGGTATAACGATCGTTGTGTGTGCCGAAAAGAAGGGGATGGGAAGACCTGTAGACACCATGGGAGAACGACCCAAGAAAACTAACGAACGTGCACATCAGAGAAGATGCAGAGGGAGGATTGGAATATTTAAATAAGACATCATAGTGGTTTTAACCCACGCATTCATGAATATAATGGTTATACGCATGGTGTGGTTATGAGCATGTTATACTACATAAACATTTTTTTTAATTTGTGATAATGTGTGGCTTTTGCAGCTCGGGCTAAATACTTGTCATAATGTAGGGCGCGGGGTACTATACTTTGTGTGAGAAATACAGTGTACGTATGAAACATGGTTTAGATTATGAAGATATAGTTAGTACATCAAATGTACTATTATTTGGAATCGACATCAAGTGTATTCAAATATTCCAAATCGACTTCTTATGGCGCACATAGTTCATATCTATCTATATAGCAATGATGTGGTGTGTTGTTAAGATAATATACGAATGTTGTTAACTTGGCAACAATCATGATTGTACATTCTTATTGAAATATAAAACCTATTTCAAGTTGCAGTGGTAGTATAGACATTTGGAATGCACTAAAATGTCCGTATGAGTACGTTGCATGCATTATACAGCCAACGAAAAAATTAATTGGATAGAACATGGATTCAATGTTTTGAATAGCATTTGTAACAATCCATACAATAAAACAGGACAAGACTCTCTCTTTGTTTGTTGCGAATTTTTTTTGGTTTTCTCATTGAGGGAAGTGCAATTGGATTTGGTACTCTCCAAAAACTCACTCCTCGCGCCTTGCTCCCAAAATTACAAGGGGCGTGAAAACTTCCTCCTGCTGCCATATCCCGACATGCGAAATGCCCGTTCAAACCCTAAGCCGAAAGGACCACTAGTTCAAATCGGTGGGGTTACTTTTATAATACACCCTACATTTCGGGAAAGCGCGTCCCTAAGTCATGGTTCCCCCCATCCCAGCTCCTCCTTTTCGCCATTCGAAAATCCGGTCTCCATAACCTCTCTACTCCAGCCATGAAACCCCACCCTCCGCCGTCCGCCACCCTACCACCGCCCAGCCGGAGCCTCTTCCCCGACGACGTCGTCCATCGCAATAAATCGGCGTCCCTCATCCACCTCCCCGGATGAGGTTCCGTCGTCGATCTCGTCGTCCCATTGGTTCAGCCGCCCTGTCCTCCTCCTCCAAAGAGCTGCTCCGATGTTTGCCTCGTCTATTGCGGCTGATCCATCCCCACAGTGCCGCCTTAACCTGCTCCACCAGAACCATAGCATCCTCACCGACTCCTCAAACAAAGCCGAGGCCTACTCGGCGCCACCAAAGAGGTTGTACACTCATCGCATCACACCTTCTCCTTAACTTGACCTCCTAGCGCCCACGGAGCTCAATCCCGCACCCCTATGGTGCGGCTACCGCGAAGCCAGTGCCGCCGGCGACATCTCCACGACAGCTCACCCCCAGTGCAAGGCTCCCTCGGCGGCGGCGTCCATACCAGCCGAATCTACTACTGCTGCTCCAGCTCTCGCTCGCTCGCTCGCACTGCTGTTGATGCTCCGGCTCTCGCTCACTCGCGCTGCTGCTATTGCTCCGGCTCTTGCTAGCTCACACTTATGATGCTGTTCCGGCTCTAGCTAGCTCGTGTTATTGCTGCTGCTCTCCTCTTCCCCTTACTTGTGTTGTTGCTCTGCTCTTGCTCTCTCCCGTGCTGCTGATGCTGGTACACGGGCTTCTATAGCTATCAAGTTGCTGCTCTTGCTCTAGTTCGCGCTGCTCCTCCAAGCGCTGCTGCTTTGGCTGCTATCTGCTACTGTGTTCCATATCAATCGCCTACTGACTTAGATCACTATTTATCTACTACTAGTGCTCTAGCGGCCTAAACTACGTGTGAAGTGCCTCTCTGCTACCAATGCGTTCAGTTTCGAAAGTAACATTCAGATACCATAGTAAATTTCAGTTTCAACCGCTAAGTTCAGAGTCAACAGTTTTTACCTCATTTGTTGTAGTCAGGTGTTTTTTGGTGATGTATATTTTACATCTATTACTTTTTGGTATTGTATTTTACATCATCTATTGGACATTCTATTAGAATCCCACTTGAGATTAACAATGTCTGTCTTGTACTGCTTTAGCCTCGACGTCTTACGGCTCGCCGAAGCTGCTCAAACGACGAAACAATCCATCACAAAGGAGAAGTACCCTGGACGCCGTCTACAGATGCCTCAGGTCTTCCTCTGCACCTCCAACAGCCACCTCTGCCGCAACTTCTTCATCGACCAACCCAATGATGCTGAGGTCGACATGGCTACGCCAAACATGTTGTACACTTGTCGCATCACTTATTACTCTATATTCATGTCGATCCATTAGGGATATTTTGGTTCAAAGGAAAAAGTGAAGGAAAACATAGGAATAGGAAATTTTCCTATTGCACTCTACTATTCAATTATTCATGCATTTTGTTGAAAGGAATGGAGCAAACCATCCACCTGGACCTACTTTTCTAAATCCTATGCGTGAAAACAAGACTAAGTGCATGAGTGGCAGAATAACATGCTAATTATACACACTTTCCTTTGGTTTCACTTTAATTTGGCCATGTTCCTTTGCATTCCTCTGCTCTTCCAATTCTTGTCAACCAAACACCCAAATTGATAGAAATCCTATGTTTACAAATGCTCTGTTTCCCACATGCATTCCTATCCTATTTCAAATTTTTTTCCTATCCCCGCGTTTTTAGAATCCTGCAAGCAAAAGGAACCCTTACATAATTACTTCAGTTATAGATAGGTGTCGAAGAAAACTTTGTGTGGTTTGTCCTGCTCCTGCCATGACATTGTCCACCTAACCTAAGCTGCTCCATCGATAGAAGCATCCACCATACTAGACATCACGACTCCTGACCGTCTTTCGCCGCCTTAGATCTCCTTCCTGGCTGTCGGTACCCACCGCAACTGCATCACCATCATCGACTCAGCAGATGAACCTGCTACTTTATCGTCCTGTTCACTTCAAGTCAGGTCCAAATTAATGTTCGAACTTGAGTTTTAAAATGCTTGTGGGGCACATATCGAGGCAATAATGAACAATATCTCTGTCTATTATCTGGTTCACGTAGGGTATGATTATGTTGTTCATCTTGGGATGGAAACAAACAGTAAAGCAATCATCATCTGTCTTTTTATTAAATTAAAGCTATCATGAGCCTGCTATCATTATTTTTTGATCTATCCACTGGTTGTTACCATCACTCTAGATTCTGCATGCTCTCCTTACATAATCTCACTATATTTTTTTGTATGCATGTCAGACATTGTACACAGTAATGTTGAACATGTAGAGAAAACGAGAGAAGTTTTGCACGTCAATATAATGTCATGCTGACATCGCTCGATGGTGGGTACAATGGCAAACCCTTCCCCCTCCAGATTTTAACCCAGAGGAAGATATCTGTTTTGAGGCCGATTCAGACGAAGCTAACCACTCCTATTTACCCCGAGGTGTTTGCTCTAACTTGGCATGATGATGTTGGTCATATCATGCATATGTTGCCTTGCAGTGCCTACTTTTGACATCATGTATGTCATCTTCCTTGTTTAGACATGTTCTGTAATGCCACCTGTTTAGTTACTATATCATATATGTGAATTATGCAATCTCATCTCTTATAGCCAGACATAATATTTGTGAAATATGTAATAAAATCCTGTTTAACCAGTCATCATATATTTGAATGATACCTTACCAATCCTTTTCTTCATTACATTTCCATTTGTCGACCATGTTTGTACATTCAACTACTCTTCCTGTGAATCAGCCATTTGAGTGGGTGATGGAAAATTTTGGAGTGAAAACAAGGTCTTCAGAGCAGACAGTGCTACCTGTCGAAGCAGATCTCTTGCTAGGTCCCGATAGCTCCTTAGAGATGGATTCAGAGATAGATGACCAGTCCTATTGCCCCACCGAGGTGTATGCTCTAACTTGGCACGGTTATATTGCTCATATCATGCATATGGTGTCTTGCATTGCATAATTTAGACATCATATACACAATATTCAACATCATGTTCTTAGTTCAGACATCGTAAATGCGAATGCCCTCTACTTAGTGTATAAATCACATATGTGAATTATATCATGCGATCCTGATTACTTAGATAAGATGTAAGTGAATTATGTCGTGCGAACCTATTTACTAAAGACATCATATAATTATCTCATGCCATCCTATTTAGTTAGTCATCATATCTTTGAAGTATGTCATGCTATGCTATCTAGTTTAGATACACATCATATACGTTAAATTATGTCATGCTATACTTTTTAGTTAAACAATATAAATGTGAACTATTACATGCCCTATTTTTTGCACACTATCTATCGCATCTGTCTCTCATAAAGGTCCGTACATTCAACTACGTTTCTTGTTTATCAGCCATTTGAACTGGAGCGGGTGATGGCAGTATCTACCAGAGTAAAATCTCGGTCTTCAAATAAAACTGTGCTACCTGTTGGCGGAGATAGCACCCCGGTTGTACGTGCATGAGAACCAGCCCTACCACTCATAACCCAGACTTTCGTAGATTGTACCCCTACTGCGATGGATAGAGAACCAACTTCAGCCAATCTAACCCCAACCCCAGCAGATTGTAACCCAGTTCCAGTTGACACAACACCATCTCCACCATAGAGCTCCCAAACAAGAGCAGTTGGTAAGGCAGCTCCAGTGCCCACATCGCTAGTACTACCAAGGCGAACCCCAACTCCACCAGTTAGTCCACCTATTCCTGTGGACGAAGCACAACCAGTCATTCGCAGTTTAGCATCTATCACATTTGATGTTGTTAACTCCTATGTGCGTATCTTCCCATCATGGAAATATTATACTGAATATGAACGAAAATGCCAGTTGTAGTCATTCGTCTAGGAGTTATGTGTAAGTAATGTTATTCATGGCAATTACTTTGCTTTGTCCCATACATTCTACCTCCATGCTGGTTATAATACAGCAAATGTTGCCATTTTTCTCTATTGGGAAGGACCGATTTGGAAACTCAGGATGAGGTAACCTATGCTAATACCTCTGCTGTCTTTAGGAATGCTTGGTAGTAGTATTGGAATTACCTGAAGAAAACATACTTCACTGGCAAAGAAACTCATCCAATTCCCTTACGTTCTCCCGAGATACATTTACGGGACGATGACTAGGAACCCCTTGTTCTGTACTGGTCCCGAACAAAGAATGTGTTAAGGTCTATGAGCTCATTTTTTATTTTTAAGTATTGCATTCCCTGTCTTACTGTACTCTATTCGTGTAGAACAAGTGCTTAAGATTGAAGAACAACTATTCTCATTTAAGATTCCATTGCTATGGTGCATACTGCCTTGCTCTTGTATCACTGTATTTACTCATACAAACTTATTTTTAATTTGAAGGTCCAATCGAAACTCCAATGGCACAACAAGTATGTTTAGGAATGTTTCTTTAATAGCTTTGCTCTTCTAAATTGCTTTATTGATTTCAATTTAAATTTTGTATATAGTTGACTTCTCATATCATGCACATTACTATCATCAGAACAGAGCCAATAGTGTTGTTCTACATGTACGCCCGTGGTACCCATCTGAAATCTTGTTGTGCTGTGTAGTTTCCCACACATGTATTCTTTCAATGTTGCTTTGTCTTGAACTGATATGATTTGAACTATTTTGATTTCGCAAAACAATGAAGTGACCATAGGACATATATATATGTTTGTTGATAATTTTATTATGTACTACATGGCAATTGAAGACTTGGTAGTTTAATCATGTCCACCATACTACTGAACTTGTTCACCGAAATGAGTTTCATATACTACATGCTAAACCTATTATGTGTCTGCTTGTTTCTTCTTTTAGAATGCTAACAGAAAATTGGGGAAGAGTACCTTATGAAGCAATGGTAAAGGAAGTAATGCAGGTAAGTTTTAGGATAGTGAGACATCCTTGTTGGTCTTCATAAAAGCTGATAAAACAGCTAAGGAAAACTATCTTGAAGACAGTGTCAGAGTATTCTCGCGACAGATGCCAGGGGGTGGCTTATCGTTGGGCCCTGGAAGCGGGACTGGGCAAGAGCTCGGTCGTGCATGAGAACGGACATGGGACTTACCCAGGTTCGGGGCTCTCTGAGGTGATAACACCCCTAGTCCTCCTCTACGAGGTTCTCCGCCGGCTGTTGGGGCCCGCCTCTGGTGGCCACGCCAGCTACCGAGAATTCGGCCGATAGGTGGGGCCGCCACCTACGGGACACGCCGATTGCCTTTCATAATAGCGTTGTCCTTGCTGATGAGGGCGGCGTCACGCCACGCGTGGCTACAGTTCCGCGCCGTGCCGGAGCGTGTCCACCTGGTCGATGTACACTGTTGTCATGCTCCCCGTATCTCGAGGGGAGCAGGTGGCACTATTGCCGTGCTCCATCTTGATCACGGTCGGTTGGTGCAGACTCCGAGGAGGGAGAGGCCGGTAGCTAGGAGCCGGCTCGCTCCTGGGGCCGCCTCCTGGAACATGACCAAGATGCCGACCGCACGCCTAGTCGGCCTGAGGGGCTTGGCCAGCCCCGATGTCATAAAACATCCTTGGGGGCGGATGAGGCTACCCGGGGTACATAAACCTGACAGTAGTCCCCGAAGCTGGTGAGGTGTCACGGCTCAAAGCCGGGGCGTCTCATCAGCTTCCTCGTATAGGAGATCCGCCATCCTTACTCTCCCGTCTGGTGAGATGTCGTTTTCTATAAGCCGGCAAAGGCTGGGGCGGCCGCCTAGTGAATTCGAATTGTTGAGGTGGGCGCCGCATGGCGCTTCATCGGGTTATGTGGTTGCCGCCCATTGGACGCCCGCCATGCGTCGCCAATAGACTAGGTCGGCCTGCCAGCACACGCGCGCGACGGGACGTCACCGCAGGCCAGGCCCCGCAACTACAAGGCCTCGGCAAGCGTGCAGGTCTGCTGCGGCCGAGGCAGGCTATTGCTCTTCCCAATAGGAGTAACTGCCCACAGGATTCACGGGACGTGCGGGGCGTGGGCATAGTTAATCCCCACGTACCCAACGCCTTTCCACTTCGGCTCCACTGCCACAGCCGTATAAATAGGAGGGAGAGGGTGTGGTAGAGCGTACGCGCACCCCTTTGCTCTCCATCTTCTTCTTCTTCCTCTGCTCATCTCTCCTCGCCGGCGCGCCGCACCGCTGTCGAATTCAGAGCTCCGCAAAACCCTTCTGGGTTCGAACTTTGGGGTGCGTGCGAAGATCTCACCCTCACCTATCTATCCACTTGTCGTCTCACCCACTAGCACGACGAATAGGAATGTAAAAGAGACATGAGACAGTTTATCCTGGTTCAGGCCACCTAGCGGTGAGTGGCCCTGCTCCAGCATTGTGGTGGATTAGCCTCGAGCTGGGCTATTGATGAACTAGTACAATGAGCGAACAACCTCCGGAGGAGAGGTGTTCTTGCTAGGTGGTGGAAGAGAGGGTCTAAATGATCATCCCTTTGTTGGGTGGTGGCTATTCTACTTATATAGTGGCCATGGTCCTCTTCCCCTAAATGTTTGGCGGGAAGGGATCCCACAACGGCCAATTTTGAAGGGGAACAACTAGTACATCTTATCCTTACTAAAGGTCGTCTTCGCCTGCAAAGCCTCTGATCCAAACGCCATGGTGGGCTCGGTGAAGACCTTTGTCATGCCGTCCTAGCGGTCCTGGTCTTGTTGCACTGCAATGGAAACCTTTGGCAGATTCCTCAGGACTCTGCGCCTCAACCCACTTCCTTAGCACCGAAGAGGAAACTGTTGTACTGTGCCCGTTGGCGCCTGCCTGGCCTTGGTCGTCATGGCTTGCGTCATGCAAACCTCGTGAGGTGAGGGTTTCATAGAGTTATCCGTTCCTTGGGAGCCAGCCAGCTGAGCCTGCCCCTTCCGAAGGTCTTGGTGTCGTCCGCCCCGTGAGGCTTGGTCCCTCGCGAGGGTCTTGAGTGTCGATGCTGAAGATGGGCCATACCACACCTGAAGAGGTGCCATGTCATGGGCTGCAGGCTGGCATGTCTAGGTACCCTGATTTATAGAACGCTGATAGTAGCCCCCGGGCCCAAGGCGTGCACAGACTTGGCTTCGAGACGAAGCCAAAGGGCAAGGGCGATGCGCCGTATGGCCCATTCGCCTGCGGTTCTGGTCGACGTGTGCCGCCTGGATTGGACGTGGGCATCTGCACTCCCCACGGTATCCCGGCAACCGTTCGTCTTGACTAGATGGGGCCAGCACCCACTTCTGATCCTTCCCTGCTTTCCCTTCGTCTTGCTCTAGATTCCCTTTCTTTCTTGCCACGAGCGCTCCCAGATTTGTTGAATTCTTCCCCCAAGTCCAGCGTCGATGGCCTCGGAAACGACTAAGCCTTCTACTTCTTCTCTGCGCCCGGTTCGTGTCTCCGACTCGGCCCTCAAAGTCTCCATTACCAAGGAGAAGGACCTCACCGCCGTGCTCATTCTCTTGGCATCCAGCCACAACGAGGGGGGAGACGGTGGTCCGGCTCGGCTCTACCCCACCGGAATCCTTGGGTAAAACCTTCCGCCCTCTCTTTCTGCACAATCTCTACGTGGGGCTCGTCCCCCTTTCTCCCACTTCTTCTTTGCCATCCTCAAGCATTACCAGATATGCTCCCTTCATATCGATCCCAAACTCCACCTTCCTTTTGTCCATTTTCGCCTTTTACTGCGAGGCGTTTGTTGGGGTGCTACCCTCCGTCGCGCTGTTCCGCCACTTCTTCTACCTCCGGGTTAACACCAACCAACGCATCGGGGGGGTCTTGTCTTTGTCGCGGTCCACCGGGGCAATGTGATCTTGAAGGACAAGAAGAAGGTGGAGGATTTTCGACGTAAGTGGGTCTTCATGGACGCCAAGTGCTCCCGCACATGGCTGGAGCTGCCAGGTGTGCTGCTAGAGGAGCCGGCGCGGTGGAGTCATGAGAAGCTCACCGACCCCCTGGCGGCGCAGCTGCTGGAGGTGATGACAAAGTAGGTGACGATGCCGTGCTGACGGGGCCTCTGCTCGTCAACAAATTCATGAAGCAATGGCTGGCCCCTCTTCAGGCGCGCTCGCGCCCCTTGTGGACACTTCATGGCGAGGGCGACGTACTCCAGCTGCACCCGCGGGCCCTGACCGCGGAGGAATTGGGTAAGGTCCCGGGGACCTGCCCGTGGGGCACATCCCGCTGTACCATCGAGAGTACAAGGATGATGTAGTCGCCGTCGCGCCTGTCTTTGACGAACGGGGGCTCGTGCCGCCGATGAGCCCCCCTGCCCCTTCTCTTGTGGTGCCAGTGCCTTCTGACGAGGATTCCGATGAGGAGGGAAAGGACGACTCGGAGGAGACTCTTGAGAAGGTGGCGGAGACCTCCCCTCTGCAGCAGAGCAAGCTCCTCCATGGCTTCTCTGATGATGATGACGCCGGCGAGTACTTGGTGAAGGCGTCGCCACGCCTCATCGGGGTGACCCCCAGTTCTGGGGCCTCTCCTTTGAAGAGGTTGGTGCGTGGCGCCGTGTCCTCTAGGGCGGTGCCCCTAGCGCGTCGTCGGCCATTGGTGCCCCCTGGTCTGCTACGTCACACCCCTCCGCTTGAAGAGCACGGCGGGTTCGCCGTCCGGGAAACCTATGCCCTCCTTGCTCCTGTCTAAGAAGAAGAGGAAGTACATCGCCATCCAGCAGTAAGCATCTCATCCTACCTTTGTTTTTACTCTGGGCGCTGTGCTCATCGTGTCCTCCCCTGCAGTCCCCCATCGTCGAAGAAGGGGGGACCATCTTCCTGGAGCTGTGCCTGTTGTTGCCACCATGACCCTGACTTCGGAGGTTGTGGCCGACTCACGACGACCCATCCTTGTGATCGCCTCCTGAGACACTAGAGCCCCAGCTCAGGAGGCGGCCACAAGTGTGGCCAAGCTAGTTCCGGAGGCCGCGACTTCTGGTAGCCCTGCTGAGGGCATGGGAGCTCCGGAGCCCCCTGCTATACGTGCTCCAGTTGCTCCTCCAACCCAGGTGCCTTCTCTTCTAGCTGCCTCCTCCAGCATGCCTCCTGTCTTGGAAGATGCCCTCACCGCACTGGACCAGTTCCAGCTTGACCTTCATGACATCGACCGTCGCCTGGTGACGGGACGCCTGGGGCTAATCTCATGGTGGATCGGAGCCGACGCGTCCCTCAAGATGGCCTGGAGTGAAGCCGAGGCCACGATCAAAGACGGCCAGAATTTAGCGGGCTTGGCCACAACCGAGCGCAATATAGCGTGGGCTGGTGAGAAGGTCGCTGAAGAGCGCTGCCGCAAGGCGGAGGCCGAGCTCAAGGCCCTCACCGACAAGCATGACGAAGACACCCGCCGTCTGGTCGAGCAGGAGAAGGAGCTGAACGCTAGCCAGGTGGGCCTTGACAACCATGACAACAAGCTGAAGAACACCGCACAAGAACAGGCCACAGAACATGGCCGCCTGGAAAAGCTGGGGGAGGAGCTAGAGGTGACCCAGAGATCCCTTGCCGAGGCTGAAAAGGCATCCGTCATGAGGCGCGATGCCTTTGTCTCCCTTGAAGAGATGCTCCGCGGCTCATTGCGATCCCTTTATCGGACGGGATACAAGGCACCACTGGTGCCGCCGGAAGAAGGCCCCGCCGGACTGCTCCCCAAGCTTGCCAAGGAGCTTGAAGGTATTGCCACCTGGTTGGCCCCTTTGGTGGAGGCGGAGGCCCGTGCTCTCTCCACCTCGGTTGCGACGCACGTCTACCATGACCTTTATCTTCGCGACCCCAACTTCGACTTTGGTGCCCTGCTTGATCCCATGGCTCCCGAGCTTGAAGGTGATGTCGTCGTAGTCGTGAAGGGACATGTGGAGGCTTTGCTGCAGTAAGTCTTCTCAATCGAGCCTTCCAAGGCCGCGGAAGGAGCCAACAAGGAAGGTAATGACGACATTGCTGATGACGAGCTTCCCTAGGTGGACGATGGCGGCATCCAAGGCTGAAGGAGAGGATGATGATGCTACTGCCTCCCGTTTTATTCCTGCAAAATTTGGTGTGCCTCGTGGAGGCGTAAGAACTTTGCTTTGAACTTATCGAGAAAGAAACGATATGCTATGCAATAATTTCCTTTGGATTTTGCTATTTTTGTTTGCCTTTGGTGTTCTGCGTTGGCAGGGCCCGACCCCGCGCATACCGCGACCCCCATTGGGGCTTTCGGATCACCTGGAAGAGACGAAGGGGCGAGGGGCTATGTGGCCACTTAGGCCCCAGGGTCGCGATGCCCAGGGGTCCCCCATAATGTATGAACATGCTTACTATTTTTGTGATCCAGAGCCTCACGAGGGTGGGCTCTGCATCGGCGGGGCCCGACCTCGCGCATTCCTCAACCGACGTTGGGGCGACCGGATCACCAGGACAGGACCAAGGGGTGAGGGGCTACGAGGCCAGTGAGGCCCCTGAGTCGCGATGCTCAGGGGTCCCCCTTGACATGCGAGTTTCCCTTCTGAGTTCCATACTTTTTTCCCGTCAGCCTTTGCCTAGGAGGGGCACACAAGGACCAGGTACAAGGACCTGGTGAGGTGGCTTGCGCCAGGTCTAACTGACCTGGGCGCACCATGTCCAGCCTCCTGCGCGCTCATCTCAGGAAGAGGCCGATTGGTCGACCGATAGGCCATCCTGGAGTTAGTGCGCCCTGGAGGTGCCCCTAGTCGTTTATCCCCAGCACAGAGCATAGGGCTACCACTTGGCGTTGGCATAGCCGTGCCCTGACCGTGTCGTCCGTCAACGCGGAGCATGGGGCTTCCACTGGTCGCGTGGGTGGAGGTCCCTCTGGGGAGCACTCTGGGCATGTACAACCCAGCTGGAGGAGGTGTATATGGGCACCCGTGGGCCAGCGCGGGACCCACGAGGCCCTACCTCAAGGCGGGTTGCGCCTGGTCTTCAAGGGCTTCTGCGTGACAGCTATAACCTGCGCCGAAATGAACTTCCAGAGGCCATCACATGGGAAGATCAAGCACCAAGGACCTCATGAGGTAACGTGAGCGAGGCGAACCCGCCAGACAGAACTCGATCGCTTGGGTTTGTCAACGCTGCAGGGATGGACCCGAGCACAGGCATCATGCTTAAGCTTCTTCAAGTAACAAACCCAGGAGGAGCCCCCGCGCACGGTTACCGCGGAGGCGTCCAAAGCCGCAAAAAGGGAAACCGGTTTGCGCGCCCTGGCCTGCTAGTCAGGGCGCACGACACTTCAAACAACAAAACGCTAGACAAGCGACTTCTAAAAAACAAGGTGAAGAACCCAATCTCAAGCAAAGCCAATCCCAGTTCGAGAAAAAAATGATACATGCTGTAGGGACGGACCCACATGGTCTGGGGATGATGCGGCCCGAGGCCCCCCCCCAACTGAATAAAACGGGAAATGTCACCTGGCACCGTTGGTGGAGAAGTGTTGGTGTAGCTGAAGACGCTCGTTGCAGATGTTGCTCCTCATGAGTCGCTTGGCTCCGGGACCTCACGAGGATCCTCAGGTTTTGGGAGCTCGCGAAGGACCAGTACCCCTTTCGTCCGGATCTCTTGATGCCTGGCTTCGTGAGCCACCAGGACGTACCGCATGTGGTGCTGGTGTAGGGCAGCTTGGTTCGGCAAGCCGAAGGGCATGCGAATGTAGCAGTGAGGAGGGCCCTCGCAGCGGCCCACCTAAGACGGCCAGTAGAGCTCCTGAGATGTGATTCTGTTGACTCCTGGGATGTTGACGCAGACGCGTAGCCTGCCGCCTGAGCCTGGGACGGTAGCTGCACTTGGTCGTGTGAGGCGACGCTCGCCTAGCATTGCCCTTGGTACCTACAAGTCTTCAATGATCTGGTCGATGAACTCCTGAGCACTTGGCGCTTCGCGCCTTGTGCCCTCTTTGCAGAAACGTGCGCTGAAGCACGCCTCCAGATGGTGCCCGAGCTCCTCCCTCATGGCGTTGGCCAGGTCTGACGCCCTCCAGAGGAGAGCCCCCAAGCCCAGCCGGAGAGGGGTGCCAGGCGCGCCTTCCTATGCGAGGGAGGAAGGCGCCCCGTGCACGGGCGTGGATCCTGAGGCGCGGCCGTCGGGCGCTGCTTCCTCATGAGGCTCCAGGGCGAGCAGCTGCTTCTTCTTCTTTGGGACAGCTTTAGGAGGGTAGGCAAAGCCCTCAGTGTCTGGGTTCTCCACTGCCCTAGCTTGGTAGGCACGCTCGAGAGCGCACACCATATCCTTCTCATCACAGGTAACCACGATGACGCCGCCGCTTCCTGGCATCTTGAGGATGTTGTAGCCGTAGTGGGTCACTGCCATGAATTTGGCTAAAGCTGGGTAGCCAAGGATGGCGTTTCATGGGAGCCTGATATGGGTGACGTTGAAGTCGATGAGCTCTATGCGGTAGTTCTTGCGGTCGCCGAAGGTGACAAGGAGGCAAATCTGTCCTATTGGCGTTGTCGAGCCGTCGGTCACTCCAGAAAGGGCCTGGTGGGTTGGAGTTGGTCGTACGACACCTGAAGTGTGTCGAAGGTCTCAACGGAGAGCACGTTGACTCCTACCCCGCCGTCAATGAGTGTCTTGGTGACGAGCACATTGCTGATGGTAAGCGAGCAGAGAAGAGAGAGGGCACCGGCTACGGCCGTGCACTTGAGTTGATCAGCGGAGTTGAAGGTGATGGAGCACTTGGAACATCTGAGAGGTCGCGTTATCTCGAGCTTGGGGAGGACATGATTCACTTCTCTGGCAAACTGCTTGAAGACACGATGGGATGCAGGGGCCTGAGCGCCCCCAGGATGCATGCAACACGCGCGGCTCCTAAAAGTCCGCAACCCCTTCATCTTGATGGTGATCGTCATTCCTTCTCAGCTGCTATGGCAGTGGAGAAGGATTACGTTGTCTCGGGGGCGATCTTCACGTTGCCAGTCCCTCCAATGATCCTCGCGAGGCTGCTCTCTCCATGGGCCCTCACGAGGCTGGCCCTGCCAGTGATCCTCGTGAGGCCGCTCGCGCCAGCCTTGGCGAGAGTCACAGTTCTCCCAGCGTCCTCCTCCACGGCCACCTCCACCACCGTAGCCTCGTTCGGCGCGCTCGGGACAGTGTCTCAAGCATCTGTCATGGATGGCGCTGAGTTCCTAGCAGTCGTTGGTGTTGTGGCTGTGCATGTTGTGGAAGGCGCATAATAGGTGGCTGCCCTTAGAGGAATCAGGGTAATCGCACCTGCGTTTCATCACTCGCTTAGCCACGAGTACTACTGATCCTTTGCGATTGGCCTCCTCAGTCTTGGCCTTCTTGTCTTCTGAGTCAGCCTCAGGAAGCTCGACGAGTGAGAGGCAACCTTCTTCTGCCTTTGCGCACGTGATCGCCAGGTTGAACATCTCCAGAGCCGAGCATAGGTCCTCCTAAATGGCATGTTTCTCCTTTATCCTAACGTCCCGGATGCCATCAGTGAACGCTGAGATGATGGCTTCATCAGATATCATGGGAATCTTGATGCGGACGTTGGTGAAACACTGCATGTACTTGCGCAGGGTCTCTCCAGGCTACTGCTTGATACGCCGCAGGTCACCTACCGCTGGGGCACCATCACGGGTCCCTTCGAAGATGGAAACGAAGCATTCGCACAGCGCACCCCAGGAGGAGATCGACGCCTTCGGGAGGTTCAGGAGCAACGAACAAGCGCCATCTTTGAGAGCCATGGGAAACCAGTTGGCCATGACCTTCTCGTCGCCATTGGCCACTTCGATTGTCAGCTCGTAGAGCTGCAGGAACTCCGCCGGGTCAGGTGTTCCATCGTAACGTGGTGATAGATCTGGCTTGAACTTGTCGGGCCAGATGACAGGACGGATGTCCGGGGTGAACGCCTTGCAGCCCACTGTGCTGGCTGGTGCTTGTTGCTGAGGTGGAGCTTGGTCTGGGTGTTCGTGCGCCAATGCACGAGGACGACCTACGAGGCGGAGCACGAAGCGCACGCGCCTCGCCTCGCGCCGTTGCACCACTTGATAACTTTCTTCATCTCGCGCGGCCACCCTGCACGGCTGGTCATGCTGGGGGGCCTCGCGCCTTGCCTCGGGGAAGACGTCTCTTCGAAGCGGTGGAGGGGGTGCGCCATGGGCCTCGTCGCCTGCTCGAGGTTGTGGAAGAGGCAGCGAACGGCACAATGCTGGAGCTTCTCAAGTGGCGCTGACAAGATTGGCGATGCGGTCCAGCAATTCTTCGTAGAGGTCGTCGGTCGGGCGGTAGTGCAGGACCTCACGCGCCATGAGTAGCGCGGCCTGCGAGTTCGCAAGGCCACGACGGGCGTGGGAGGAAAAAGCAGTCGCCGGAGTCAGCGACGGGGTTGCGGTGTGACCGTCGTGCCGTGCGAAGTGGAGGAACGATGAATCCTGCTACTCGTGGGCAGCGGGGCCGGTGGCAGCGTTAGCCACCAGTGAAGGAGAGCGACAGGGGATTCCGTCGCCGGGGGGTGCCGTCTGGGCCACGCGGGCGGCGACAGCAGCCCATCGCTCGGCCCAAACGCGGCGAACATCAGCCATTGGGCGGTGAAACAACGATGAACCGAATGGATGAAGAGGAGCTTCGACGCAACCCTACCCGGCGTGCCAAATGTCAGATTCAAGGCTATGCAAAACCCTTCTAAGTTCGAACTGTGGGGTGCGTGCGAAGATCTCACCCTCGCCTATCTATCTACTCGTCGTCTCACCAACTAACATGATGAACATGAATGTAAAAGAGACACGAGGTAGTTTATCCTGGTTCAGGCCACCTAGAGGTGAGTGGCCCTACTCCAGCAGTGTGGTGTATTAGCCTCGAGGTGGGCTATGGATGAACTACTACAGTGAGTGAAGAACCTTCGGAGGTGAGGTGTTCTTTCTAGGTGGTGGAAGAGAGGGTCTGAATGATCCGTCCCCTTGTTGGGTGGTGACTATCCTATATAGTGGCCTTGTTCCTCTTCCCCGAAATGTTTGGCAGGAAGGGATCCCACAATGGCCAATTTTGAAGGGGGACAACTAGTACATCTTATCCTGACTAAAGGTGGTCTTATCCTAGAAAGCCTTTGATCCTGACGCCATGGTGGGCTTGGTGATGACCTCCCTCCTACCATCTTGGCGGTCTTGGTCTTGTTGCACTGGAATGGTAATCTTTGGCAGATTCCTCAGGACTCTGCGCCTGAGCCCGCTTCCTTAGCACCAGAGAGGAAAGTGATGTACAGTTCCCGCTCGCGCCCGCATGGCCTTGGTCATCACGACTTGCTTCATGAAAACCTCAAGAGGTGGGGGGTTGCATAGAGTTCTCCGCTCCTCGAGAGCCAGCCAACCGAGGCTGCCCCTTCCGGAGGTCTTGGTGTCGTTCGCCCCTGGAGGCCTGGTCCCTCACGAGGTTCTATAGTGTCAATGCTGAAGATGGGTTGTACCAGGCCTAAAGAGGTAGCACGTCATGGGCTGCAGGTAGGCAAGTCTTGGTACCGTGGATCCCAGAACACCGACACACGCCACCGACGAGCCGCCACAGCTCGTCGTCGCTTGTCTCCACTGTGCCACCGCAAGCTCGCCGCCACCCGACCTCGAATCAGGGCGCGAGGCAAATGGGATGGCTCGAATGTCCATGATGACCACATCGAATTTCTCTGCGCGACGCGGCGGATACCCAATGAGGCGTGCGTGGGGACATGCCTTCTGGCCGAGCGGAAATTCTCGCCAGTGCCGAAGGCTGTCGAGTCCGTCGTCTTTTGTAGCCATTTGATCTGCGGCTTCGGCTCGTCGGTGAGTGGCTTCCTCCGTGATTTCCTCGACTTCTACCGGCTACAGCCTCACCACCTCATGCCAAACACGATGGTTCTCCTCTCCACCTTCGTCAGGCTCTGTCAAGGCTAGTTCGGCGTCCTGCCCACACTCGAGCTGTGGGGCAGGTTCTTCTACCTTAAGACCGGCATCGTGTCCAAGGGCGATCCGGCCCAGTGCGGCTCTTGCATCGCCGTGCGGTGCACCGATAGTGGGGTCCGGTTTCCAGCTGTCGTCCTGCACGAGTGGGCGAAGTTGTGGCAGAAGTCGTACTTTTACGTCCGCAAGTCGACCTGGTTGGCGACTACATCAACCTGTCGGCCTTCACGCCCGGCCCACCTCCTGGGACGCGGAGCAACTGGGCCAGCAACCCGGCAAGCTGTTGTCGGCCGCTATCGACATCGCCCTCGGCCGGCTTCAGGAGATGACCGAGTCGGAGGGGCTCCAGCCGGCGGAGCTGCTGTCCGCCTTGGTCCACCGCTAGGTGTCGCCCATCCAACTCCGGCCGCACCCGATGTGCGACACGAGCGGCCGTTGGGCCCCTGCCGGTTGTCGACAAAGAACCTGCCGACTATCGAGGTAGTCCGACATGTCAACCACTTCTCCAACCACCACCTTAGCGAGGAGAACTGGAGATTCGGCAAGACGCCATACAGCCGCGCCAATCCTCCGCCTGCGGTGAGTATCCGCTTCCCTTTCTTTTCTTACGCCACGTTCTTCATCTGCCCTGACCACCCGACTTGTGGCGCAGCACTTCGTCGGCCATGGAGCAGTCGTCGCACCGGCTCCCTACCATCAATGGATGCCAGACCGAGAGCTGAGCGACGTGGGAGAGCCCGAGCTGGGGGCAGCCCCGATGGAGGAGGACGACGCCACCCGAGGAGGCGCAGAAGGAGCAGGCAGAGCTGCAGGAGGCGGCGCAAGAGATGACATCTATGACTGGCCAGACGACAATGAGGACGGCGACAAACAGCGTAGCCCACAGGCAAGGCGCAGACTGGAGTAGCCGGCATGCCTAAACGCCGCACCAAAGGGGGAGTGTTCCGCTGCCGGCTACCCAAGAAGGCTAACTGTTATCACCGCGACCAAATGATAGGAGGCCGCGAAGGTGGCCGCAAGCCGAAGGGTCCCGATGGAGCGCCCCATGGTATCTGCGTAAGTGCTCTGGTTGCTCTTGTCATGGTTTTCTTCTTGGCTTTTTCTCTTTTGCGAGTTTCTTATGTTCTGCTTGCTTTCTTGAGCAGGGCTCCCCTTTCCGTTTCGTGGCCTCTGTCTGCCTCGCTGATCGGGTCAGCAGGCGGCTCTGAGGGGGGCTGCTGCATAGATCCAGCCACCACCCTTCGAGAGGCAACGGAGAGGAATGCGAGGGAGGCACAAGAGGAGTGGGACGCCGCAGCTCGGGCAAGGCCGAGGCAGCGACCACGGCGCAGGCGGAGGCCGATGTCGTGGCCAAGGCGCGGGAGGACACATCGGCCAGGGCGCAAGCGGAAGCCGACACCAAGGCCATGAAGGACCCGGCCTGCAGCATGGTTCCGGAGGCCGTGGACTTGCGGCAGTTAGAGCCACCAGTCATGGAGGGCCGGGCGCCGACTGGGACAGCCGGAGTTGACCAGGCGGCCCCATAGCGGGAGCAGGCTGACCCCATCGTCCCAGAGGTGGAGGTGGTTCCACGCGCGCTGAAGGCTGGAGGGCGAGGTGGCAACCAGCCCGAAAGGTTGGAATTGCCACCGGCCAACACCGGGGTGGTGACGAGCCAGGCCATGGTGACCCGCACTTCTGTGCACCTGGGCCCGGTGTGGTCCGCTTCTGCGCCGAGGCCGACAGGCGTCGAGGCCACGAGCTCGCATTTGGCCGATGCCGAGGCCACGAGCCCCGCTCTGCCTTGTTGGGCACCAGGAGCCGGCCTGGCCGTCTTGAACCTCATGGAGACTGACGTCCTAAAAAAGTTAAACGCCCTCGGCGCCACTCTCGTGAAGGCGAAGAAGGACACAATGGCGTCGCGGACAGCTGTTCGGGTCTGCCTTTCGACTTTGCTCTTCGTTTTTTGCGAACTTCGGTGGCGGCGCGCCAGCACACCCACTAGGTGTAGCCCCCGAGTTCCAAGCCAGCTGCTGAGTAGGCGGGTTGGGATTTTCTAAGGCGTGTATGTGATTATACTTGCTGTAGGATTACCATAATGTGCATGCAGCCGCCTTCAACTCCCAGAACCAGCAGCTCGCCAAATGGACCGCCGACTTGAACAAGAGCCGAAGTACATAATCCATCCATCAACGGGGGCACGCAAGCGCATCCGCTGGGTGTAGCCCCCGAGATTCGGGCCAACTACTGAGCAGTTGGGCCGGATCTTCCGACGACTTCTTGTTTTTTTCAAAGCTGGCAATTATTTCTTGTTTTTGCAGAAGCAGGCGCCTAGCCACGGCACTGCGAGCAGGGGCTCGAGAAGGATCTTCAGGCCAAGGAGAAGGAGCATAGAGAGGCAGTCGCGGAGCGCGACCGTCTTGCTAAGGAGCCTGCGGACCAGGCGGCCCAACACAAGGAGAAGGTCCGGCAGCAGCAAGATGGGGAGGAGCTCCTCAAGGCTGAGTTCAAGACTCAGTGCTCGAACTGGTCCGAGAGGGAGAAGCTGCTATCGGAGGGCTACGAGGTGATTGAGGATATGCTCGAAGGTAAATTCTTTCTTTCTTCGTTGTTTAGTTGCCGGTTGCCGTAGGAGGCTGACTTCTGAATCCTTAGTTTTCTTTTGGACAGAGTTCTTCCCCAGTCTCTCTGTTGCTTTCTGCTAGGCGATCAAGGCACAACATGATCAGTGAAGGAGGATGGGCGTGCAGATTCCACCGAACAGGTGCCTGGCCGTTGGCGAGCAGCTCTTGGCCGTCCGGATGCACCTTGATCCAGCGCGCCGCCTGCTCCGCCGAATTCAGCGCGGCTGGTCTCAGGTCATCGAGGGGCTCTTGACGGACGTGCAGGTGCCCTGGATGGTACCCTGGCGTGAGCTTGGACCAGCTGGCCACATTCCACCTGGAGGCCGAGCCAAAGCGGGAGGCGGAGCGCGAGGAGATCATCAAGCACGTGGCCGCCGTTGCCTACTACGCCATCGACATTTTCGTCCCGGAGCGGGCGGAAAACGGCGCTGAAGTGCCGCCCTCTTGGTTCGGGCTGGATCCAACAGTCATGCCCAAGATGCGATTCTATCCCGATCACGTGATGAACTTGTGACTGGGGCACAACCGCATTTCGGGCGCTTAGCAAGATGGATATCATTACATCGTACCATTACATAAATAGATGGGGATACATACAAAAGGCATACAATTGCCACATGAATACAACATCATACACATGACATCCGACTACGGATGAAAAACACATGAAAAGCACATCCATCCTGCTACCCCAGGCTGCCGACCAGGAACCTATCCCAAGATCGTCGAAGAATAAGAAGGAAGAACTCCAACACAAGAAAACATCGCTCTCTCATCAAGTCATCGGAAACCTGTACTTGCAACTGGTGTTGTAGTATCTATGAGCCACGAGGACTCAACAATCACATTACCATGGGTTTCAAGACTAGCAAACCATGATGGGTATGGAAAGGATAAATGGTAAGGTTGCAGCAGCGGCTAAGCATTATATGGTGGCTAACTTACGATCCAGAGAAAGATGAGAAGCTACACAAACGATCACAACCTAGTAATGATCAATAAGTGATCCTAAACTACCTACGAGTCAAACATAAACCCACAACGTTCTCTTCCCGAACTTACTCGAAAAGAGAAGATCACGGTTACTCACACGATTGGTGTATTTTATTTCGGATCCTCTGTCATGTTCTATACAACTGGATATTAACAAATTCCAATCTGCCACATAGCCACGGGCATGGCTTTCGAAGGATCATAACCCTGCAGGGGTGTCCCAACTTATCCCATCACAAGCTCTCATGATCAGCGGAGGTACAACTCCAAATTGGGAAGGCCCGAGTATTCTCGGAATCTCGTGCTCAAGATATTTCGACAAGAGTAAAACTAATCCAGCCAGAGCTCCCGACGTGCCTACACCCTAATCAGAGTCGCGCGTATCTCGTCTCAGGCCACAATCGGATGAACATTATGTATGACAGCCAAAAACCCGAGTTGCCCCAGGTGGCGCCGCAAGTGGCTCTAGTTTGGACCAACACTCATGAGGAGCACTAGCCCGAGGGTTGATGAAGATTCCACGCGGTCCGGAAAGTCCCTATGCTGAAAGTGCATTATATCGACTAGAGGGGGGGTGAATAGGCAATTTTTATGAATTCTTTACTGGGGAATTTGCTATTGAGGAAATTCCTTAGCGAAGAACTACTTGCAGCAGAATAAGTACTCAAAAGTAAACATAACAGAATACAAGCATGTTCATCATGAAGAAATGAAGACAAACACAGAGTACAGAAAGCGTAATCACATGATAACACAGAATGAAGACAAACATACTGAATAAATTGAACTGAGGAAATTGAGAAAATCTTCAGTCAAAGTCTTTGAACAAATATGAACAAGCACACAACACATATATGAGGAAATGAAAGAGTTGAGGAAATAGAACCAATAAGCTCGGTGAAGACAATGATTTGTTAGACCAGTTCCAACTGCTGTCTCAGTTGTACATCTGGTTGGAGCGGCTATGTATTTCAACCCGAGGACACACAGTCCCGGACACCTAGTCCTGGACACACAATCCAAGACACCAAGTCCTCACCGTATTGTCCTTGAGCTAAGATCACACAGACCTCACCCAATCACTCGTGGTAAGTCTTCAGGTGACTTCCGAACCTTCACAGACTAGGTCACTCGGCGATCCACAATTCCTCTTGGATGCTCTAGACCATGACGCCTAACCATCTAGAAGAAGCACAATCTTCAAAGGTAACAAGCGTCGGATCCACGCATGATCAATCTCTTCAGTGATGCTCAATCACTTTTGGGTTTGTAGGTGTTTGGTTTTGGTTTGGGTTTTTCCTCACTTGATGATTTTCGCTCAAAGTCCTCGGAGGATGGGTTGCTCTTATGTGGGGACCCCGACTTAAGAGTCGAGATCACCGAATGCACGTGTACAGTGATCCCAGAGATCAATGCTCACTGAACACACAGAAGCTGAATAACAAGAGTCTTACATCCATACATACTGTCTTACACAAATTATGACCATTATGGCCAAGTCTTACATAGATAAAGCCTCATGGGCTGAATAGCAAATAAACTCGAGTAGCGGAAATCTTCATAGATAAGTAGAACCCATGCCATCTGCATTAACCCTACAGGCATTCTGACTGGGAAAGCGTCATAGTTCGCATGTTCGTCTCCATAGAATTCTTCTTCAAATTCCTGCTCCTCCATGCCTGGCCAATTAAATAACCAGTGGCAAGCCAATGAGTACTTTGAATGTACTCGCAAGCAACCCATGATTTGGTTCAAGGTAACAATGCAAGTTGTACAACAATAAGCAACCTAGCTACCAGCTAGAGAAGATATTCATGTGTCAATGTACTTGGGTAACCTCAAGGACAGGTTACAGATATCAACATAAATAGAGTTCAATTCATTTCTAGTTCTTTCAGCGAGTCAAGTCACCACCTTGACTCAACACACACACACATTCACCAAGGTTGTAAAATTCTGGACATAGTTTAAGTAGCACCTCCCAACTGTCCATGACCGTGGACACGGCTATTCGAATAGTTTTACAGTTTGCAGAGGTTGCGCACTTTACCCACAAGATCCGGGAAGCTTTCGTGTCACCCACGATCCCGCAGTACCTCAAGTACTCGGGGGAAGCACCCGGTCATTACCTTTCCCTAGACGACACTAACATAGGGTCCACTCGTTGGTGCACAACCATCGTGTACAAATAAAAGTTCGTGAGAATTTGCCCTTTCACATTGTCACGCATACACGAAGGGACCAACGGTGTGTCCGGTGCCCTGTAAAAACAGTCATGGTCGCCTATCCAAGCACGACCCCGTCCCGGGAGTGACCTCAAGTCTCCCCCGTCACTAGTGATGTGGGCACCATGCTAGTATCAGCCTAAATAATCAATAATGCCCCGTCCCATAAGGGGTAGAGTGGTTGCACATGTTTGGTTGGGACGGTAATCACACATAAATCTAATCCATCTTTTTACCCACACACGTGAACTCTCTTTGGCACACCACTTCTTCCTCAAGTGATGACCTTAACTCAACATCACCCTCGGGCATTAGGGGCACCCGATGGGGTTTTCGAAAGGATGTAACCACGAAGGGTTCATGGTACATATGCAACACTATGCATCACAACTAATCTTTTGACATTGCATCTATGTAGACGGTAAAGATTATGAGTAGGGGTGTGCACCATGTGGTGGTTCCCAACAAGTTTACCACCGTCACTTTTTATCATCATGCAATCGGAAAAAGGGGTACCGATGAACAAGAGGGGTATCATGGTCAAAGGGCTGCTTGCCTAGATTGGCTTGGTCTTCAAGTTCTTCAAATCCTTCCCCTTCTTTTTCTCCAACAACTTCGTCAAACACGGTATCTAATCGTCGCAATAAATAATGGGAAAATAAGACAATAATAAAAACAGAAAAATCAAAGTGCTCAGAAAAATGTCAACTTATTTTCATAAAATACTAGAGGGAAACTAAGATGGCAAAAATTCGTAGTTTGGGATTTGGAGTGACAGAATGGGGTAGATGGATTTTTGAATAGGGGTTTTAGTGTTCAAATTTTAGATTTAAATTTGAATAGTACAGAAAAGGTTCATGAATATGGGTGAAAGTTATATCATTAAATAGGTTGGAATATTACAAGTTTTTAGGAACTAGAATTATTTCATTTGGATAAATACTTAATCCAGAGGAATTTTTATAAAACAGACAGAAAAAGAAAAAGGAAAGTGGCACTGTGCGTGCTGGGCCAGAACAGCCGCAGTGCAGCAGGCCCAGCCAGAGAGGCAGCCCAGCGCACTGGTGCCTACGCGCGCACCAGGTTTAAAACCGGACGGGCGGAGCCCTGGCGACAGCGAGAGGAGAGAGAGACGAGGAAGAGGAGGGACTGACAGGCGGGGCCCGCCTGTCGTCCCTAACCCTGCGACAGAGGGCCGGCAAGCCCACAGGCAGCGATGCAGGGCACATCGAGGTCGGGCGAGGGCACGACTGGACTCAGCGTCGAGTCGCCGTTCGGGTGGAAGTGGCTGCAGTAGCCGGGGTGGCCTGGTTCGCCGGCGGCGAGGTCATGCGGCGGAGGTGCTTCGGGCGTCGGTGGTTCTAGCCGTTTCCGGCTACAAAAGAAGCGGGGGAAAGAGGGGAAATGATCAGTGGGTTGATGTGGTTCCAGATGGAGGGAGAGGAGCGGCGGAGAGGGCCTGTACCCTGAGGTCGACGGCAACCCGAGGCGGCGGAGCTCCAGCTCGATCTCGAGCTCGGGCTCGTCTGGAGAGGAGTGAGTGGTGTAGGGGGAGGATTGGGTGTGTGAGAGAGCTAGTGGTGAGGAGAGAGAGGTGCGGGGGTGTCCTTTTATAGGCGAACGGTGGGGTGCCGTGGACCCGTGTGCCGGCGAGCTTCTGCTCGTTGCCACAGGGCTCGGGAGGGGCTGGCGTCATGTCTGGGGCGTTCCTGGATGCGGTCCAGAGCCGGGGAAGAGAAGAGAGAGAGCAGGGGGAGGCCAGGGTATCGCGCGTGTGAGGAAGCTCATTGGAGCTCTCGGGTGGCCGTGGCGCGTGCGAACTGGGGCGAGAGGAGGGAGAAGGAGGAGGGGGCCGACCGGTTACCGTGTCATGGATGTCGAGGCGGCCTCGGGAGACACCATCCCGACGCCCTAGGTGGTCGGGCGCCTCGGGCAGGACGCGGCTACAGTGCGGGAGCGCACTGTAGCGCGCTCCAGAGCGCCCATATGGCCGGCATGGCCGTGTATCACGTGCTCTGGACGCGGCCACCATGTCCATTGGCTCTAGGGGGAGTAAACAATGTGGGAGGGACATTGGATGCCAGGGAGAGCTTCTAGAAGGGGAGAGGGATGAGAGGAAAGAGTGAAAATGGCTGTCCAGAATGTTAAATGGGGTTTTACCCCCTTTCAAGCATTGAGCTGAGGCCAGGGAAGAGTTACCGGAGGTGCAAGGGGACTTGGGGAAGCTGTGGTAAGAAGCCTAGCTCAAGGAGAACAAGGAAAGAGGTAAAAGTGGCAGTTTTGGAAAATCACCAGAAGGTGTTTGATGTGATTTTGGGCAAGCAAATGATTTCCAATTGACATGAGACTTAACAGGATCAAATTGTATATAGAAATAGGGTGTTCCACCAAGTTTGGGCTCATTTGAAGAAACTTGCCAATGTAACTTTGGTAAACCCTAGGAATCATTAGAAATGGATTTTCCAAGTTTATGTTAAGCAAATCATCACTCCTTGATGCACCACTTGGTGTAGTGTCATCATTTTGGGTTGTGATCATGCCCACAAAAATTGAGGTCACAAGTAAAAAGTTGGTAATGTAAAGTTGTTCAAATTTGAATCTAAACAAAAATGGTTTTGGGGTACTCTGATCAAGTTACCCTTCTCCAAAACTTGTGCCATTTGGTCTAGATGCATTATTAGACCATTCTAGCATGTGTACCAAGTTTGAGAGCATTAGGACAAGTTTGACAATGTAAAGTAGCTCAAACTTCAAAAATGGATAGAATGGTTTTGAGGGGTTTTGATGAGGTTTTCTTGCTTCCCAAGGCATGCGGCTTGGCCCGATCATCAAATATGTCATATATGACATTATAGAATTTCCCTGGAATTTTTAAAGAATATTTTATTTGTAAATATTTCAAAAGCGTGAAATATCCAGAAAGGGTTTCTGAGGGATTTGTTCAATATTTTGAACATGACCAAGTGTTGAAACTCTTATATATGGAAAATATATGTCCTAAGAGTCTACCTGAATTTTGGCAAATATTTTTGAAATAGTTAAATAATTTTTCCTTATTAAAGACCAATTCTGGCCTTAAGAAAAAGCTTTTAAATAAAATAGGAAAATAACTTTTAAAATTATATTTTTGTGGTTTATGGGAGTCCTATATCTACTAGGTTTCAAATATACTCTTTGAAATATGTTTCTCACCCTAAATCAAGCACTTTTTCAGGGGTTTTTGGAAAACTAATTTTCGAAAATACTTTTTGGCCAAATTACTTTTGTAAGAAAATACTATACTGTTATATACACCTGGTATGATCATTGGGCAGAAGTTTGGGGTAAGGATACGAAATATATAAGAGGGAGTAGTTGACTTTAAAGAGCACTTGAAAATCACAGAGAGAAAAACTTAATTCCAAACAAAAGCCAAATGATGCCAAAAAAATTGTTGGTCCAAATTTTCATGCTTTATTAATGCAATGACATGTTACAAAATGCAGGGTGTGACATCTTATGACAAGTGTCAGTTTCTCTCGGAGCAGCCCACCAGCTAGTGGTTGTAGGGGGCGGCTATTTATAGCCTAGGGAGCAACCCGACATGATAAGACATAAATGCCCTTTAATGATATGACCGTTAGGTAGGTAGATATTTTGGGACAGCTGGCGCATAGCACATCAACGGTCAGAAATTTGAGTATCAAATGCCTCAGGGCTATCATGTTCCTCACTGTGTAGGTAATCCGCACTGGCAAATTCCTAACTCCTCAGTCAGAACAAATTCCTCAGAGACCAGAAGAACTTCGTCTCTTTCACTAAAGAATATGACTGAACTATATGAGATTTCCAATGGCTTCACTCGAAGGGAATGGTAGGTGTAGGATTTTGAGTTGAGCATCACATGGAAATTTTTCCTTAGTATTTCCTCGACCCCCTTTAACAGTACGACGTTTCCTATGACTCAAGAAAGGGAAAAAGAAAGTACGAAAACAAAAGTCTTCACGCTTCATGTTCCTCAAATAATACCAAGTCTTCAAGGTCACACCATTTTCTTCACTTTCAAAGTCTTCAGAAATTCTTCAGAAATCCAATGTCTTCAGTCGACGAACTTCATTTTTAGGGGTCGACATTCTCTGTAAATATCAAACTTCTCATAGACTTATAGACATGTGTACACTCATAAACACATTAGTCCCTTAACCTATAAGTCTTCAATACACAAAAATCACTAAGGGGCACTAGATGCACTTACATATGCAAGTTTTAGTTATTAGGCAAATGGAAAACCAAGGTTGGGCCTTGCTGGAAAATCTTTAAACAAAGCGAATTATCGAGGGGGGGGGGGGCATAAACCCCAACCATGTTAGGAACGCAAAATCAAGGAACATAACACCGGTTTATCGGATCCTAAAGAGACATGAGTGGAGCGAAACACCAAGCAAAAGGCCAAGCCTTACACCCATTACCAAGTATATATGTGCATTAATTAAGCATAAGAGATATTGTGATATTCCAACATATACATGTTCCGACTTGGAGAAAACTTCATCTTCACCTGCAACTAACAACGCTATAAGAGGGGCTGAGCAAACGCGGTAACATAGCCAAACAATGGTTTGCTGGGATGGTGAAAAAGGTTAGAGGTTGTTTCATGTCATAATGGGAGGTTTGATAACAAGTGGTGGGTAGTGCGACATATAGCGATTGCATCAAGACAACTAGCATAGCAATGATAGTAGAGAGATCCAAGGTGACAGTCATCTTGCCTGAGATCCTGCTAGGAAGAAGATCGAGTCCATGAAGAAGACGAAGCCACATAGACGAAGCAAATGTAGTCGAACAAATACTCACGATCACAACGAAACAGGAACTAACGAGAAGAAGCACAACCGGAAAGAAGTAAACAACATGGTAAACACACAACACATAAAACAAGACATGATGCTCAACCAAGTATGATGCATGACAAGGCTACATGATGCTACTCATGGCAAGAGATGATGCATACAAGACCAACGAAACCAAGCAAGTTTAAATGAGGTCGGGAACAACATATAACAATTCCGGTAAGTCCTCATATGCACATTTCGAATTTGGTACAGATATGAACAAACATTATGTTAGAGTTCTTAAACAGCAATTTAAGATGCACCATGATGATATACATGATTTCCTAGTCAAGTTACATATAAAGTTCATGTAATTCAGAGCTACGGCCTAGAAGATATGAGCAAAATAAGTTAAGCATAGAATTGATGCAAAATGCATTCAAACATCAAGCACAACACTTAAAACATGGATACAACATGACATGATGCATCTACATGCAAAACCAAGCAAGTTTCATATAGAGCATGCCCCAAACGGTGCCACGGTTCAACACATACACAAGAAACAAGATTAAAGGACAAGCTGTCCAAAACAGCAACTAGGCATCTTACAAGCATCAAAACAACATGCTACATGTACAAGATGGGCACTAGCATGGAATGAAATCAAATTAAAGTTTACATCCTTCAAGAAACATCAAGGTTCAGGTTTATAGACATCAAGATTAATCCAGCATGATCAATGTAACAAGCAACATTATAACACAGATTATGACTTAGTCAAAAATTGGGCATACACATGAGCAGAGTTAATATGTTGGCATGTTGGAGGCAAGACATAATTAAGCCACAGTGCAAGAACATGGCAATCCAAATCATGGCATTCTAGTCCATAACATGGAGGTTAAATAATACAACATGTCATATACATGGGAGCAACAAGTTCATGGCATTCATCAAAACAAGTTGCAAACATGATATAGGAGATTCTCACACTTTGTGAAAATCTGGAAATGCAAAGCAACAACATTATGGTGCCGACTTTGGAGGCACATAACAGCAAGCATAGCAATTCTAATTATCATGAAAAGGGCATGAACATATAGTAGACATGGCATAATTTCAATTAAACCAAAGGAACAATTTATAAGATGCATATATTGATTACAATGAGCTTTGCCAAATAGAACATGCTATTGACAGGCTGACAGACTTACCATGATGACAACTTGAGAGCAAGAAAGAGACATGCTACATCAACTTATAATTTCAAACAAGTGCATGGATGGATAGATATCACAAGTACTTCACAACATGCTCACTGGATATCTCCATATTTGCATAGGCTTGATGGTAGTGTCAAGTCAACATGGCATCACAATATAACAGTTTCAGACTTAGCAGAAATCACTAAGTCTCTGAAAACAGCAAACAGTGAGTGGGTCACTTTGCAAGCTTGTGCAAGTCACCACAGGGCATATCATGGCAAGAAATAAATACTAGCATCAATAAGACATGAAAATGAAGCAAAGTCATATTGGCACAATGCACATATCACACATGCATTAATTCACACGAAAAAGAAAAAAGAGCAAGTTATATTAGTTTTCTGCACTTAACAGCAAGATGCACTTTTGCAACAGGGATTCACATGGCAAAATGCACCCTACATGTATGCAAATGCAACCATCATGTAGATCTATCTGAGATGAACAATTTCACATATCATGCATGCAAAACGGAGCAACATGCACAAAGATATGGCCACCGCAAGGAGGCAACATATTATGGAATTCCAGGGACATGTGCATTTTTTTCACCTCGCAGAAAACTGGGCGAGGACGAGCGGGATGGGGAGATTCAGGACACGGGCAACCGTTCGGTTTGGGGTCTTGGTAGATCTAATCCAGGCACGGATCTCGCCGGATCCGGCCGAAGACGGCGGCGGCGATGTGGTGGGCGACGACGGCGGCGCTCGGGACCGTCGAAGGGTGGCGAAGGCGAGCGGGCCCGGTGGTGAGGCGGCGGGTGGCTGCGCTCGGTGGAGGTGGCCAGTGGCGGGGCCATGGACGACAATAGGGCCACGCGGGGCGGAGGCCGAGGCGGCGGCGGCGGCCGGCGGCGGAAGCGAAGGCAAGGAGGCAAGGAGACGGCACGGGGCGGTCGTGCCCGGGGCGCGGCTGGCTCACGTTGCGCGGGCCGGCTGCGGGCTCGGGCGGGCCGTGGTGGCGGGGAAGCCGGAGGGACAGGTGGTGGCTCCGGATTGGCCCTGAGTGGCGGCGTGGACGTGTCCGGCGGTGGTCGGACGTGTCCGGCGGTGCGAGGAGGAGGGAGCTAGGGTTTTCCCCAAATTTGGACAAGGGGGTTGTTTTATAGGTAGAGGGAGATAGGAGAGGGCTATTGAGGTGCGGTTTTCGCCGACACGGTCGTGATCCAACGCCGAAGAGCATGGAGGGGGTTTAGATGGGCTAGTGGGCTATTTTGGATGGTTGTTGGGTTGCAAAGAGAGAGGGGTCCGACGGTTAACGTGGTTAACCGTCGGGGCATCAAACAACCTCCAAATGGAATGAAATTTGACAAGTGGTCTACCTATACTATAATAAAACTGCCCGTCAACTTTCACCTCATTCCTAGAACATTTTTTCGCCACTTATAAAATAATATTTCGGAGGTGTTGTGGGCACGTGCGAGTGTGTCTGGGCTCAGAAACAGACAACAGAGAGAATTGGGAGACTAGCAACTACAAACAGATGCAAGTTTTGAAAACTATGCAGATGAAATGCACATGAAGACATGGCAGAGTGGAACACGCAAGCTAATGACCTGGCAATGACAGTGAATAACTGGAAGGCACCTGGCACATCGGTCTCGGTGTGTCACACCAACCGAGAGGGAGGACTCGGCGGAGGAGATCGCCTCCAGTGATGAGGGCGAGGAAGACGGCAAGGATGAGGAAGATGATGACGACGTCCCAGATGACGGGGCGACCAGCCGGACCCAGCCCAAACCGGCTTCGGCCAGTGGGCAGTCGGAGAATACGTCAACCGCCACCGCTGACACAGCTGAAGCCAGCCAGCCAAAAGCCCCGCCAGCCGGCACCGCAACCAGCGCTGACTAGTCCTAGCCGCCTTCCGCACCTCTAGCCTAGCTGTCTTTTGCGTTTTTATGTCTTGTGCTTAGATAAATAGTTAGTCCTGCGCAGTTCCACCCGCTGGGGGTGTATTTCAAATTGTGTTGAATGCTGACCTTCGGCTTTTTGCTATGCAAATAATTTATTTCCCATATGTTTGTGTCTTTGTTGGGTTCTGACTTGTTTTTGCCTTTGCTCTATTTGGCTTTTTATTTTGTCCTCTTCCTTTCGCTACCGCCCTTCCAGCGGGACAGCCGCGTTGCGGTCTGTGGCCGGGTCAGGGACTTGGCCATTTAGAATGTGCAAGTTACATTGGCCGCCTGGAACATAGCTCGTCGAGAGAGAAGTCGGCCGACCAGCTGCTGGGCAGCAGAACGGGTAAGGCGAGGAGCCGGCTTGGCCTTCCTGAAGGAGGTGCTCCCGGCTCACGGTCGGGTAACGATGTAGTTGCGGCATGAAGGGTGCCATCTTCCCCCTTCATACGCCAACGTGGAGGTGATCTCCTCCGGCAAGGTCTTCATGACCTGGGGTTGGGGCGTGGTGGGCCTGCGCCCTCGCCGGGAGGCACATTATTCATTTCACACTGGATGGGCTGGCCACGCTGAGCTTCAAGGTCTTCGGGGCGGAGGACCAACGGGTGGCGTACAGCTCGGGGTATGGGCCCGCCGGCGACCATCTCCCATGCTGCCAGGGCGATGAGGCCGGGGGCGAAGCGTTCGCCATCGGCTGTGCCTTCGACTCCTCCAGCAGCAGCTATGCTTCTCCTGAGATGGCCTCGAGCTCTGGCGAGAGCTATGAGCCGCCAAGTCACCACTCTCACCACCGGAGGGGAACATCGTCCTCCAGCCGCCGTCGCCGCTGAAGGAGCCCGGGCCGTGTCCCTCCGAGAGCGGCCTTCTTTTGCTTGGTTCCTGCGAGGCAGCCATGGATGGCCCCATGAGGGCATGTAAATCTTTTGCGATACTTTTGCTATTATCCGATGTTGTGAATTTATGTTCCTCATAAGGTCCTTCGCTAGAGCAAGATTTTCCCTTCCTTCCGTCCCTGCGGTAGATTTGGGCCCTACGCCTGCGAGACCCAGTCCCTAGGCAGGCTTCAGCCATCACTGGTATGCCAGGTCGCGATGCCGTGGTCAAGGCGAGGAGGTGAGCGGCCCAGGGTCTGGTAAGAGCCCCCGATGCGCGATGCTCGGTAGGTCCGTCTTAGCGTGCAGGTAGCGACCGCGAGAGCAGGCGAGAGGGGCCTTCGTGCTCCAGCGAATTCACAATTACGGTGGATGGAGGCATTGCTACGCGAGTGAATGTGGGCGTTGAACGCTTATCTTAGTGATCCCTTGTGGTCGGGCGGCAGTGACACTTGATCGCGCCCTATCCTGCCAATTGCTGGTGGCCGCGGGGCCGCATCTGCTGCGTTCCCCACGAGGTGAAACTCTATGCTCTCGGGACCTGCCTCCTGAGATGCCTAGGCCCCCGCTGGTATGTCGGGTCGCGATGCCACGTGCAAGGCCAGGTGGTAAGGGCTCAGGAGCATGTTGGGGCCCTGAGGCGCGATGCTCACGAGATCCCCCTTCTGCGCCCAAGTTGTCTTCGCGAGGGGGTGGCAGCAGCCGCTTCCTAGGCCGCCAAGCATAGAGGGTGCGGCTGCCTAGGACCTGGAGGAGAAGGTCAAGGGGCTGGTGGAGGCATTCCTCCAGGTCGGTACTTCCGCGGCTGAGGAAGCGGAGGCTGGTGATGGCGCGCTTGGCGATGCCTGGTCTGTTCCTGTCCAGATGAGAGAAATGCAAGTGCCTCGGGGAGGTGTAAGGACTCGCTTGAACTTGGAGAACTTGGTGTTATTGTAATAACTAGACTTGAATTTGGTGATTTTCGTGCTTGCTTCCTTTCATGTTTGCGTAGGTGCTCTGCGTCGGCAGGGCCCGACCCCGTGCATACCTCGATCGCCATTGAGCCCTCCGGGTGGCCTGGGTTATCGTAATAACTATACTCAAGGAATGAGGGGCTACGTCGCTAGTGAAGCCCCTAGGTCGTGATGCCCAGGGGTCCCCCTTGACGTTCAAGCAATCCCATTTGCGTTCTGCGTCGGCAGGGCCAAGCCCCGCGCATACCTCGACCGCTGTTTAGCGCCAGGCTCAAGGAGTGAGGGGCTACGTGACTAGTGAGGCACCTCGGTCGAGATGCCATGGGGTCCCCCTTGACGTACGGACGACTCTCATGAGGGAGAACGAGCACAATACCTTGCTCACGAGCCTTCGCCTAGGATGGGGGCGCGAGAAAGCCAGGTGTCTGGGCACCTGGTAGGGTGGCGTCTGTCAGGCGTGAACTAAGCATATCCCCTGTGCCTACCCCCCTCGCGACACCCATCCAAGGAGAAGTTGTGAGAGTCGTGAGCTGAAAAGCTCCCTGGGGTTGGTGCGACCGCTGGGGGCCGCCCTCAATTGTTTATAACTAGCGCTGAGCATAGATCTACCACACTTGCGCGGAGTGTGGGCATAACCGCACCTTGGTCGTAGCGGCCAGCGCGGAGCTTGGTGCTTCCACTGGTTCATGGACAAAACCGCTCCTCGGTTGGTTCTGTCAGCCCAGAGCATGGTACTTCCACTGGACCGTGGGAGGGAGCCTCCCACCAGGAGAGACCCCGGGGCATGTACAGCCCCTCCCTGACACGTGGCTTGCACGGCAGGACAGCCAAGGTGTATATGGGCCCTCCTCAGGACGAGCTGAACGACTCTGAGGAAGTTCTCGTGAGCTTACGCATCACTCATGAGACCCTACCCTGAGGCGGGTTGCACCCGAGTCTTCTTCTGCAAAATGTGAAAAGAGATGCGTTGTGTCGACCTGCGCTGAGTGCATCTCTAGATGGCATCGCCTGAGAAGGCCGTAGCACCAACAACCCTAGGAGGTGAAGTTAGCGGGACCGGTCCGTAAGACAGAGCTCGGGCGCTGGATTTATCGATGCTGCAGGGGCGGACCCGAGCACAGACGCCGTGCCCAGTCTTCCCATGCAACAGTACAAAAGAAAAACAATCGCCGCGCGGTTCCCGCGTGAGTGAGGCACCTGCCACGGCCCCCACTTACCCATCCGTGATTAGCCCATGCGAGAACAAGGCACCAAGGACCACGGGAGGTGACGTCACGGGAATGGCTCGCGAGACAGAGCTCCGCCCTTGGATTTAGCGACGCTGCAGGGACGGGCCCGAGCACAAACGTCGTGCCAGTCCTTAATCATGGGGCGGTCGCGAGTTGGCTTGCAAGGGCTCATGACCTTAGTGGTGGTAAGAACGCCAAGCGTATAGATAATGCAAAGAGGAAGAAACAACTAGCTTTGATTTGTGCGCAAAAGAGACTGATGTGGGGGTGAGCCCCCAGCAGCTCGAGGATGATGCACCCCGGGGGGGCGCCCTCGATTGAAACCTGAGACATCACCTGATCCTTGTCGAAGAAGAGTTAGGGTAGCTGAAGACGCGAGTCGTGCAGGTTGCTCCTAAGGAGCGTCACGCTCTTGAGGCCCAGGGGCTCCGGAGGCCCTCAGTGGTCACGGGGGTCCGGCTTCTGCTCCGTCTGGACCACCTACCACTGAGCCTCCCGAGCCCCCAGAGCCTGCCCGTGAGGTACTGGAACGTGGCAGCTGTGTTGCGGAAGCCAAAGAGTGTGCGAATGTAGCTGCAGGGGAGAGTCCTCCTCCAGCCGACTGCCGATGGCCAGAAAGGCTCCAGAGAAGCGGCTCGGTTTAAGCCCGCGACGTCGATGCAGACGCGGAAGTGGTTGCTTGGGTTGCGGGTAGGAGAGCTTGGTACCGTGCGGTTGTGTCCACCGCGTATGAGCCTTGCTTATTGAAGTTCCTCGGTAACCTGGTCGATGAAGTCTTGAGCCCCCAGCGCTGCATGGCTCACGCTGGGCTCACAAAAACGCGCGTCGAGACACGCCTGCAGGTGGTGCCCGAACACCTCCCTCGTTACGCTGGTTAGACCAGAGGCACTCCAGAGGAGAGCCCCCGAGCCCGTCCTGAGAGGGGCATCGGGTGCGCCTCCCTATGCGAGAGCGGAGGGCGCCTCATCGGCAAGTGCGGGTCCTGAGACGGGGCTATCGGGAGCCTCCGTGTCCTAAGGTCCGTTGGCAGGCAGGTTCTTCTTCTTCTTGGGGGCGGTCTGCAGGGCGAAGATGGCTCTATATTCGTTGGAGCTCTCGACCGCCGCGGTCTGGTAGGCATGCTCCAGGGAACGCACTGCTTCCTTCTCGTCCGAGGCGATCGTGATGACCCCGCCACTCCAGGGCATCTTGAGGACATTGTAGCCGTGATGGGTCGCCGCCATGAACTTTGCGAGGGCCGGATACCATAGGATGGCGTTGTATAGGAGGTGAATGTTGGCCATGTCGAAGTCGATGAGCTCGGTGTGATAGTTGTCATGATCGCCGAAGGTGGCGAGGAGGCGGACCTGCCCCATCGGGAGTGTGGAGCCATCTGTGACTCCGTAGAATGGCTTGGTTGGGTGGAGCTGATCATAGGGGACCTGGAGCATCTCGAAGGTCTGGATGGAGAGGACGTTGAGCCCTGCTCCGTCGTCGATGAGGGTCTTTCTCACGAGGACGTTGTTGATGGTCAGAGTGCAGAGCATCGGGAGAGCGCCTGGGGTTGCGGTGCACTTGAGCTGGTCCTTGGGGTCGAAGGCGATGAACTGCTTGGTTCACCTAAGGTTGCACGTGGCGTCAGGCCTGGGAAGCGCCGCGTTCACCTCAAGAGCGAACTGCTTGAAGATGCGGTGGGAAGCCGGAGCGTGGGCTCCTCCCAAGATGCATGCAACCACGCGTGGCTCCTGAAAGCCCCTGCTTCATCTCCCTGGCGGTTGTCGTTGTTCCTTCTTGGCGGTGGTGGCAGCGGAGGCAGGCCCGCATTGCCCTGAGGGCGACCCTCACGAGGTTGGTCGCGCCAGGGGGCGTCACGAGGCTGCTCCTGCCAGTGGTCTTCACGAGGTTGGTCACACCATCCTTGGCGCGAGTTCCTGCCGTCCCAGCGTCCTCCACCATGGCCCCCTCCACGTCCATAGCCGCGGTTGTCGCGCTTAGGGCGCTGCCCGACGCGCTTGCTGCGCATCGCCCAGAGCTCTTGGCAGTCATTAGTGTTGTGGCTGTGAACATCATGGAAGACGCAGTACGAACAATTGTCTCTGGGGGAGTCATTGTAGCCGCAGCCACACGTCACTTCTGGATCCGCAGCCAGCACAGCGGGTCCCTTGCACTTTCCTTCCTTGACCTTGGCCTTTTTGTCGTCAGCCTCCGCTTCAGGCAACTCGAGGAGAGAGAGGCGTCCTTCCTCTGCCCTAGCGCACTTCGCCGCGAGGTTGAACATCTCGAGGGCCATGCACAGGTCCTCGTGGATGGCGAGCTCCTCCTTCATCCTGACGTCGGGGACACCGTCGGAGAACGCCGAGATGATGACCTTGTCCGAGACCCTGGGGATCTTGAGGCGCACGATGTTGAAACGATGGATGTACTTCTGTAGGGTCTCCCCAGGTTGCTGCTTCATGCGGCACCAATCCGCCGTCGCCGGGGCTCAGTCGCGGGTACCCTGGAAGTTAGCACTACGATGGAACGCTCACGAAGCTCCCCCAGGAGGAGATGGATCCCACGGGGAGGTTCAGGAGACAGGAGCGGGCGTCGTCCTTGAAGGCAATGGGGAACCAGTTCTCCATGACCTGCTCGGTGCCGTTGGACGCCTCGATGCTCAGCTCTTTGAGCTGGAGGAACTCTACGGGGTCGGCGGTGCCATCGTAGCGCGGAGGCAGATTCGGCTTGAACTTGCCGGGCCAGACGAGGCACCGCAGCTCTGGAGCTAGGGCACGACATCCAGCCACGCTCATGATTGCAGGCGCCCCCAGCGCCTGTGGTGCTGGTTCCTGGGGTATAGGCGCCACTTCCTCCTGTGGTGTGCGGTTCTGGTGCTGCGCGACGTGGGGCCCGTGAGGTTCTGCCTAGGTATGCAGAATCACCTGGCAGCTCTCCTCGTCGCGCACAGGGGCCCTACGGGGCTGTTCACACCATGGAGCCTCGCGTCTGAGCCGCTGGCCGGCGCCGTACAGTGGAGGTGGAGCCGGGACACCGTGGCCCTCGTTCCCCGCCATGAGCGATGGAGGACGGGAGAAGTGAGTTGGTGCAGGTACCTCCCCGGCGACGTTGACGAGCTCGGTGATGCGGTGGAGCCATTCGTCGTAGAGGTCGTCCGCCGGACGGTAGCGCAGGAGCTCCCGCACCATCAGTAGCGCAGGCTGCTGGTAGACCGGCCCGCGGCGGATCAGCAAGGACGACGCCACGGCCAGCGAGAGTGATGGCGTCGCCATGCGGCCATCACGCCGCACGGACAGCAGCAGCGACGAGTCCTGCTGCTCGTGGACGGCCTGGTCAGTGGCGGCGTTGGCGACCGGCGAGTTGGGGTGGAGCGGTGCACTGTTGCTCGCGGGCGCCGTCTAAGCGACGTTGGCGGCGCAGCGGGCGGCATGCGCTCGGCATGTGTCCCCCATGGCGGCGAAGCGATGTTGATGAACGAGAGCGAGACGAGGTCGTCGGAGATGCGAGATTTCGACACGCCCCCTACCTGGCGCGCCAAATGTCGGATTATGGGCTACGCAAACCCAAGAAGTTCGAACACACAGGCGTGAACGAAGATCTCTCCCACTCACGTCTACCTAGCGCCTCGCCCTCGTCCAATGGTGAGATTCAAGAAAGCAACAAGTAAAAGCACACACGAGTTTACCCAGGTTCAGTCCACCTTGCGGTGTAAAACCCTACGTCCTGCTTTGGTGGATTAGCCTCAGGAGGGCTTGAGTATGAACAAGTATAGTGGTTCCTGAGCTCAGGAGGAGAGCTTAGGAGGGTCAGGAGGCAAGAGTTCTTGCTCCTTGGTGTGAAGGCGGAGTCTCTCTAGATCCGATCAGAATGCCTCCATAGTGGAGACCCTAGCTACTTATATAGGCGGCCAGGGTGCTCTTCCCCCGAAATGTTTAGGCGGGAAGGGATCCCACAACGGCCATTTTGATCGGGAAACCAAGGACGTTCCTATCCTGACAAAAGCGGTCTCCGCCTGCAAAGGGATCATGCGATGACACGATGGTGGGCTCGGTGATGACATCCTCCCTGTCGTCCTTGCGGTCTTCGGTCTTGTTGCACCAAAGGGGTAACCTTTGTCCCGCCACTCGGGAACCTGCGCCTGTGCTGTCTCCTTTGCACCAAAACGACAACTGTGCCGCTAGCACGCGCTGACACCCGCTGGCGTGGTGCGTCACTGCTCGCGTCACTGCCTCCTCCTGAGGCAGGCTTGGCCCTGGATTCTCGGCCCCTTCGGAGCAACCTAGCCAAGGCTGCTCCCGAGGGGGTCTTGGTGTCGTTCTCCTCGCGAGGTCTAGCCGCCTCGTGAGGGTCTTGAGCAGCTGGTCGATCAGCTGGGTCGTACCAGGCCGTAGTAGGAGCGTGTCGCGGCCCGCAGGCAGGCAAGTCTGGGTACCCTGGTTCGCAGGACGCCGACACCTGGGCTTCTGAGCATCGATCATATAGTAGGGGTCATTTCCCAGGGCCTTACTAATGATGAAGGGTCCTTCCCAAGGGTCTAAGAGCTTGTGCTAGCCTACTATTCGCTGGATCAGTCAAAGCACAAGATCACCCTCTCGGAAGACAACTGGCTTGACCTTCCTGCTGTGGTAGAGGCGTAGCTTGTGTTGGTAGATGGCGGACAGGCTGTGTGCCAACAGTCGGGCCTCTTCGAGCAAGTCCATGCCGTCTTCTCGTGCCTCCTTTGCTTCCGCCTCCGTGTACATGGTGAGGCGAGGCGAGTCAAACTTGATATCTATCGGGATGACAGCCTGGGCCTCGTACACGAGGAAGAAGGGAGTGTAGCCGGTTGAGCGATTCGGTGTAGTCCAGAGAGTCCAAAGGACGGCCGGTAGCTCCTCGATCAAGCAGCCGGCCGAGTGCTCCAATGACTCGACCAGCCGTGGCTTGATGCCGGATAACTTGAGGGCGTTTGCTTGCTCCACCTGGCCATTTGCCTGCGGGTGGGCAACCGACACGAGGTCCAGTCGGATGCCTCGTGTCGCGCAGAAACGAGCGAAGGTGCCTTTAGTGAAATGCGTGCCTTTGTCGGTGATGATGTTGTGCTGGATACCATATCAAACGGTGATATCCGTGATGAACGTGACGGTAGTGAGGCTGTCCAGCTTATTGATTGGTCTTTCTTCGATCCATTTGGTGAACTTGTCCACGACCACCAGCAAATAGGTCATGCCGCCGCGTGCTGTCCTGAACGGGCCTACCATGTCCAATCCCCATATGGCAAATGGCCAGACTATGGGAATGGTCTTGAGGGAGGAGGCCGGCTGGTGTTGCTTGGCCTGGAAACGCTAGCACCCATTGCACTTATCTTCTAGGTCCTTGGCGTTTGTCACGGCAGTCGGCCAGAAGAAACCGTGGCGAAAGGCCTTGGCGACGAGGGCTCTGGAGGCGGCATGGTGGCCACATTAGCCTTGGTGGATGTCCTTCAGCATAGTCAAGCCCTTCTTTGGCTCGATGTGGCCCTGGAACACACCATTCAGAATGCGTTTGATGAGCTCTCTATAGATGATGGTGTAGGCAGACACTCAGCGCTACACTTGCCTGGCTAGGTCCTTGTCGGCTGGTAGCACACGGCTCACTAGAAAGTCAAAGATGGGTTGCGCCCAAGATGGAGCTGCTACCACTGTCGTGACAGCAGCCGACAATAGGGTGGTCGGGCTGAGAGGCGATTGGCTAGGATTGGCCGCCGCTTGCTGTGTTGAAGAAGTCCCCGGGCCAAATGCAGCAGCCCTTGGGCTGGGTTCTGGAGTTCCTAAACTGAGTTTTGGCATTGCAGCCCCCGGGCCGCCTGTTGAAGTCCCCCGGCAGGCTGTTACAGTTTCTGATGCGGCTCCTGCTGCTTCAGGAGTAGTCGGCATGAAGATGGACTCTGATTTCGACAAGGGCTTGCGCAGGCATTCGAGGGAGACGCTGACTGGAATGGCTTGCCAGGTGGAGCCGATCCGGGCCAGGGCGACCGTTGCTTTGTTGTCGGCCCATGGCACATGGAGGAACTCGCACCCGTCGAAGTATTCGCTGATCTGCTAAAGAAGGGAGCGGTAGCTGGCCTTGTTGGCATCCTTGGAGTCCCAGCCGCCAGAGGACAGTTGGACACCAAGTCTGAATCTCCGTAGCACAGGATGTGGCGGATGCCGATCCCCTTGGCTAGCCGGAGTCCGTGGATGAGCGCCTCATACTCGGCCACGTGGTTGGAGGCAGTGAAGTGGATCTGCAGGGTGTACTACAGCTTGTTGCCCTTGGGAGAGGTGAGGACGATGCCGGCTCCCAAGCTAGTGCGCATCTTGGAGCCGTCGAAGTGCATCCGCCAATGCGTGGAATCCGGCGCTGATGGCAGGTACTGGGTCTCGGCCCAGTCGACTAGGATGTCGGCTAGTGCTTGGGATTTGATGGCGTGCAGGGCTGGTTGAGGATGGTGTAAGGAGCCAGCTCAATAGCCCACTTGGCCACCCAGCCCGTGGCATCTCAGTTGCCCATGATCTCAGCAAGGGGAGCAGTGCAAACAACTGTGATTGGATGCTCCAGGAAATACTGCTTCAGCTTCTTGGCAGCAAAGTACACGCCATAGCACATCTTTTGGTAGTGGGGGTAGTTCCGCTTGGAGTCGGACATCACCTGCTCAGGTAATAGACTGGCCACTAGGTTGGCTGGACCTTGCCGGCTTCCGGGAGCTCGACAACTATGACTATGCTGACCAACCGATTGGTAGCGGCAATGTAGAGGAGCATGGGCTCTTTAGTAGTCGAAGCAGCCAGAACAGGCGGCATGGACAACATCCGCTTGAGCTGGAGGAATGCTTTGTCTGCCTGATGAGACCACTTGAAGCCCTTTGACTTCTTCATCAGCTGGTATAGGGGGAGGTCCTTTGCTCCGAGCTGTCTCGGGAACCGGTTGAGAGATGCCAAGCACCCGGTGAACTTCTGGAGGTACTGTAGCCGGGTCGGTCTCTTCATCTGCTCAATGGCCTTGATCTTCATGGGGTTGCTGTCACACCCTGCATTTTGTAACATGATATTTGCATCAATGAAGCATGAAAATTTGGACCAGCAAATTTTTTTGGCATCATTTGGCTTTTATTTGGAATTGAGTTTTTCTTCATGTGTTCTTCATGTGCTCATTAAAGTCAACTATTACCTCTTGTAGAATTCATCTCCATACCCAAACCTTTTGCCCAATGATCATGCCAAGTGTTATATAGCAGTATAGTATTTTCTTACAAAAATAATTTGGCCAAAATGTATTTTATAAATTTAGTATTCCTAAAACCCTTGAATTAAGGTTTGCACTGCAAGTGGTTGATTTAGGGTGAGAAAATTATTTCAAAAGGTGTATTTGAGACCTAGTAGTCATAGGACTCCCAGAAACCACAAAAGTATAATTTTAAAAAGTTATTTTCCTATTTCATTTAAAAGCTTTTTCTTGAGGCCAGAAATGGTCTTTAATAGGGAAAAATTATTTAAGTATTTCAAAAATATTTGCCAAAATTCAGGGAGACTCATAGAACATATATTGTCCATATATGAGAGTTTCAACACTTGGTCATGTTCGAAATAATGGGCTAATCCCTCCAAAACCCTTTCTGGATATTTCAAGCTTTTGAAATATTTACAAAGGAAATACTCTCCAAAAATTCCAGGGAAATTCTATCATGTCATATATGACATATTTGATGATCTTGCCAAGTCCCATGCCTTGGGAAGCAAGAGAACATCCTCAAAACCCTTCATAACCATTCTGTCCATATTTGAAGTTTGAGCAACTTTACATTGCCAAACTTACCCAAATGCTCTAAAACTTGGTGCACATGCTAGAAAGGCCTAATAAGGCATCTAGACCTAATGGCACAAGAATTGGAGTAGAGCAAATTGATCAAAATACCCCAAAACCCTTTCTGTTCAAATGCCAATTTGAACAACTTTACGTTACCAACTTTTTACCTGGAGCTTCAAACTTTGTGGGCATGATCATAACCCCAAATGATGAAACTACACCAAGTGGTGCATCAAGGGGAGATGATTAGCTTGACTTAAACAAGATGAAGCCATTTCTGTTGTTTTCTAGGGTTCACCAAAGTTACATTAGCTAGTTTCTTCAAATGAGCCCAAATTTGGTGAAACACCCTATTTTCATATGTCATTCAATCCTGTTAAGTGTCATGGAAAGTGGAGATTATTTGCTTGATCAAAACCTGATCAAACACCTTCTGCTATTTTACCAAAACTACCATCTTGACCCCTTTTACTATTTACCTTGGCCTCAACTTTCTACCACAGCTTCATCTAGTTACTATCTACCTCCAGTAACTCCCCCATGTCCCCAGCTCCATGATTGAGGGGTGAAAGCCCTAGTTCACCTTGCTGGACAGCCATTTTCACCAAGTTACCAGCTTCCCTTCTCTCTCACCGCATCTCCAGAGCATCCAAGGCCCCATCCGTGTTGCTTGCATCACCCTGGACCCCCCAGACACGGCGGATGCGCCCAGAGGGCCAATAGCATACCATGGCATGCGATAAGGCCGCTCCAGAGCGCGCTACAGTGCGCCCCCGCACTGTAGCTTCGCCCAATCGCCTGCCCCGACCACCTCGAGCTCTCCCCTCGCGCCAGTCGATGCCCCTCGACGTCCGCAACCTCCCCCGGCGCTGTCCCCCTCCTCCTCCGCCCTCCAGTGGCCGCCTTCACACGCGCGCTGGCCGCTCGCAGCCTCCACTCTTCGGCCTCGCACGCGCGCGCTGTCTGGTGCTCTCCCCGCTCCTCCTCTCCCCTCGACTAGGCGTATGACTCGTCCACGAACCTCCCCGACTCAATCACAAGCACCAGAATGGCCTCTGGCCTCGCCTGCGACCTTGCCGACGCACGAGTCCACGGTGGACCGTGGGCTCGGCTATATAAGCACCCCCGAGCCCTCTACTCTGCACCAACAGCCTCCCCTCACCCCCAGCAACACTCCAGCACCACTCACTCATCCCCGAAGAGCCTTAGTGCTCGGGATCGACCGGAGCTCCGCCGCGTCGGGCAACCGGCGATCTCGCAGTACGAGCCCTCTCAGCTCCTGCTTTTGCTCGATTTGGAACCGCCGCACCTCACTGATGCTTTCCCCTCTCTTCCCCCTCTCTGCAGCTGCCGAAATCGAGCTAGCCAACAACTTCCCGACGACCCGCCGCCGTCCCACCTCGCCGCCGACGAGCCGCACCACCACCAGTACCTCCACGACTTGCTGCTGAATCCATCCCTGCCCTCCGCTTGCCCCGCCGTGCCCGGAATCATCGCCGGTGAGCTCGCCGTCGCCGTGGCCGAGAGGTTGAAGATGACAGGCGGGCCCCGCCTGTCATCCTCACCGTCCTCTCTCTCCCCTCGCAGCCGCTGACCGCCGGGCCCCGCCCGTCAGGTTTGAAATCCTAACGTGCGCGCGCTGGCGCCCGAGCGGCTGGGCTGTTAGCCCTCGGCCGTGCACTGTGGCCGTCCTGGCCCAGTTGCACAGGGCCTTTTCTTCTTTTTCTTTTCTGTAAAGTTTCAAATAATTTTACAGAAATGAATATTAGTCCAAATAAATTAATTCCAACTCCTAAAATCTTGTAATATTCCAACCTATTTAATGGTGTCACTTTCACACATATCCATGAAACTTTTCTGTTCTGTTCAAATTTAAATTCAAATTTGAGCATTAAAACTCCTGTTCAAAAATCCTTAGATTCCATTCTGTCACTCCAAAACTCCAACTAAGAATTTTTGCCATCTTAGTTTTCCCTCTAGTATTTAACAAAAATAAGTTGACATTTTTCTGAGCACTTTGATTTTCTGTTTTTATTATGGTCTTATTTTCCCGTTGATATTTTGCGACGTATAGACACCATATTTGACGAAGTTGCTGATGAAGAAGGTGGAGAAGGATTTAAAGACTTTGAAGACCAAGCCAATCCAAGCAAGCAGCCCTTTGACCATGATACACTTGTTCTTCGGAACCCGTTTGTTTCCGATGCATGATGATAGAGTTACGGTGGTGACCTAGTTGAAACCACCACATGATGCATGCTTTACTCTTGATCTTGCTATGTGCTAGATGCAATGCATATGGTTAGTAGTAATGCTTAGAGATGCATGTGTGCCATTGTAGGATCGAAAGTATGTCTAGAGGGGGGGGGGGTGATTAGACTACTTGACAATATAAAAATTCTGCCTTTAGATCATGAACAGTTTTTGGCAGTTTCACAATAATGATCAATTCAAGTATCACCCTACACATGCAATTCTAGAGTGTAAGCAACTGAAAGTAAATTGCACATGTAGTAAAGAGAGGTGGAGAAGATCAAACGCAATTTGGAGACACGGAGATTTTTGTCGTGGTTCCGATAGGTGGTGCTATCGTACATCCACGTTGATGGAGACTTCAACCCACAGAGGGTAACGGCTGCGCGAGTCCACGGAGGGCTCCACCCACGAAGGGTCCACGAAGAAGCAACCTTGTCTATTCCATCATGGCCTACGCCCACGGAGGACTAGCCTTACTCGGGGTAGATCTTCACGAAGTAGGCGATCTGCTTGCCCTTACAAACTTCTTGGTTCAACTCCACATCTCGAAGACGGAGGCTCCCAAGCGACACCTAACCAATCTAGGAGGCACCACCCTCCAAAAGGTAATAGATGTGGTTGATGATGATGAACTCCTTGCTCTTGTGCTTCAAATGATAATCTCCCCAACACTCAACTCTCCTCACTGATATGGCTGTGGTGGAAGAAAGGATTGAGTGGAAAGCAACTTGGGAAGGCTAGAAATCAAGTTTCATATGGTAGGAATGGAACAACTTGATCTCAACACAAGGGTAGGTAGTTCTCTTCTCAGATAGTGTAAGGTAGGAGTTGTAGTACTTTCTGATGACTCTCTCCACGAATGAAGAGGGGGTGGAGGGGTATATATAGCCTCCACACAAAATCCAACCGTTACACACATAATTGAATAATCTCGGTGAGACCGAAGTGAAATCTCGGTCAGACCGAAAGTTCAAATATAGTGAACGTTGGGGTTTTCGGTGGGACCGAAAATACCATCTCGGTGTGTCCGATATGAGTCAAAGATAGGAGCTTGCCATTTTCGGTGGGACCGAAATTAACAACTCGGATATTCCGATATGATGTCAAATGGTTACAGAAGGTTGGCAGTCCAGTTTCGGTGAGACCGAACTCAAAATCGGATAGACCGAAATTTCTAGGGTTTGGAATATAGCTGAGGTGGTTCATCTCGGTGGGACTGAGTTGGAAGAATCGGTTTGTCCGAGATTACTTATGAGTGTGTTTAGAAGTGAAAGTTGCTGATAGTTAAAGGAGCTAAATCACTAAGCACTTGAGCAACCAGATCATCAACACAACCTCATCCCCTTTTAATAGTATTGGCTTTTCCTATGGACTCAATGTGATCTTTGATCACTAAACCAAAAATGGAGTCTTGAGCCTTTGCCAATGCTTGCCTTAGCATTTTGAGGGGTCCACTTCTTCAGACATATCCATACCCATATCATCGAACTTCTCTGAAATGATTCCCAAGTAAGTATTAGTACAATGATATATATGTTGTTATTAATTACCAAAACCACCCGGGGATTAGTTGCACTTTCAATCTCCCCCTTTTTGGTAATTGATGACAACATATAGATCAAAGCTTCGACAAAAGATATAATCAATGAATAATATCGTCGCTTTGAGAAGTATGTGATAAACAAGAGCTCCCCCTAAATTTGTGCATTATTTAAAATTTGCGTTTGAATTCAAATGCACAATCGATTAGGATTATGGGTCACTCTTCCATGTCACATACATCTTGGTGGAGCGCACAAAATGATAAGAATGAATAACATGCACTCAATCACCAAGACATGAGTAAATGATCATACAAGAAGGAATAGCATATGATAAGCATTAAGCACACATTAAAGCATAGTACGACCAAGCACTCATTAAGGTAGCATCAAACGTAGTAGCAAGCACACTGAAAGTTTCAAGAACCAAAAGAACCAAGTGTATCTCAAAGAAAACCGGCAAAAGAACGAAAGAGCACTCTCTCTCTCTCGAAGCCCTATGATCTATACAATTTCTCCCCCTTTGGCAACAAGTTACCAAAAAGTTCGAAAAAGCATAGAACTAAGCGTCACTGTGGGCTCTGCTGGCGGCTCCCGTCTGGGTGGATGTCGGAGTAGAAATGACGGCATCGGCGAAGACTTCAGCTGATGTCTGCGCTGGAGGAGTGGATGCTGGAGCTGTGGCTGGAGTAACTGCTGGAGCTGTAGGAGGTGCTGAAGTGGTAGCCCTGGAGTCAGTCACTGGGATAGCTGCAGATCGGGATCCTCTGGGAACCTGAGCAGTCTGGCGATGAGAGTCCTGGACTAGATCATCCTGCATGAGCTCTGCTCTCTCCTGCCTTGCTTCCTCCATGTCTGCCTCAAGCTTGTTGACGGTCACCTGAATCTCAGTCAGCTTCACGTCCAGAGCGTGGATCTTGTCGTCAACAATTCTCTCTAGGCTCTCCTGAGATTGTTCAATGCTGGCCAGGCATTGTTCAATCCTCTGGGTAGCTTCAAGAATCTGCTCTCCGAAGCTCTTTGGTTTAGCTGCTGCTGCTGCTGCCTCTTTATCAGCTTTGGCTTTCTTCGCAGCTTCAATCTTGGCTTGACATTTAACTGAGGTTGGATCCTCCTCATCCATCACAACAACGTTATCTTCATGCTCTGGCTGCAGTGGCAAGTGCTTCCTATCCAACATGAATTTGCCCGTGCCAAACTTGGCATTGATGAGCATCTGAATCTGCGGGGCAAATCCACACGACCTCTTCTGGTCAGTTGCAGTCCTCTTAATGGTCTCTACCATTAAGTCCATCACCTTAAAAGGTGCCTTCTCATCAAGAATGTGCAGCATGTTGATAGAATAGCCTCGAATCATGCGGTGGTCTCCAGACTTGGGCATCAATGTATGCCTCAGAATAGTGTTTGTGGTGGTCAGAACTGCCTGGAGATAGTACACTGAGCCAAGCTTCCATCCTTCCAAATCAGCGGCGGGGGATCTCCTTGTACATGTTCTTCATGGAATCATGGTTCTTCTTAGGAATCCCATAGACATCAATGTCGTCCTCCCTCTGCACTGGAGCATTCAGAAGTTCTGCCCATTCTTCAACAGACGAAGAAAACCTTTGACCTTCAGTCATCCAGGTGATCTTCCCATCAGGATAAAAGTGGGCTGTGGCGTAGAACTGCATGATCATCTCGTCGTTCCAATCTGTCAGCTTCTGACCCACGAACTCATCAACTCCACATGCAATGAAGCTCTCATGCACATGGGGAAAGAAGTCTCGGTGCTCTTCACTGTCAATGTACTTCCAGTCAACATACCTGGTGTCAGCAACAATAGGCTTCTTATCCATTAGCACGGTCTCATAGAAGTCCTGCTGCTCTCTGGTGTGGAATCTGGGGTCCACAGCAGTCCTTCTCCTCACGGCATATGGATCAGACTGTCTCCATAGCCTGAGACCTCTGTCCTTCCTTGCCTTCATATCCTCGGCTTGAGGATGAGCATCGTTGTGGAGTGGCAACTTTGGACGGAGCTTCAGCAACACATGTTCTTCATCAGACTCAGACGGTGGCAAATTACCTTTGTTCTTCTCAGAGGCTGGGATGTTCCTGGTTGTCCTCTTGGGCTTGGCTGGAGCTGCCTTGGCTTGAGCAGGCTTCTTGGGCTTAGAAGTGGTTTGAGCCCTAATAGCATCACCCATGAACTTAGCCTTTTGAGGAGGAGGCTGGGGTGCATCTTCTTCTTCTTCATCCACTGCTGCATCAACATGAGGTTCAGCATACACAACTCTCTTCCTCTTGGAAGTTTTCTTCACTTTACTTGGAGCTGGCTCTTCCAAGTTTAGTTTATTTGCAACAGCTGACTGCTTTACCTTGCTGGTGCCTTTCTTCGACTGCTGCCCTTCGTGCTCTTTGGCAACAACTTTTCTCTTGGGCTTGGAGGTTACTTCCTCAGCAACGAAGTCAGAGTCCTCATCATCAGAATTTCTCTGCTTTCTGGTCCTGGTGGCTGCAGGAGGCAAACCACTAGGGGTACTCCTCTCACCATCATCACTAGGACTACTAGCCTCAGGACTAGTATCTGCCTCGGGAATCTCTGCAAACGGTGACTCAGACCTGTTCTGGCTGTCACTGGCATCTGACATGGCTGACAACCTGTGAAAAGATAAGGTATAGGCAGAGTAGAAGAGTTATCACAACTGCAGTGGTTTTTGCAAAAAAAATGAGTTCAAATCTTAGTTTTGAGTTTTCACATAATGCATTTCGGTCAAACCGATATTCAGTTTCGGTGAATCCGAAGTGTATACAGAGGCTTATCACACCACTCTCGGTCAGACCGAAGTGGGTTTCGGTCCTACCGAAACACTAGGGTTTCACTGAGACTCTACATCGGTCACACCGATTTGCACGACTCGGTTAGACCGAAAGGTGCAGTGCAATGGCCAGAGGCCAAATCGGTCATTCCGAGTTTTCAAAATCGGTTTCACCGAGATGTATTCCGTGGAAACCTAAACCTAAGAATTTCGCTCGAAACTAAAACGATCTGATCTGATGTTAAGGAGGATTTCAAACGTGGCTAGATGCAGGGCAAACCAATCGTGCAAGAATCAGATGGGGAGCACGAGAGGGATCGAGACTCACCCTAACTTGGTGAAGTCCCTCTACGGCGGCAACGGCGCGGAGAATAATACCGTTGACGGGGGCGGAGACCTGCGGCGTGGGCGCACAGGCGACGACGGCGACGATCCGAAGACCAGGGCGACGGCAGCAGGGGACTTGGGGGCGAAACGGATTGAAGAATTAATCGCGCGCTGCCCTCAGTATATATATCCCCATGCTGTCGGTGGGACCGAGTTGAAAAACTCGGTGACACCAAAATGTATAACTGCTGTGCAGTTACACATATCGGTCACGCCGAGATTTTGAACTCGGTTTCACCGAGATGAAACCTAGATCAGTCTAAGCGTTTCGGTTGGACCGAATGGGAAAAGTTGGTCAGACCGAAATGGACTTAGAAGGTTTTGGAAGTCAGCCTTAGACGGATCGGTGGCTCCGAGTGCTCCTCACTCGGAGTGTCCGAAAATGACTTGTTCAAAGTTGTGATATGAGCATGAATAGAATTTGAGACAAGAAAGCATAGATAGCTAGGGAAGGTGCTTAGGCATTCTTGTCCATCCATTTGGCCAGAAAAAATCAAAACAATCAAAACAACAAATGGATGTCCTCGAATGGATAAAATCATGCATTCAACATGCTCACACAATAAGATAGCAAATGAAATATGTGTCAAACATGCACAACCAAAACTCTAGCTACTAGCACACAATTTGTCGATGACTAGGTCATCTATATATGAGTATATTGACTTAGGAGCCAAATGAGAACATTTGATCATAGGTCATACTCATCGTTTAAGCACAAGTGGGGTTACCACTTTTACATAAAGCATTGATGTGTTCACATCATTTGGAGATGCTTTAGCTCAATTTTTTAGAGCAAAGCTCCCCCTAGATGTGAGAACCCCTTTTAAAGGGTCAAACTAACCTTGGGTTGTCGTAGAAGACTTCATGTAGATGTTGAAGATGTGGATGCTCAATGTTGATGTAGATCATCAAGAGTTGGGAGCTATCCTTTGGATTAGGGCACTTTCAATACCTACATGGGTTAGTCCCACAAGGAACAAACAAGAATATCCATAGACATAGATTGAAGTTCACAATAGATGATGTCCATGAAAGCAATGATTACCTTGTCCCTTGACTTACCAACAAGAGGGTTTGTGACTCCATGAACTAGTGCATGATGTGGAAGTTGATTGCACAAGTTCTTGCCAAAATGAATATGAGTGAAGTATGTTGGCGGAGTCACCCTCAAGAACCTTCTAGTTCTTCTTCTTTGGGATCCACATCATCTTGATGGGAATCCTTGGAGTTGTAGTTGAGCTTGACGAAGTAGAACTTGATGTGTCCTTGGGAACCCACTTTACCATGGCTTGAGGTGCTTCAATGAATGCATCAATCTCCTCTTGAAGCTTGTCCTTGGCCTTTAGCTTGTGGTCTTGTGGTGGAAGGTCATCTTGAGCTTGTTCCCCATTGGAAGAAGTAGGATCATACTTCTCCTTTTGAGAAACAAACTGTGGAGTAGGGTATTGACCTTCTTCCCACTCAACACCTTCGGCGTTGAACTTTCGCTCAAAACCAATCCCTTGATTCTTCCGGTGCCTTCCTTGTTTGCGAACAATTTCCTCAAAGTTCTTGCTTCCGGCAAGACTTTTGTAGACACCTTTCTCTATGATTTCCTTCAATAAGCTATTTTCTTGCTCAAGTGTAACTTGGCTTGAAACATTGTTAGTGGAATCAAGAGAACTACTAGAAGTAACAATATTTGATTTAACATGGTTATTGTTACTACTAGAGGAAGAATTTTTCTTATGCTTGTCATGCTTAGTCTTAATAGGTGGCAAGAAATTAGACAAGAGAAGTCGTTTGGCAAGATATGAAGAACTCTTCTTTCGAAGATCGTCATTGATCGCTTTTAGAAACTCATGTTCTTGCTCTAGAGTGAGCTTCTCGAAGCGTAGCTTCTCATGAGATCTTAGGAGCTCTCTATGATCTTCTTGAGTTGTTTCATGAGCTAACTTAAGAGTGTTTAGTTCTTTAGTTAGACGCTCAATCTCCTTCATAGCATTGTCATTCGACTCTTCTCGACTATAAAGACTACTAGCATTTTCATCATTACTAAGCTCACTAGATTTATCATGCAAGAGCTCATCTTCACCAAGCAAGTCATCCTCATCACTATCAAAGTCAATGAATTCAGGGTGTGTTACCTTGGGGCCTTTAGCCATGAAGCATCTTCCAATTCCCTCATTTGGTGAATCAAATAAGTCGTAGGAGTTGGAGTTGGAGGATACGAGTGCAAGTCCGGCAACACCTTCATCTTGACTGTAGTCGGAGTCGGAGTGATAGCTTCCATTGGATTGATTGTCGGAGTCGGAGCCGGAGACCCATTCACCTATATGAGCTTGATGTCTTCTTCTTGTGTAGCTCCTTGATGACTTGTCTTTCCTCTCCGAATCCTTACTTCTCCGAGAGGGTCTTCGTTCATAACGATCATCTCTACTCCTTCTCTCTCTCCGAGGTGACTCATCTCTTGCTCTTCTTCTTGGAGATTCTTCTCTTCTCTTGTGGGGAGCCGTACACTCATTTGAGAAGTGTCCGGGTCTTCCACAATTGTAGCAGTTTCGATCACGACTAGAAGATATCTTTTCATCATATGATCTAGACTTTGAGCTTCTTTCTTTGCCTCTATTCTTGTAGAACTTGTTGAAGTTCTTGACCATTAGGCTTATCTCTTCATTGGAAATTAACTTGTCACTTGAGGTTGTGGGAGCATCACTTGTAGCTTTGTAAGCACCACTTGACTTGTTGTGAAGCTCTTCCTTATCCTTAAGTGTCATCTCATGAGCAACAATTCTTCCAATGACTTCAGTTGGCTTGAGAGTTTTGTAGTTTGGCATCATTTGGATCAAAGTGCACACGGTGTCATACTTTCTATCCAAAGCTCTTAGAATCTTCTTGATGATGAATCGGTCGGTCATTTCTTCGCTTCCTAAGCCGGCAATCTCATTTGTGATGAGAGCAAGCCTAGAGTACATTTCAGCGACTCCTTCACCATCCTTCATCTTGAACTTGTCAAGTTGACCTTGAAGAATATCTAGCTTTGATTCCTTCACAGATTCAGTACCTTCATGCATTTCTACCAAAGTATCCCAAATCTCTTTAGCATTCTCAAGACGGCTGATTTTGTTGAACTCCTCGGGACACAAGGCATTGAAGAGAATGTCACAAGCTTGAGCATTGTTTTGCAACATCCGCAACTCTTCCGGTGTAGCTTCGCGATCCGGAACTTTTCCTTCCTCGAAGAATTCACCTTGCATACCAACACAAATAATGCCCCATGCGGCTGGGTTATGACCAAGAATATGCATTTTCATTTTATGCTTCCAACTAGCAAAATTTGTACCATCAAAGTAAGGACCTCTACGATAATTACCCTCACTAGACACCATACTCTCCTAGGTTGTGAAACCAAGCTTATGGAGTCCAATGCAATGGAAACCAAAACAATGGAGACCAAAGCTCTGATACCACTTGTAGGATCGAAAGTATGTCTAGAGGGGGGGGGGTGATTAGACTACTTGACAATATAAAAATTCTGCCTTTAGATCATGAACAGTTTTTGGCAGTTTCACAATAATGATCAATTCAAGTATCACCCTACACATGCAATTCTAGAGTGTAAGCAACTGAAAGTAAATTGCACATGTAGTAAAGAGAGGTGGAGAAGATCAAACGCAATTTGGAGACACGGAGATTTTTGTCGTGGTTCCGATAGGTGGTGCTATCGTACATCCACGTTGATGGAGACTTCAACCCACGGAGGGTAACGGCTGCGCGAGTCCACGGAGGGCTCCACCCACGAAGGGTCCACGAAGAAGCAACCTTGTCTATTCCATCATGGCCTACGCCCACGGAGGACTAGCCTTACTCGGGGTAGATCTTCACGAAGTAGGCGATCTCCTTGCCCTTACAAACTTCTTGGTTCAACTCCACATCTCGAAGACGGAGGCTCCCAAGCGACACCTAACCAATCTAGGAGGCACCACCCTCCAAAAGGTAATAGATGTGGTTGATGATGATGAACTCCTTGCTCTTGTGCTTCAAATGATAATCTCCCCAACACTCAACTCTCCTCACTGATATGGCTGTGGTGGAAGAAAGGATTGAGTGGAAAGCAACTTGGGAAGGCTAGAAATCAAGTTTCATATGGTAGGAATGGAACAACTTGATCTCAACACAAGGGTAGGTAGTTCTCTTCTCCGAAAGTGTAAGGTAGGAGTGGTAGTACTTTCTGATGGCTCTCTCCACGAATGAAGAGGGGGTGGAGGGGTATATATAGCCTCCACACAAAATCCAACCGTTACACACATAATTGAATAATCTCGGTGAGACCGAAGTGAAATCTCGGTCAGACCGAAAGTTCAAATATAGTGAACGTTGGGGTTTTCGGTGGGACCGAAAATACCATCTCGGTGTGTCCGATATGAGTCAAAGATAGGAGCTTGCCATTTTCGGTGGGACCAAAATTAACAACTCTGATATTCTGATATGATGTCAAATGGTTACAGAAGGTTGGCAGTCTAGTTTCGGTGAGACCGAACTCAAAATCGGATAGACCGAAATTTCTAGGGTTTGGAATATAGCTGAGGTGGTTCATCTCTGTGGGACTGAGTTGGAAGAATCGGTTTGTCCGAGATTACTTATGAGTGTGTTTAGAAGTGAAAGTTGCTGATAGTTAAAGGAGCTAAATCACTAAGCACTTGAGCAACCAGATCATCAACACAACCTCATCCCCTTTTAATAGTATTGGCTTTTCCTATGGACTCAATGTGATCTTTGATCACTAAACCAAAAATGGAGTCTTGAGCTTTTGCCAATGCTTGCCTTAGCATTTTGAGGGGCCACTTCTTCAGACATATCCATACCCATATCATCGAACTTCTCTGAAATGATTCTCAAGTAACTATTAGTTCAATGATATATATGTTGTTATTAATTACCAAAACCACCCGGGGATTAGTTGCACTTTCAGCCATGACACCTTCGTGGTTGCATTCTTTTCGAAAAACCCCGTCGGGTACCAATCTTGCCCGAGGGAGATGATGAGATAGGTAACCACTTGATGACGAAGTGGTGTACCGAGACAAGTATGTGTGATGTTTTTCAAACGGATTGGTTTAAGTTGCGACCGTTATTCCAACCATACATGTGCAACCACTATACCCCTTATGGGACGGGGCGTTGTTGATTACTTAGGCCGATACTAGCATGGTGCCTGCATTACTAGTGACGGGAAGATTTGAGGTCTTTCCCGGGACGGGGTCGTGCTTGGATAGACGACCATGACTGTTTTTACAGGGCACCGGACACACCGTTGGTCCCCTCGGGTACGCGTGACATTGAAATTAGGGCAAGTCCCGTGATCTATTGTTTGTACTCGAGGGCCGTGTACCAACGAGTGGACTCTATGTTAGTGTCGTCCAAGGAAAGATAATGACCGGGTGCTTCCCCCGAGTACTTGAGGTACTGCGGGATCGTGGGTGACACGAAAGCTTCCCGGATCTTGTGGGTAAAGTGTGCAACCTCTGCAGAGTGTAAAACTATTCGAATAGATGTGTCCACGGTCAAGGACTGTTGGGTAACCGCTCTTGGGCTACGTCCAATGTTTGCGAAACCTTGTGTGTGTGTGTATGTTGAGTCAAGGTGGTGACTTGACTCGATGAGATGAATCATATTCATGTTGATATCGGTAACCTGTCTTCGAGGTTACGTGAGTTTATTGATGCATGCACTTAATGGTAGAATATTTATTCTAGCTCGTTGCTAGATTGCTCATTGTTGTTAAATTGCATTGTTACCTTGAACCAAATCATGGGTTGCTTGCGAGTACATTCAAAGTACTCATTGGCTTACCACTGGTTATTTAATTGGCCAGGTATGGAGGAACAGGAATATGAAGAAGAGTTCTTTGGAGACGAACATGCGAACTAGGACGCTATCCCAGTCAGATGCCTGTAGGGTTAAGGCAGATGGCATGGGTTCTACCTATCATCAAAGACTTCCGCTATTTGAGTTATTTGCTATTCAGCCCTTGAGGCTTTATCTATGTAAGACTTGGCCATAATGGCCATAATTTGTGTAAGACGATATGTATGGATGTAAGACTCTTGTTATTCAGCTTCTGTGTGTTCAGTGAGCATTGATCTCTGGGATCACTGTACACGTGCATTCGGTGATCTCGACTTCTAAGTCGGGGTCCCCACAGAGCTGGTATTAGAGCCATCCTAACTGTAGGAAGCCTTAGTTAGCATGGGCGTTAGTTAGATGAGACCCCTTTTCGAAAACCTTCTGAACCTCTCTTCTTTTCTAAACCTGAGATTTCATCAGCTTATTAACCCCTCCTATTCCACCTTTGTAGATGGCCGCTGTACCCGAAGAGCACCTGACCACTGGGTTTCCCTTGCTTCTCGAGGATAGCCTCCAGGAGTGCCAGTTCCACCGAGCGCCCATCCTCACATACCTTGAGCATTGGGTTAGCGACACTCACGTGGAATACCATGTGGAAGTGATCGTGAAGGCAAACGATCCTCCCACCAGTTGGTTCTTCGAGGGACCCCAGATGGCAACACTACCTCTCGCTGTCGAGGCTGCTGCACTCAAGGCACTAACCCGTCTCCGCGAGCTTCTTCCAGAGATGGCAGCCAAGATGACAACTCGCTTCTTGCCGTACCGGAAGGAAGGTGAAGATGAAAGCAGCGCACTAGCCCCTCCACTTAAGGAAGGACTCTCGCTTCGATTCCAGACCTACTTCAGTCTATGTGCCGACAGCTTGGCACAAGATTTGGCCGCGGAATCAATGAAGCTCCGAGAAGAACTTCACAAGACCAAGGCACTTCTTCGTCGAACCCAAGAGAAGACAAATAGGATCAAGAAAGAAGGAGCACCTTCCGGACAGTCCCTTATCGCATACCGAGGTGGAAGGCCCTCCGAAGATGTATCTTCCAAGAATGAAGAACCACCTCGGCGACGCCGGATGACGGCAAGGGAATATCGCAAGTTTTTCCTGCACCACCGACGAAGCACCGTCGTATCCAACTCCTCCACTCCCCCACACCCTCAAGTGACAAGGGGGCCCAGACAGATGAAGACAAGGAGGAAGACCCAGAAGAGTCGGAATACGCGACCGAGCATTCCGCCGCTTAGGCATTATTCGCTACTCGGATATGCCAGTTCGTGACCTCTACGGTAGGATAGGTCGTGTAACCCCTATGCACAGTCGAGTCCTTGTATGGTTCATATGAAACCATCTAGTGTTTGCTTTTGTTGTGTTTGGATGTATGTCGTATTCTTCCTTCGGGAATGTGTAAACGACTGCATCACCCATTTGGATTTTAATGAATGTGTTTTTTGGCCCTTGCATAATTTGATTAGTGTCACACCCACCCCCTTACTAGGCACCCATCTATCTTGCTTTCCCTCTTCCAAGTCATGAGACCTTTTACCGCTCCAACAGGATGCCTGTTGTAACTCGTACTGGTACCTCTACCCAGCAGCCTGAAGCCGGAGCATCCGCTCAGTCAGAGGCAGGCCATGACCAAACCAACGACCAAGCTCCACCACCACCACCTCCTCCGAACATGGACATGGCGCAGCTTCTCCAAGCTTTCCGAGAGGAAAGCCAAGCCAACACCGCAGCCCTTCAGTTGATTGCTCAAGCTGTCACCAACAACCGCCAGCCGGCGGGGAATGGCAATGGACGTTCCACGTTGGCAGAGTTCAAGAAGCATGCACCACCAACTTTCATCGACACTGCTGAACCCCTAGATGCAGACGACTGGGTCCGCACCATTGAGGACTTGTTGGAACTAGTCGGATGCACCGAAGACCGCGAGAAGGTGGCTTATGTAGCCCACTGCCTCGGGGGGACTGCTAGAGCTTGGTGGGATGGATTCAAGGTCATGCATGCTGAACAAGACATCACTTGGGTCAACTTCAAGGCAGAATTCCGCAAAGCCCACATTCCTTCCGGAATCATGGCTATCAAAAAGCGTGAGTTCCGAGTCCTGAAGCAAGGAAGTGGCACTGTCAAGGAGTACATGCAGAAGTTCAGTGTTCTGTCAAGGTATGCCCCTGAAGATGTCAGCACTGATGCTGCAAAAAGGGAGCGCTTCATGGAAGGCCTCAATCAGACTCTGCAATACTCGCTTGTCGTGTGCGACTGCCCAACCTTCCCTGACCTAGTGAACAAAGCACTTATGCTTGAAGACAAGCAGCGTGCTTTGGAAGACACTCGCAAGCGCAAGATGGTCAGCAAGGGAAGTTCCAGCAACCAGAAGCCTCGTCCGTGGCAGTCAGCCCCGGCCAAGCCAACCTATCAGCAACCAAGAGCTCCTGCACCTCGCACCAACTATCAGCCTCAGCAGTATGCCAAACCAAGGCCAGCTTTCAACCCCAATAACAGTGGTGGCAACAAGATCAACAATCCAAACCAAGTCACTTGCTTTGGATGTGGTCAGTCAGGACACATCTCAAGGGTGTGCCCCAACAAGAAGCCTGATGCCCCGCGCTCCAATGCGCAGAACCAAGGACAAGGCCGCGGGATGCCACCAAGGAACCCAGCTCCTCGCAACCCGCCTAACCAGGGGAAGGGGCGTGTGAATCACGTCACTGCTGAAGAAGCCCAGGAAGACCCGGACGTCGTGCTGGGTACGTTCCTTGTCAACTCAGCACCTGCAACTATCTTGTTTGATTCTGGAGCAACGCATTCATTTGTCACTCAAAGATTTGCATTAAAAAGTGGCATGACCCCTACACCCCTGAATAACCCCATGGTGGTACAAACCCCCGGAGCAGAGATGAGCGCCAAGATAGGCTGTAAGGGAGTCAGTATTACCATTAACGGTGTAGATTTCCTAGCAGACCCCATCGTCCTGAGATCACAAGGCTTGGATGTGATCCTAGGCATGAATTGGCTCAGCAAGCACCAAGGCTTGTTAGACTGTGCCAATCGGACAGTCACTGTGACCAATGACCAAGGAGTCGAAGTCAAGTTTGCTTCCAACTCCTCTTCCGCTCAAGCCGTTCAAGTCAACTTTCTATCTGAAGTTGGGCTGGAGCAAGTACCGGTGGTATGCGAGTATCCTGGTGTCTTTTCGGATGAGCTACCAGGAATGCCCCCTGACCGTGACATTGAGTTCATCATCGAGCTCGTGCCCGGGGCAGGACCCATCTATAAGAAGCCTTATAGAATGGGGACGGAAGAATTAGCCGAGTTGAAGAAGCAGCTGGAAGAGCAGCTGAGGAAGGGATTTATCGGCCCAAGTGCCTCCCCTTGGGGATCACCCGTTCTGTTTGTGGCAAAGAGGGACGGTACCATCCGCTTATGCATTGACTATCGTTCCCTCAGTGAAGTTACAATCAAGAACAAATATCCACTTCCCAAGATTGAAGATCTGTTTGATCAGCTCAGCGGAGCCAAGGTGTTCTCCAAGATCGACCTCAGATGTGGGTACTACCAACTGAAGATCAGACCCCAAGATATTCCGAAGACGGCATTCGTAACCAGATATGGCATGTACGAGTGCACGGTCATGTCCTTTGGGTTAACCAATGCCCCATCTTACTTCATGTATCTCATGAATAAAGTCTTCATGGAATATTTGGACAAGTTCGTTGTTGTCTTCATCGATGACATTCTTGTCTTCTCGAAGACGGAGGAAGAACACGGGCAACATTTGAGGATGGTCCTAGACAAGCTTTGGGAGCACCAACTTTATGCCAAATTCAGCAAGTGTGAATTCTGGCTGCATAAAGTTGGATTCTTACGTCATGTCTTGACCGAAGAAGGATTGTCAGTTGATCCCGCGAAGATCGAAGCTGTGGCCCAATGGCAATCTCCAACGACCATCAAGGAAGTCAGAAGCTTCCTCGGACTTGCGGGCTATTACCGCAAATTCGTGGAAGGATTCTCTAGCATTGCCCGGCCCATGACTCAGCTCCTCAAGAAGGACAAGAAGTTCGAGTGGACGCCAAAATGCGAAGAGAGCTTCCAAGAGCTCAAGAAGAGATTGACCACCGCCCCAGTTCTGGCAACACCTGATATTCACAAGGAGTTCGTGATATATTGTGATGCCTCTCGAACCGGATTGGGAAGTGTTCTGATGCAAGAAGGCCGAGTCATAGCTTACCTCTCCAGGCAGCTACGACCTCATGAGGAGAACTACGCTACTCACGATCTTGAGTTAGCGGCAGTAGTTCATGCCTTGAATACATGGTGGCATTACCTCCTAGGGAAACGGTGTGAGATATATACAGACCACAAAAGTATGAAGTACATTTTCACCCAAAAGGAATTGAACATGAGGCAGCGAAGATGGTTGGAACTCATCAAAGACCATGACCTCAGTGTTCAATATCACCCCGGGAAGGCTAACGTGGTGGCCGATGCCTTAAGCAGGAAGGCTTGCTCTTTGAATGCCATTATTCAAGAGAGGCAGCCAGCCTTGTTTAAGGAGCTCGAACAATTCAGTTTGGAATTGGTCACCCCTGGATTTCTGGATCATTTGGAAGTCAGACCAACCCTGATGGACGAAGTTAAGAAGGCACAAGATGGACATGCAAGCATTGAAGGCATCAAGAAGAAGATGAAGCTAGGCAAAGCCCCGGGATTCTCTGAAGACGAGCACGGGATTGTTTGGTACAAAGGCCGCATCTGCGTACCAAACAAGACGGAGCTGAAGAACGTGATCCTGCAAGAAGCCCACGACACTCCGTATTCCATCCACCCCGGAGGAACCAAGATGTACCAAGACTTGAAGGAACGATTCTGGTGGCACAGGATGAAAAGAGAGATTGCAACCTATGTTGCAAAGTGTGATGTGTGCCAAAGGGTCAAGGCTGAATATCAGCGACCCGCTGGATTGCTCCAACCACTCAAGGATCCCGAGTGGAAGTGGGATAAAGTCGGAATGGACTTCATCACTGGATTACCAAGGTCGAATAGAGGACATGACTCCATCTGGGTCATAGTCGACCATTTGACCAAGGTGGCCCATTTCATTCCTGTCAAGACTACCTATTCCGGCAGCCAGTTGGCAACTCTCTATATCAACCGAATCGTGAGCCTCCATGGTGTTCCACAGGAGATTGTGTCAGATCGAGGCACCCAGTTTACTTCAAGGTTCTGGAAAAGATTCCAAGAAGCCTTGGGAACCAAGTTGATTTTCAGCACAACTTTCCATCCACAGACCGGAGGTCAGACGGAGCGAGTAAATCAAATTCTCGAAGACATGCTCCGAGCCTGTGTCTTGGCGTATGGAGCCAAGTGGGAAGATTTTCTCCCTTTTGCCGAGTTCTCCTATAACAAAAGTTATCAGTCGAGCCTTCAGATGGCACCATTTGAGGTGTTGTACGGAGGCAGATGTCGCACACCCCTCAACTGGTCGGAGACTGGAGAAGGGCTAGTCTTTGGACCGGATATTCTCCGCGAAGCAGAAGAGCAAGTCCAACTAGTCAGAGAGCGTTTGAAGGCAGCCAAGTCAAGGCAGAAGAGCTATGCTGACACTCGACGCCGAGACATGAGTTTCCGTGTCGGAGACCATGTGTACCTGCGAGTAACCCCTCTAAAGGGAACAAAGCGTTTCCATGTTAAAGGGAAACTTGCACCAAGATTCATTGGCCCTTCAATATCACCGACCGACGAGGAGAAGTGGCTTACCAGTTGGAACTACCACCTGAGCTATCCGATGTGCACAACGTATTCCACGTGTCGCAACTCCGGAAATGTCTCCAAGTTCCGAACAAGCCTGATCTCTACAAGGATGTTGATCACCAAGCCGTTGATATGCAACCTGATTTGACCTACCGCGAGAAGCCCATTCGCATTCTGGATGAAGCAAAACGACGGATGCAAAGCCGCACCATCAAGTACTTCAAGGTCCAGTGGAGCAACCACACGGAAGCAGAAGCAACCTGGGAACGTGAAGACTATCTTAGATCCGAGTATCCCGATCTCTTTTAAGACCTAGTTTAGGAATCTCGGGGACGAGATTCTTGTAAGGGGGGTAGGTCTGTCACACCCTGCATTTTGTAACATGATATTTGCATCAATGAAGCATGAAAATTTGGACCAACAAATTTTTTTGGCATCATTTGGCTTTTATTTGGAATTGAGTTTTTCTTCATGTGTTCTTCATGTGCTCATTAAAGTCAACTATTACCTCTTGTAGAATTCATCTCCATTCCCAAAAAATTTGCCTAATGATCATGCCAAGTGTTATATAGCAGTATATTATTTTCTTACAAAAATAATTTGGCCAAAATGTATTTTATAAATTTAGTATTCCTAAAACCCCTGAATTAAGGTTTGCACTGCAAGTGCTTGATTTAGGGTGAGAAAATTATTTCAAAAGGTGTATTTGAGACCTAGTAGTCATAGGAATCCCGGAAACCACAAAAGTATAATTTTAAAAAATTATTTTCCTATTTTATTTAAAAGCTTTTTCTTGAGGCCAGAAATGGTCTTTAATAGGGAAAAATTATTTAAGTATTTCAAAAATATTTGCCAAAATTCAGGGAGACTCATAGGACATATATTGTCCATATATAAGAGTTTCAACACTTGGTCATGTTCAAAATAATGGGCTAATCCCTCCAAAACCCTTTCAGGATATTTCAAGCTTTTGAAATATTTACAAAGGAAATATTCTCCCAAAATTCCACAGAAATTCTATCATGTCATATATGACATATTTGATGATCTTGCCAAGTCCCATGCCTTGGGAAGCAAGAGAACATCCTCAAAACCCTTCATAACCATTCTGTCTATATTTGATGTTTGAGCAACTTTACATTGCCAAACTTACCCAAATGCTCTAAACCTTGGTGCACATGCTAGAAAGGCCTAATAAGGCATCTAGACCTAATGGCACAAGAATTGGAGTAGAGCAACTTGATCAGAACACCCCAAAACCCTTTTTGTTCAATTGCCAATTTGAATAACTTTACATTACCTACTTTTTACCTGGAGCTTCAAACTTTGTGGGCATGATCATATCCCCAAATGATGAAACTACACCAAGTGGTGCATCAAGGGGAGATGATTAGCTTGGCTTAAACAAGATGAAGCCATTTCTGTTGTTTTCTAGGGTTCACTAAAGTTACATTGGCTAGTTTCTTCAAATGAGCCCAAATTTGGTGAAACACCCTATTTTCATATGTCATTCAATCCTGTTAAGTGTCATGGCAAGTGGATATCATTTGCTTCATCAAAACCTGATCAAACACCTTCTGCTATTTTACCAAAACTACCATCTTGACCCCTTTTACTATTTACCTTGGCCTCAACTTTCTACCACAGCTTCATCTAGTTACTATCTACCTCCAGTAACTCCCGCATGTCCCGAGCTCCATGATTGAGGGGTGAAAGCCCTAGTTCACCTTGCTGGACAGCCATTTTCTACCAAGTTACCAGCTTCCCTTCTCTCTCACCGCATCTCCAGAGCATCCAAGGCCCCATCCGTGTTGCTTGCATCACCCTAGACCCCCCAGACACGGCGGACGCGCCCAGAGTGCCAATGGCATGCCATGGCATGCGATAAGGCCGCTCCAGAGCGCGCTACAGTGCGCCCCCGCACTGTAGCTTCGCCCAATCGCCTGCCCCCGACCACCTCGAGCTCTCCCCTCACGCCAGTCGATGCCCCTCGACGTCCGCGACCTCCCCCGGCGCTGTCGCCCTCCTCCTCCGCCCTCCAGTGGCCGCCTTCACATGCGCGCTGGCCGCCCGCAGCCTCCACTCTTCGGCCTCGCATGCGCGCGTTGTCTGGAGCTCTCCCCGCTCCTCCTCTCCCCTCGACTAGGCGTAGGACTCGTCCACGAACCTCCCTGACTCAATCACAAGCACCAGAACGGCCTCTGGCCTCGCCTGCGACCTCGCCGGCGCACGAGTCCACGGTGGACCGTGGGCTCGGCTATATAAGCACCCCGAGCCCTCTACTCTACACCAACAGCCTCCCCTCACCCCCAGCAACACTCCAGCACCACTCACTCATCACCGAAGAGCCTTAGTGCTCGGGATCGACCGGAGCTCCGCCGCGTCGGGCAACCGGCGATCTAGCAGTACGAGCCCTCTCAGCTCCTCCTTTTGCTCGATTTGGAACCGCCGCACCTCACTGATGCTTTCCCCTCTCTTCCCCCTCTCTGCAGCTGTCGAAATCGAGCTAGCCAGCAACTTCCCGACGACCCTCCGCCGTCCCACCTCGCCGCCAACGAGCCAGGCCTCTCCGGCGAGAAGCACCACCACCACTCCCTCCGCGACTCGCTGCTGAATCCATCCCTGCCCTCCGCTTGCCCCACCGTGCCCGGAATCATCGCTGGTGAGCTCGCCGTGGCCGTGGCCGAGAGGTTGAAGATGACAGGCGGGGCCCGCCTGTCATCCTCACCGCCCTCTCTCTCCCCTCGCAGCTGCTGACCGCCGGGCCCCGCCCGTCAGGTTTGAAATCCCGACGTGCGCGCGCTGGCACCCGAGCGGCTAGGCTGTTAGCCCTGGGCCGTGCACTGTGGCCGTCCTGGCCCAGTTGCACAGGGCCTTTTCTTCTTTATCTTTTCTGTAAAGTTTCAAATAATTTTACAGAAATGAATATTAGTCCAAATAAATTAATTCCAACTCCTAAAATCTTGTAATATTCCAACCTATTTAATGGTGTCACTTTCACACATATCCATGAAACTTTTCTGTTCTGTTCAAATTTAAATTCAAATTTGAGCATTAAAACTCCTGTTCAAAAATCCTTATATTCCATTCTATCACTCCAAAACTCCAACTAAGAATTTTTGCCATCTTAGTTTTCCCTCTTGTATTTAACAAAAATAAGTTGACATTTTTCTGAGCACTTTGATTTTCTGCTTTTATTATGGTCTTATTTTCCCGTTGATATTTTGCGACGTATAGATACCGTATTTGATGAAGTTGCTAAGGAAGAAGGTGGAGAAGGATTTGAAGACTTTGAAGACCAAGCCAATCCAGGCAAGCAACCCTTTGACCATGATACACTTGTTTTTCGGAACCCGTTTCTTTCCGATGCATGATGATAGAGTTACGGTGGTAACTGTCACATCCCCAGCTTCACCTTGCATTAGGATAGCACCTGTCTGTTGCATCATGTTTATTTCCAAAGGAAACCTGAAATGGGGATGCTCAAACCCTAGCACTAAATGAATTTAACTAGGGTCAAATTAAAATATTTTTCAATGAACCCAAAATGCCCTTGGGAAAAGTTCATCATTTTTGGATTGATTAAAAACCTCTGCCAAAAATGTTGCACCTATTTCTAGGACCATTCTGGTTTTTTGAATAACCCATATTGTATTTGAATTGGGGCATTTTAATATTTTTAATATCCTTAAATGCTCCAACAATTCTGAAAATAGTTGAGGGCCTCTGTAATAATTCATTTAATGCCCACAATTATTTTCAGGATTTATTAAAATGATTTGGGCTATAAACTAAATCAAAAAAAAATAACAAAAATAGAAAAGAAAACAAATTAGAAAGGTTAGAACTTACCTGTAGCTTACCTGACACAACCCACCTAGCGCCCAACCGGCCCAGCACGGCCCGGCCCACTGGCCGTGCCAGTCACCACCAACCTCTCGCCAGAAGGCCGAGAGGAGTTTGGTCGCTGCGCGCGGGCACGCGCCGAGCCACCTCCACCCTGCCTGCTAGCCCCGGCCTTCCCTGACGACGCCACGCAGACGCCTAGAGGCTTCGCTCCCCTCCCCCTCACTCGCTGCTCTCTTCCCCCTCCTCTGGTTCTCTCGCACGCAGCCACCGAGAGGAGCTCGTCACCGCCACCCCGAACCACCGCGGCCACCGGCCACCACACGCCTCGCCAACATGCCAAGAAGAACCGCCGCAACTCCGTCTTTCTATTCGTCGACGTACTCATGCTGAGGAGCACCGGAACGCCCTCAACGCTGTCGTCTTCAACCTTCTGCCCCCCCGATCGCCGGAGATGCTCCGTCGTCGTCCGTGCCTCCCCGCGCTCGCTGTTTGTCCCCCTGGAATCTCTGTGAGCTCCCGCCCCTTTCCCCCCTCTCCGTTTGCCTTCTTGTGCACCACAGCGACCACGCCGAGCTCAGCCGCACCAGCCGCCGCCACCGCACATCGTCGTCGTGGCCACAGCCACGTTGGTTTGATTCCGAGCACGGCATCGTCTTCACCGCACTCGCAGAAGCCCGTAGCACCTCCCCACGCACCTCACCATGCCTCCTAGTGACGGCTTCGACCTCGCCCGAACTCCGGCGACCGCCAAGATCGTCGCCGGCGATAACTCCGGCCACCCCAGCCTCCGGCATCGCCACCGTTGGATGCGCCACTCCGTCCTCTTTCCGTAGCTGCTCCCTGCGCGCCAAAAGAGCCCCTGTAGGTGAAACCCGACGCGCTCCACCGCGTCTAGCATCGCCGGCGGCTAAACGCCGGCGGGTTGACCGCTTTGACCGGCGGGGTTTGACCCCGTCTGTCCAGGGGTTTGACCCCTCTCTCTCACTGACAAGTGGGGCCCGCCCTATTAATTAACCTAGTTTAGTTTTAATTAATTGGTTAGTTAGTTAGTCACTGACATATGGGCCCCACGCCCTTAGTTAAGAACTAACTCAATGAGAGGTGGGGCCAGCTCCTGTTAAATTAGTTTAGTTTAAAAACTAAACTTAATTAGGCCTGAGAGACTGACATGTGGGCCACCCCCGTGACACTTTAGTTAGGTTTATTTTAGCACTAATTAATAGGGTTAGCTAGTAGTGTCACTGACCATTGGGCCCCACTGGTCAGGTTTGACTGGACCAGCCCCTGTTGACTTGCTGACGTCACACAGACATCATGCTGACGCGGTAACTATTTTCTGGAATTTTAAAATAAATTAGAAATGATTTATTTATTTCAGAAAATAGCCAAAACTTCTAAAAATCACAGAAAATAATCCCTAACTCAGATGAAAATAATTTATATATGAAAAATGATCAAAAAAATCCAAGGAATCTGGTTATGGCATTTTCATGCATGTTTGAAAAAGTTAAACCTGCTGATCAGGTCAAATCAATTAAATGTCATTTAAATAATCACATATGGAGTTTGAATTTGAATCTTTGGTTCAAACCAACTTCATTTAATATGGTTGCTAGTTGCATTAGCTCAGTCAACAACATATTGCCATGTCATGATCATGCATCATATTGTCGCATTGCATTGATTGTGTTCTTTCTCTGTTGCCGGTGTTTGTCCCCTCTCAGTAGACGACGTTCCGACGATGTGATCGATGACACCGATGAAGACTCATTGATATCTTCAGAAGTGCCAGGCAAGCAAAATCCCATTGAGCATTCCGATATAATCCCACTCTCTCGCTCTTGCTCTCTTTTACTGCATTAGGACAACAACGCTTCAACTGTTACCTGCTGCGGTAGTTGAACCCCTTTCCACTGCATGACCTGTCATTGCCAGAGTAAATAGTTGAAACCCACTAGTATGAGTAGGAGTTGTTTGAGCCATGTTGTGCCTACTCTTTCATGCTTTCTGGTTATGCCTGCTATTGCTTAGAGTTGTGTCAGGTCTGATTCATCGGGGATGAATTGGAAGGGTGATGAACATGTCCTACTGTGTGTGAGCTAAGTGTGTGAACACGATTTGGTAAAGGTAGCGATGAGAGGCCATGTAGGAGTACATGGTGGGTTGTCTCATTGCAGCCGTCCTCAGGAACTGAGTTCTGTGTTGGTTGGTCCATGAAACAGCTACTACCACACATTGGGATCCTTAATTGACTCTCTCGACTTATTAATCAACATGATCTCTGTCCAGGAGTTGCAACTAGTTTCTGGTGTTTGTAGTTTACTGGAGGTCGTGCGCAGCGCTGACCCTCGGGGTGGGCTGTGACACGGCAGGTATGTGGCACGGTGTACCGATTGCCTGTTTGGTGATGCGGGAACCCTGTACACATCGTTTGGGGCCGTGAGCGACACCCCGGCCGGATCTCCCCACGGATGGAGCCCAAATAGGCGATAAACCTGGACGAGAGACTTGTGTGGCTAGTCAGGTCGTGGCCGACACCCTCGCTGGGCCTCCGCTTGAAGGTTGCCGAGTACATGTCGTGTAAACGGCGGTAAGTGGTGAGAGCGTGTGTGAAGAAGTACACCCCTGTAGGGTTATATATAATCTATTCGAATAGCCGTGTCCGCGGAAATGGACTTCTGGGTTGCCTATTACAGTTCATAGACAAGTGAAAGTGGATACTCTAAAACACGCAAGATAAGCGTGAGTGCAATGGATGGCCTTCTCGTAGGGAGACGAGAGCGGATCCATAGTGGTGTATTGATTGGTGAATATGTGGACTCGTGTGCGCCACCTCAAAAGAGTTACTTGCAGTCGTAGTTTAGGATAGCCACCGAGTCAAGCTGGCTTGCTGCAATCAAACTCCACCACCCCCTTTGTTGATACTGATGCATATGTAGCTAGTTCTGATGTAAGTCTTGCTGAGTACCTTTGTACTCACGTTTGCTTAATTATGTTTTTTGCAGAGAGACTTCAGTCTCGCTAGTGGTTCAGTGTGGACTTCGACGTTTAGCTTGTTACCACAGCTACGATCTTGTACCCTTGGGAGGGTCTTGTAGATAGTCAGGCTTCTCAGCCTTTTTCATTTGTAGTTGTCTGTACTCAGACATGTTATGCTTCCGTTGCCTGTATGTTCTGTATGTTGGGTCATGTGACCTCTGTTTGTAATAAATGCTATGATGGCTCTTCTGGGCCTTATCTATATGAGTTATTGAGTTATGTTGTGATGCCATGTCGTACATCACATACATGCATGTTATGCGTACGTGCAATGTGTATTGCTATGTGTGGGATCCGACACCTAGTTGTTTACCTTTGGTAGCCTATCTTACATGGAAATGTCTCCTAGTGGTTCCACCGAGCCTTGGTAGCTCGCTACTGCTCCGGAGCACTTAGGCTGGCCGGCATGTGTCCTTCTTCATTCCTGTGTCTGTCCCTTAGGGGAAATGCCACGCGTTGTTCCTTTAAGTCCTTGTAGCTTGCTACGACTTGGGTTCATAAGTTGATGACCTACACGTTCGTTGCTGGGTCATGTATGCCTGTCTCTGTAATTTAGTGCCACTTTTGGTTTATAACTAGTCATGTCGGACCGGGTTCTCTGCCATATGGATGCTAGCGACACTATCATATACGTGTGCCAAAATGCGCAAACGGTCCCGGGCTAGGTAAGGTGGCACCCGTGGGGATACCGTGCGTGAGGCCGCAAAGTGATATGATGTGTTACAGGCTAGACCTGTGTGACTTAGGATCGGGGTCCCGACAGTGACCTAGTTGAAACCACCACATGATGCATGCTTTACTCTTGATCTTGCTATGTGCTAGATGCAATGCATATGGTTAGTAGTAATGCTTAGAGATGCATGTGTGCCATGACACCTTCGTGGTTGCATTCTTTTCGAAAAACCCCGTTGGGTGCCAATCATGCCCGAGGGAGATGATGAGATGGGTAACCACTTGATGACGAAGTGGTGTACCGAGACAAGTATGTGTGATGTTTTTCAAACGGATTGGTTTAAGTTGCGACTGTTATTCCAACCATACATGTGCAACCACTCTACCCCTTATGGGATGGGGCGTTATTGATTACTTAGGCCGATACTAGCATGGTGCCCGCATTACTAGTGACGGGAAGATTTGAGGTCTTTCCCGGGATGGGGTCGTGCTTGGATAGACAACCATGACTGTTTTTACAAGGCACCGGACACACCGTTGGTCCCCTCGGGTACGCGTGACATTGAAATTAGGGCAAGTCCCGTGATCTATTGTTTGTACTCGAGGGCCGTGTACCAACGAGTGGACTCTATGTTAGTGTCGTCTAAGGAAAGATAATGACCGGGTGCTTCCCCCGAGTACTTGAGGTACTGCGGGATCGTGGGTGACACGAAAGCTTCCCGGAGCTTGTGGGTAAAGTGCGCAACCTCTGCAGAGTGTAAAACTATTCGAATAGCCATGTCCACAGTCAAGGACAGTTGGGTAACCGCTCTTGGGCTACGTCCAATGTTTGCGAAACCTTGTGTGTGTGTATGTTGAGTCAAGGTGGTGAATTGACTCGATGAGATGAATCATATTCATTTTGATATCGGTAACCTGTCTTCGAGGTTACGTGAGTTTATTGATGCATGCACTTAATGGTAGAATATTTATTCTAGCTCGTTGCTAGATTGCTCATTGTTGTTAAATTGCATTGTTACCTTGAACCAAATCATGGGTTGCATGCGAGTACATTCAAAGTACTCATTGGCTTGCCACTGGTTATTTAATTGGCCAGGCATGGAGGAACAGGAATATGAAAAAGAGTTCTTTGGAGACGAACATGCGAACTAGGACGCTATCCCAGTCAGAATGCATGTAGGGTTAAGGCAGATGGCATGGGTTCTACCTATCTTCGAAGACTTCCGCTATTTGAGTTATTTGCTATTCAGCCCTTGAGGCTTTATCTATGTAAGACTTGGCCATAATGGCCATAATTTGTGTAAGACAATATGTATGGATGTAAGACTCTTGTTATTCAGCTTCTGTGTGTTCAGTGAGCATTGATCTCCGGGATCACTGTACATGTGCATTCGGTGATCTCGACTTCTAAGTCGGGGTCCCCACAGTTGCACTCGACCCCGCGCTCAGAAAGAAGGAAACCAAGGAGCTGTCCGGGTGGTACTCCAAAGACACACTTCTCTAGGTTGAGCTTGATTTGGAAGCGGCGTAGGTTGGTGAAGGTCTCCTTGAGATCCTCCAAAAGGGTACCATGCTTCTCCATCTTCACCACAATGTCATCCACATAGACGTGGGAACTCCGTCCGAGTTGTGGCCTGAGGTATTTATGCATGCATCGCTGAAAGGTGGTGCCGGCATTCCGCAAGCCGAACATCATGATGAGGTAGAGGAATGCTCCAAAAGGGGTGATGATGGCGGTCTTCATCTGATCTTTCTCGTTCATCTTGATCTGTTGGTAGACGGAGTAGGCATCGAGGAAGCACAACAGCTCGCATCCGGTTATGGAGTCTACCACTTGGTCAATCCGAGGCAAAGCAAAGAGATCCTCGGGGCAGGCCTTGTTCAGGCTAGTGTAGTCGATACACGTGTGCCACATGTTGTTTTTCCTTAAAATGAGGACTGGGTTGGCAAGCCGGTCTTGTCGGCGTCCTGGGAACTAGGGTAACCAGACTTGCCTGTCTGCAGGCCGCAGCGCGCTCCTGCCGCGGCCTGGTACGGCCGAGCTGATCGACCAGCTGCTCAAGACCCTCACGAGGGGGCTGGACCTCGCGAGGAGAATGACGTCAAGACCCCCTTGGGAGCGGCCTCGGTTAGGTTGCTCTGGAGGGGCGGAAAATCCAAGGCCAAGCCTGCCTCAGGAGGAGGCAGTGATGCAAGCAATGACACACCACGCCAGCGGGTGCCAGTGTGTGCCAGAGGCGCAGTTGCCGTTTTGGTGCAAAGGGGGACATCGCAGGTGCTGGTTCCCGAGGAGCGGTACAAAGGTTTCTCTATTGGTGCAACAAGACCGAAGACCGCAAGGACGACCAGGAGGATGTCACCGCCGAGCCCACCACCTCGTCACCGCCTGATCCTTTTGCAGGCGAAGACTGCTTTTGTCAGGATAGGAACGTCCTTGTGTTCCCGCTCAAAATGGCCGTTGTGGGATCCCTTCCCTCCAAAACATTTCGGGGGAAGAGGACCCTGGCCGCCTATATAAGTAGCTAGGATCCCCACTATGAGGGGGGAGAGGATCAGATCCATAAACTCTGCCCTCGCACATAGGAGGAAGAACTCTTGCTTCCTGACCCTCCTGAGCTCAGGAACCACTGTACTAGTCCATATTCAATCCCTCCTGAGGCCAATCCACCAAAGCAGGAAGTAGAGTTTTACACCACAAGGTGGCCTATACCTGGGTAAACTCTTGTGTGCTTTACTTCTTGTTCGCCTGAATCTGTTCACTAGACGAGGGTGAGACGCTAGGTAGACGTGAGTGGGAGAGATCTTCGTTCACGCCCCTGTGTTCGAACTTGTTGGGTTTGCGGAGCCCGTAATCCGACATTTCGCACGCCAGGAAGGGCGCGTGTCAAGATCTCGCCTCTCCGACGACCTCATCCCGTCTTCGTAGTAGACTTCGCTCCACAGCCATGGTGGACACACGTCGAGCACGCGCCGCCCAACGCGCTGCGAACGTCGCTCAGACGGCGACCATGGGCAACGGCGCGCCGCCCCGTCCCAACTCGTCGGTCGCCAACGTCGCCACCGACCCGGCCTTCCACGAGCAACAAGACTCGTCGCTGCCGCCGACCGTGCGGCGCGATGGCCGCACGGCAACGTCGTTACCCTCGCTGGTCGCGGCATCGTCCTCACAGATCTGCCGTGGGTCAGTCAACGAGCAGCCTGCGCTATCGATGGCGTGGGAGCTCCTGTGCTACCGACTGGCGGACGACACCTACGTCGAGTGTCTCCACCGCATCACCAAGCTCGCCAACGCCGCCGGGAAGGTACCTGTACCAACTCACTCCCCCCGTCCCCCATCGTCTATGGCGGGGAACGACGGCCACAGTGTCCCAGCTCCACCTCCTCTCCACGGCGCCGGTCAGGGGGTCAGGCGCAAGGCTCTGCGGCGCGAGCCGCCCCGTAGGGCCCCTGCACCTGACGAAGAGAGATGCCAAGTGATCCCGCGTTCCTAGACAGGAGCTCATGGGCCCCCTGCCCCGTAGCACCAAGACTGCACGGCATAGGAGGTGGTGGCGCCAGCACCTCAAGAACCAACACCGCAGGCGCAGGGGGCGCCTGCAATCATGAGCATGGCTGGATGTCGCGCCTTGGCTCGCGAGATACGGCGCCTCGTCTGGCCCAGAAAGTTCAGGCCAAATCTGCCTCCGCGCTATGACGGCACCACCGACCCGGAGTTCCTCCAGCTCTACGAGTTGAACATCAAGGCGTCTAACGGCATCAAGCAGGTCATGGCAAACTGGTTCCCCATGGCTCTCAAGGATGGCGCACGCTCCTGGCTCCTGAACCTCTTTGTGGGATCCATCTCCTCCTGGGAAGAGCTTCGTGAATGTTTCGACGCCAACTTCCAGGGTACCCGCGACTGAGCCCCAGACAGATGGATCGTGAATGTTTCGACGCCAACTTCCAGGGTACCCGCGACCGAGCCCCAGATAGATGGATAGTGTACTTTGGCGGCGCCGTATCGCGCCTCGGCGTGGGGGCTGGCGCCGTGTTAGTATCCCCCACTCAGGACAACTCACACTATGCTGTGCGGCTTTGCTTCCAGCAAGGCGAGAATGTCTCCAACAACATCGCAGAGTACGAGGGCCTAATTGCTGGGCTTAAGGCCGCCGCTACACTGGGGGTCAAGCGTCTCACCATCAGAGGTGATTCGCAACTCCTCGTCAACATCTCCAACAAGAAAAACAAGCCCAAGGACGAGCACGTGGAGGCATATCTGGAGGAGGTGCACGAGATGGAACAGTGGTTCCGAAGGCTGGAGATGCAGCGCATACCAAGAGGAGCCAACAAAGAAGCGGATGACATCGCCAAGCGAGCCTCCAGGCGGGAGCCTCAGAGGCCAGACGTCTTCGAGGAGCGGCTTCTCAAACCGTCGGTAACACCGCCCGTTCCCGAGCCAATTGCTAGGCTTCTCGCCCCTCGTTGGTTACCCCAAGTGGAAGGTGTGAGATGTAGTGTTGCGGAAGTTTTTCCCTTGGCAAAGATACCAAGGATCGAATCCCCAGAGACTCCTAGGTTCAACAAGAAGGTGTCAACTGCTACGGCGCCAGATATTAGCAATCAACGTGGACCTGCACACAGATACAAATAACTTTGCTCCCAACGAGTACAGAGAGGTTGTCAATCCCTCCAGCCTTGTAGTTCACAAAGGATTAAACGCAAGTGATAGTAGTGATAGATATAATTGCAATAGTAAATAAAAGCAAAAAGTAAATAGCGGATGTGATGAATGATGGTAATATGGACCGGAGTCTCATGATGTTCACTAGTGATGTCTCTCTCCCAAAAGACGATAAAACAACTATGTGAGGTAAACGAATTACAGCTGGGCAATTGACAGGACCATGTGCGCAAACCAATGCTGACTACATTGCAAGAAATGTTGAGGTTCAAAGCATGGGCGGTACGCCAAAGTAAGTAGACCGAAATCCATCAATATCTACTACTAATCATCCACCTTGAGATATCTATCCAGAACATCTCGCTGGTATTAAGTTGCGAGTCCCAGCCATAGTGTAAACTCAATGCAACAGACAACTGCATTAAAAGAACTTTGCGTAAAGTAAACAATCCTTGCACCCGCGGGCACAAGCACCGTTGTTTTCCCCCTTGTGGCAACAGCACATCCCCTAGACTCATGTTTCTGTCACTCAAACTAGTCATCGAGGGGCATGAACCCACAATCAAGCATAACGTTCCCTCTTGGAGTCACTACCTATTACTTGGCCAAAGCAATAAATAACAACGGAGAACATGCAAGAATTACTTACGAACATAAATATAAAAGAGGTAGATCAAATATATTACTCAAGCACAATCTGAACATAATCTCATAATCCATCGGATCCCAGCAAACTCATCATAGCAACAGCATAAGGATTACATATGTGCCTCGATCATGTAGGGCAGCTCACGAGGACTAATTAGTGAAGCACAAGAACGGGAGGAGAACATCACATAGCTACTGGTCATGGACTCATGGTCCAAGGGAGACTACTCACAACTCATCCGGGATGCGTCCATGGTGGTGGAGAGGCTCCGGGTGGTGATCCTCCCCTCCGGCAGGGTGCCGGGAAGAGTTCTCCTGGTGCTCCCGGTCTTGGAAGCGGCGGCGGCGGCGGAACAGAGATGAGATCGCGAAAAAAGTTCCTCCCTCGAGGGTTTCGGGAGACGCTTTAAATATATGCCAAAGGGGGGCATCAGAGGAGCCTCGGGGGGCCCAGGCTGTCACATCCCTAGTTAGCACTTGCATCAGGACCTAACTAGAGTGTGCATCATGTCTACATTCAAAGAAACTTGAAATGGGATTAACAGAAACCCCAGCACCCCTCCCCTAACAACTAGGGTTTGCTAAAATATTTTCCAATGTACCCAAAATGCCCTTAAAAATGTTCATCATTTCTGCCTTGGTCTTAAACCTCTGCCAAAAATGGTGCACAATTTTCTAGGACAATCTAGGGCTCTGGATTAAATCATATGGTATTTGAATTTGGGCATTTAAATGCTATAAAATATTTTAAATGCTCAAATAATCATAAACTATAATGTTTCCTACTGTTCATAATATATACAGTAGGTATGACAAGTGTTATGAGTTACAAAAATGCTCTGGCATTTTATTTAAATGAACAAAGCTGCAAAAGAAATGAAACAGAAAAGAAAATAGAAAAAAAGGGAGAGAGAAAAGCTTACCTGGCGCCCCACTCGGCCCACCTGTCGGCCCAGCCCAGCTGCCGCTCCAGCGAGCTACTTGGCTCGGCCAGGCAGGCAGGCAGGTGCTCGACGGCGACCTCACGGCGCGCCACACAGCTGCCCGCCGCCCTGCTTCATCCTCTCGCCGTCTTGGAGGATGGTTCGGTCGTTCACGTCCTCCCCGACCCCGCAGACACCTCCACCTCTCCCCAGTTCCTCTCCTTCGCTCTCTCCGTGCCATGGCCGACGCCGCCGTGTTCGCACCGTCGTAGAAGCCGTGTCCACCGTCGTCCCTGAGCCCCGCCTTGGTGTCCATCGTCTCCGCCGTCCTCGACTGCTTCGAACAGGCCGAGCCCCGAGCGCTCGCCCTCCCTGGAGACGCCCCCGACCTCTTCTTCCCCAACTCAGGCCGCGGAGATCCCTCTCACCGTCCTGCTCAGCTCCGACCACCTCCGAGCTCGCTCCGGCGCTTGCTGCAACCCCTGTGAGCCTAGCTTCATCCTCCCCCTCTCCGTTGGCTCTCTTTTGCCCTGGAACGCACTGCACAAGGCTCAACCGCACGCACCGCCGCCATGCTCGCCGCCGGTGATGCTCCGGTGACCATTTGGTCACTGGCACCCGTCCATCACACTCACCGCAGCACGTAGATGCGAAAGGTGCTACGCACGTATCGCCTAGGCCCCTGTAGCCGCATCTCCACACACGCCCGACGCCGGTCTCCGCCGTCGAGCTCGTTGCCGTCGTCTCCGGCCACCCCAGGTACGGCGACCACCACCATCCGACGCGCAACGGTAAGGGCTTTCCAACACACCTAGCCACAGCTCGAGCCGTGCACCGTAGGCGATTTCCGAAGCACGCCGCCGTGTTTGGCCTCGCCGGCGGCTAAACGCCGGCGAGTTGGACCTGTTTTGACCACGGGTTTGACCCCCTCGGTCACTGACATGTGGGCCCTGCCCACAAGTCAAACCTAGTTTAGGTGTTAATTAATTCTAATTAGTTAATTAGTTAACTGTGACACTGACCAGTGGGTCCCACTGGTCAGGTTTGACTGGGACTGGCCGTGTTGACTGCCTGACGTCAGCATGATGTCATGCTGACGCAGTAAAGGTTTTTTTGGGATTTTTAGATTTAAAATAATTCAGGAAATTCCAAAAAATACCCAAAACTTCTAAAAATCATATAAAATCAACCATAACTCAGATGGAAAATATTTATATATGAAAAATGATCAGAAAAATCCAATCTTTCCAATGGCACTGGTTTCATGCATGTTTGAACAAGTTAACTTGCTGTATACATCAAAAACATGATAATGCACTTATTTAAATAATAGCTTGAACTCCAATTTGAATCCTTGATTCAAATAGGTTCAAACCCTTCTGGTTTTAGTTGCATTAGCCAACACACATGCATCTTGCCATGTCATAAACATGCATCATATTGTTGCATTTGTTTGTTAATGATTGTATCGTCGGTATTCTCTGTGTTAGGTCCTGCTCCCGAGGATACTGGTGCTTACCCAGCTGAAGAGCAGTACCCGACAACTACCTTGTCAGGCAAGCAATCATTGATCATTCCGATACAAACCCAATCTTCTCGCTCCTGCTCTCTTTTACTGCATTAAGGCAACAGCGTGTGAACTGCTACTTGCTGCGGTAGTTGAACCCTATTCCCTTGCATGACCTGTCATTGCCACAGTAAATAGTTGAAACCCACTAGCATGTGTAGGAGTTGATTGAGCCATGTGATGTGTGATCCACCATGCTGTTTGTTTATGTTGCCTGCTATGCTTAGAGTTGTGTCTGGTCTGGTTCATCTGGGTGATGGATTAGAGTGAAATAATCTTACCGATAAAGAGAAGGAGGTGTGGAATACGCTTGGTAAAGGTATCGATGAAAGGCCATGTAGGAGTACATGGTGGGTTGTTTCATTGGAATCGTCCATAGGACCTGAGATCTGTATGTGTGGTTCAAGTTGCAGTTACTACCATGCATTGGGCCCGAAACCAATGGACCCTCTCGGCTTATTAATTACCCTCGATCTCTGTCCAAGAGTTGCAACTAGTTTCTGGTGTCTATAGCTTACTGGAGGTCGTGCACAACGCTGACCCTCGGGGTGGGTTGTGATGCGACAGGTATGTGGCACGGTGTACCGGTTGCCCGTTTGGTGACTCGGGAACCCTGTACACATCGTTTGGGGCCGTGAGCGACACCCCGGCCGGATCTCCCCACGGATGGAACCCAAATAGGCGATAAACCTGGACGAGAGACTTGAGTAGTTAGTCAGGTCGTGGCCGACAACCCCCCTGGGCTTCCGCTTGAAGGTTGCCGAGTACACGTCGAGTAAACGGCGATAAGTGGTGAAAGCGCGTGTGAAGAAGTACACCCCTGCAGGGTTATCAAACTATTCGAATAGCCGTTGTTCGCGGTACGAACTACTTGGTTACTCTTACAGTTCATAGACAAGTTGATGGATACTACTAAAAGCCTCAAGATAAGTGTGAGTGCCGTGGATGGCCCTTCCGTAGGATGACGGAAGAGGATCCTCGGTAGTGTATTGATGTGGTGAGTAGAGGACTCGTGTTCGTATTAACATCTTGCAATCTGTTGAGAGTTGTAGTATAGGTTAGCCAAGGTCAAAGCTGGCATTCTGCTATAAACTCCACTACCCCCTTTGATAATGTTGCATGTATGATAGGTTCTGTGGTAAGACTTGCTGAGTACCTTTGTACTCATGTTTGCTTAATAACTGTTGCAGAGGAGAACCCTGCCCCTGCTGATGGGTTCTACATAGACGTTGACGTCGACGAGTAGCTTGACACCCAGACGGAGATCTGGAGCTTGTGAAGGGCCTTGTAGATAGTCAGGCTACACCAAGCCTGTTTTATTTTCTAAGTTGTCTGTACTCAGACATGTAGCTTCCGCTTGTGCTTGTATGACTGTATGACTTGAGTGTTGGGTCATGTGACCCCTACCTGTATGGATATGTTATGTATGGCTCTTGGAGCCTTTTAAATAAAGTACTTTGAGTCATAGAGTTCTGTTGTGATGCAATGTTGTATTTGCACATATTGAGCATATTGCGTGTATGACTGAAATGCTTGGTATGTGTGGGATCCGACACCTAGTTGTTTTCCTTTGGTAGCCTATCTTACAGGGAAATGCCTCCTAGTGATTCCAATGAGCCTTGGTAGCTTGCTACTGCTCGGAACAAGTAGGCTGGCCGGCATGTGTCCTTCTTCGTTCATGTGTCTGTCCCTTAGGGGAAATGTCACGCGTTGTTCCTTTAAGTCCATGTAGCTTTCTACGACTTGGGTTCATACGTTGATGACCGACACGTTCGTTGCTGGGTCATGGATGCCTGTCTCTGTAATTTTAGTGCCACTTTTGGTTTATAACTAGCCATGTCGGCCCGGGTTCTCTATCATATGGATGCTAGCGACACTGTCATATACGTGTGCCAAAATGCGCAAACGATCCTGGGCCAGGTAAGGTGGCTCCCGTGGGGTTACCGTGCGTGAGGCCGCAAAGTGATATGACGTGTTACAGCTAGATCAGTGTGACTTAGGATCGGGGTCCTGACAGCGTTGGCATCAGAGCTGGACTGCCTGTAGGTTTCTCAAGCCAAACTGGTCGATGTTGAGTCTAGAAAAATTCTTAGTTATATGTAGGGGAATTGATTGTGGAAGGGAACGTAAGGCTCTTTTTACTCCTTTACCTTATGCCCTTCTGATCTGAGTCTGTCTATTCTTTCTACGGGGATTAGGATTAGGCCTCTTATCCTTAATAGGTTCACGTTTTACTAATCCGTAGACTCTTAGGATTGTTGGTTTCAAGCCTCAGTTCAGTTTCTATCCTTTTGAGTATGATGATTGTTGAACCCGGAACCTTGATATGGAATTGGTGAGTGGCTATGCTATCATTTGTATGATGTCTCAAATCTTTATTTGAGCATTTACAGTTGTTATGCTGCCCGATTTCTTCCAGAAACACTAATGCCTTTGCATTATTTCGTGTTTCAGATGTCTGGCCGCATCCCTCACCAAGTGGTTCGTTTGACTCGGTGCATTAATGTGCCGGTCACACGGCCATGCTAGTCCGTGTGATGACTGAGACCGGTTATCGCTGGTATCCTGAATACACCGTGGAGGAACAGTACCGGGATTTCAATCAAAGTCAGTATTTCTGCACAGTCCGGATATACCCCTCATATCCCGGAGCTAATGATCCCATCCATTGGTCTTATGGACTCGGGATTACCATCGAGATGGCAGTGCAGGATGCCGCTTATTCGATGATGACCATTCTCCGTGCTAGGCATGCCCTGTTGCTGAACACTGAGTTCTGTTACATGCCAGCCTCACTTCCCGGAGAGGAAGGCTACTACACTGGTCTGTATACTGATGCTGCTCATGAAGAGCCACTGCTTCAGACCACTGTTCAGATGTTGGAGGATAGGGATCGTGAGGTCCGTGCCCTCCGAATGGAGCTGTATAACACTTGAGCCGCTCACTGGACTACTTTGACACGGCTTGCACCTGCTGTGCACGCCGGATATCTGGACATGCGGGATTTGTACCCTGTGCGGACTCGTTTGCCTGATCGCATGGATTGGCGTGACGTTGGGGGTATTGAAGGAAATATGCCCTAGAGGCAATAATAAAGATGATTATTTGTATTTCCTTATATCATGATAAATGTCTTTTATTCATGCTAGAATTGTATTAACCGGAAACTTAGTACATGTGTGAATACATAGACAAAACAGTGTGTCCCTAGTATGCCTCTACTAGACTAGCTCATTGATCAAAGATGGTTATGTTTCCTAGCCATAGACATGAGTTGTCATTTGATCAACGGGATCACATCATTAGGAGAATGATGTGATGGACAAGACCCATCCGTTAGCATAGCACTAAGATCGTTTAGTTTTACTGCTATTGCTTTCTTCATGACTTATACATGTTCCTATGACTATGAGATTATGCAACTACCGAATACCGTAGGAACACCTTGTGTGCTATCAAACGTCACAACGTAACTGGGTGATCATAAAGATGCTCTACAGGTGTCTCCGAAAGTATTCGTGGTGTTGGCATATATCAAGATTAGGATTTGTCACTCCGAGTGTCGGAGAGGTATCTCTGGGCCCTCTCGGTAACACACATCATAATAAGCCTTGCAAGCAAAAGACTAATGAGTTAGTCACGAGATAATGTGTTACGGAACGAGTAAAGAGACTTGCCGGTAACGAGATTGAACTAGGTATAGAGATACCGACGATCGAATCTCGGGCAAGTAACATACCGATGACAAAAGGAACAACGTATGTTGTTATGCGGTTTGACCGATAAAGATCTTCGTAGAATATGTAGGAACCAATATGAGCATCCAGGTTCCGCTATTTGTTATTGACCGGAGATGAGTCTCGGTCATGTCTACATAGTTCTCGAACCCGTAGGGTCCGCACGCTTAACGTTTGATGACGATCGGTATTATGAGTTTATAGTTTTGATGTACCGAAGGAGTTCGGAGTCCCGTATGAGACCGGGGACATGACGAGGAGTCTTGAAATGGTCGAGACGTAAAGATCGATATATTGGACGACTATATTCGGACATCGAAAGGTTCCGAGTGATTCGGGTATTTTTCGGAGTATATGGGCCTTATTGGGCCATACGGGAATATAGGAGAAAGGCCAAAAGGAAGGAGGCGCGTGCCCCCCCTCTGGTCCGAATTGGACAAGGGGTGCAACCCCCTTTTCCTTCCCCCTCTCCACCTCTTTCCTTCTCTCCTACTCCTGAAAGGAAAAGGGAATCCTACTAGGACTTGGGAGTCCTAGTAGGACTCCCCACACTTGGCGCGCCCCCTCTAGGGCCGGCCTCTCCCTTGCTCCTTTATATACGGGGGCAGGGGGCACCCTAGGACACACAAGTTGAATTGTTCCAGCCGTGTGCGGTGCCCCCCTCCACAGAAACACACCTCGGACATACCGTCGCAGTGCTTAGGCGAAGCCCTGCGCCGGTAGATACATCATATCTGTCACCACGCCGTCGTGCTGACGAAACTCTCCCGTGAAGCTCAACTGGATCAAGAGCTCGTGGGACGTCATCAAGCTGAACGTGTGCTGAACGCGGAGGTGCCGTACGTTCGGTGCTTGATCGGTTGAATCGCGAAGAAGTTCGACTACATCAACCGCGTCACTTGACGCTTCCGCTTCCGGTCTACGAGGGTACGTAGACACACTCTTCCCTCTCGTTGCTATGCATCTAGTAGATAGATCTTGCGTGATCGTAGGAAAATTTTAAAATACTACGTTCCCCAACAGTGGCATCATGAGCCAGGTCTATGCGTAGATGATATGCACGAGTAGAACACAATGAGTTGTGGGCGATACTAGTCATACTGCTTACCAGCATGTCATACTTTGCTTCGGCGGTATTGTGAGATGAAGCGGCCTGGACCGACATTACGCGTATGCTTACGCGAGACTGGTTTCACCGTTACGAGCACTCGTTGCTTAAAGGTGACTGGCGGGTGTCTGTCTCTCTCACTTTAGCTGAATCAAGTATGGCTACGCCCGGTCCTTGTGAAGGTTAAAACATCACATACTTGACGAAACATCGTTGTGGTTTTTGTATGCGTAGGTAAGAACGGTTCTTGCTAAGCCCATAGCAGCCACGTAAAACTTGCAACAACAAAGTAGAGGACGTCTAACTTGTTTTTGCAGGGCATGTTGTGATGTGATATGGTCAAGACACGATGAGTTATACGGTTTTGTATGAGATGATCATGTTTTGTAATGTTATCGGCAACTGGCAGGAGCCATATGGTTGTCGCTTTATTGTATGAAATGCAATCGCCATGTAGTTGCTTTACATTATCACTAAGTGGTAGCGATAGTCGTAGAAGCAATAGTTGGCAAAACGACAACGATGCTACGATGGAGATCAAGGTGTCGCGCCGGTGACGAAGGTGATCATGACGGTGCTTTGGAGATGGAGATCAAAAGCACAAGATGATGATGGCCATATCATGTCACATATTTTGATTGCATGTGATGTTTATCTTATTATGCTTCTTATTTTGCTTAGAACGACGGTAGCATTATAAGATGATCCCTTACTAAATTTCAAGGTATAAGTGTTCTCCCTGAGTATGCACCATTGCGAAAGTTCGTCGTGCCGAGACACCACGTGATGATCGGGTGTGATAAGCTCTACGTTCAAATACAACGGGTGTAAACCAGTTTTGCACACGCAGAATACTCGGGTTAAACTTGACGAGCCTAGCATATGCAGATATGGCCTCGGAACACTGGAGACCGAAAGGTCGAGCGTGAATCATATAGTAGATATGATCAACATAAGATGTTCACCATTGAAACTACTCCATCTCACGTGATGATCGGACATGGTTTAGTTGATTTGGATCACGTGATCATTTAGATGACCGGAGGGATGTCTATCTAAGTGGGAGTTCTTAAGTAATATGATTAATTGAACTTTAATTTATCATGAACTTAGTCCTGGTAGTATTAGCATATCTATGTTGTAGATCAATAGCTCGCGATGTTGCTCCACGTTTATTTTTTATATGTTCCTAGAGAAAACCAAGTTGAAAGATGTTAGTAGCAATAATGCGGAATTGTTCCGTGATCTGAGGATTATCCTCATTGCTGCATAGAAGAATTATGTCCTTGATGCACCGCTAGGTGACAGACCTATTGCAGGAGCAGATGTAGACGTTATGAACGTTTTGACAAAAGCTCGATATGATGACTACTTGATAGTTTAGTGCACCATGCTTTACGGCTTATAACCGGGACTTCAAAAACGTTTTGAAACGCCACGGAGCATATGAGATGTTCCAAGAGTTGAAATTAGTATTTCATACTCATGCCCGTGTCGAGAGGTATAAGACCTCTGACAGTACTTTGCCTACAAGATGGAGGAGAATAGCTCAACCAGTGAGCATGTGCTCAGATTGTCTGGGTAGTACAATTGCTTGAATCAAGTGGGAGTTAATCTTCCAGATAAGATAGTAATTGACAAAGTTCTCTAGACACTATCACCAAGTTAGTAGAACTTTGTGATGAACTATAATATGCAAGGGATGACGAAAGTAATTCCCGAGCTCTTCACGATGCTGAAATCGGCGAAGGTAGAAATCATGAAAAAGCATCAAGTGTTGATGGTTAACAAGACCACTTGTTTCAAGTAAAGTGCAAAGGGATAGAAGGGGAACTTCAAGAAGAATGACAAGCAAGTTGTCACTCCCGTGAAGAAACCCGAAGCTAGAACTCAAGCCTGAAACTAAGTGCTTCTACTGCAAAGGAAATGGTCACTGGAAGTGGAACTGCCCTAGATACTTGGCGGATAAGAAGGATGGCAATGTGAACAAAGGTATATTTTGATATACAGATTATTGATGTGTACTTTACTAGTGTTCATAGCAACCCCTGGGTATTTGATACCGGTTCAGTTGCTAAAATTAGTAACTCGAAATGGGAGTTGCATAATGAACAGAAACTAGTTAAAGGTAAAGTGATGATGTGTGTTGGAAGTGGTTCCAAGATTGATATGATCATCATCGCACACTCCCTATACTTTCGGGATTAGTGTTGAACCTAAATAAGTGTTATTTGGTGTTTGTGTTGAGCATGAATATGATTTGATCATGTTTATTGCAATACGGTTATTCATGTAAGTTAGAGAATAATTGTTGTTCCGTTTACATGAATAAAACCTTCTATGGTCATACACCCAATGAAAATGGTTTGTTGGATCTCGATCGTGTGATACACATATTCATAATATTGAAGCCAAAAAGATGCAAGGTTAATAATGATAGTGCAACTTATTTGTGGCACTGCCGTTTAGGTCATAATGGTGTAAAGCGCATGAAGAAACTCCATAGTGATGGACTTTTGGATCACTTGATTATGAATCACTTGGTGCTTGCGAACCATGCCTCATGGGCAAGATGACTAAAACTCCGCTCTCCGGAACAATGGAGAGAGCAACAGATTTTTGGAGATCATACATACAGATGTATTTGGACCAATGAGTATTGAAGCTCGCGGCGGGTATCGTTATTTTCTGACCTTCACTGATGATTTGAGCAGATATGGGTATATCTACTTAATGAAGTACAAGTCTGAAACATTTGAAAAGTTCAAAGAATTTCAGAGTGAAGTGGAGAATCATCGTAACAAGAAAATAAGAGTTTCTATGATATGATCATAGAGGTAAAATATTTGAGTTAGCGAGTTTGGCCTTCAATAAAAACAATGTGAAATAGTTTCACTACTCACGCCACCTGGAACACCACAGTGTAATGGTGTGTCCGAACGTCATAACCGTACTTTATTAGATATGGTGCGATCGATGATGTCTCTTCGATCTACCACTATCGCTTTTGGGGTTACGCATTAGAGACAGCTACATTCACGTTAAATAGGGCACCATCTAAATCCGTGGAGATGACACCGTATGGACTGTGGTTTGACGAGAAACCTAAGCTGTCATTTCTTTAAGTTTGGGACTGCGATGCTTATGTGAAAAAGTTTCAACATGATAAGCTCGAACCCAAATCGGAGAAGTAAATCTTCATAGGATACCCAAAAAGAAACTGTTGGGTACACCTTCTATCACAGATCCTAAGGCAAGGTCTTTGTTGCTAAGAGTGGATCCTTTCTAGAGAAGGAGTTTCTCTCGAAAGAAGTGAGTGGGAGGAAAGTAGAACTTGATGAGGTAATTGTACCTTCTCCCGAATTGGAAGGTAGTACATCACATAAACTCGTTCCAGTGATTCCTACACCAATTAGTGAGGAAGCTAATGATGATCATGAAACTTCAGATCAAGTTTCTGCTGAACTTCGTAGATCAACCAGAGTTCGTTCCGCACCAGAGTGGTACGGCAACCCAGTTCTGGAAGTCATGTTACTAGACCATGATGAACCTACGAACTATGAGGAAGCGATGATGAGCCCAAATTCCGCAAAATGGCTTGAGACCATGAAATCTGAGATGGGATCCATGTATTAGAACAAAGTATGGACTTTGGTTGACTTGCCCGATGATCGGCAAGCCATCGAAAATAAATGGATCTTCAAGAGGAAGACCGACGCAAACGGTAATGTTACTGTTTACAAAGCTCGACTTGTTGCGAAAGGGTTTCGACAAGTTCAAGGAGTTGACTATGATGAGACTTTCTCACCCGCAGTGATGCTTAAGTCTGTCCGAATCATGTTAGTAATTGCCGTATTTTGTGAAATCTGGCAAATGGATAACAAAACTGCATTCTTTAATAGATTTATTAAAGAAGACTTGTATATGATGCAACCAGAAGGTTTTGTCAATCCTAAAGGTGCTAACAAAATGTGCAAGCTCCAGCGATCCATCTATGGACTGGTGCAAGCATCTCGGAGTTGGAATATACGCTTTGATAAGTTGATCAAAGCATATAGATTTATACAGACTTGCGGTGAAGCCTGTATTTACAAGAAGTGAGAGGGAGCACTACAACCTTTCTGATAAGTATATGTGAATGACATATTGTCAATCGGAAATGATGTAGAATTTTCTGGAAAGCATAAAGGAGTGTTTGAAAGGAGTTTTTTCAAAGAAAGACCTTGGTGAAGCTGCTTACATATTGGGCATCAAGATCTATAGAGATAGATCAAGACGCTTGATAAGACTTTCGATGTGTACATACCTTGATAAGATTTTGAAGTAGTTCAAAATGGATTAGTCAAAGAAGGAGTTCTTGCCTGACTTGTAAGGTGTGAAGTTGAGTAAGACTCAAAGCCAGACCACGGCAGAAAAATATAGAGAGAATGAAAGTCATTCCCTATGCCTCAGCCATAGGTTCTATAAAGTATGCCATGCTGTGTACAAAACACGTTGTGTACCTTGCCATGAGTTTGACAGGGAGGTACAATAGTGATCCAGGAGTAGATCACTGTACAGCGGTCAAAATTATCCTTAGTAATTGGATGACTAAAGGAAATATTTCTCGATTATGGAGGTGATAAAGAGTTCGTCGTAAAGGGTTACGCCGATGCAAGCTTTGACACTAAATCCAGATGACTCTAAGTATCAATCTGGATGCGTATTGAAAGTGGGAGCAATTAGCTAGAGTAGCTCCATGCAGAGCATTGTAGACATAGAAATTTGTGAAATACATACGGATCTGAATGTGACAGACCCGTTGACTAAACTTCTCTCACAAGCAAAACATGATCACACCTTGTTACTCTTGGGTATTAATCACATAGCGATGTGAACTAGATTATTGACTCTAGTAAACCCTTTGGGTGTTGGTCACATGGTGATGTGAACTATGGGTGTTATTCACATAACGATGTGAACTATCGGTATTAAATCACATGGCGATGTGAGCTAGATTATTGACTCTAGTGCAAGTGGGAGACTGAAGGAAATATGCCCTAGAGGCAATAATAAAGATGATTATTTGTATTTCCTTATATCATGATAAATGTCTTTTATTCATGCTAGAATTGTATTAACCGGAAACTTAGTACATGTGTGAATACATAGACAAAACAGTATGTCCCTAGTATGCCTCTACTAGACTAGCTCATTGATCAAAGATGGTTATGTTTCCTAGCCATAGACATGAGTTGTCATTTGATCAACGGGATCACATCATTATGAGAATGATGTGATGGACAAGACCCATCCATTAGCATAGCACTATGATCGTTTAGTTTTACTGCTATTGCTTTCTTCATGACTTATACATGTTCCTATGACTATGAGATTATGCAACTCCCGAATACCGTAGGAACACCTTGTGTGCTATCAAACGTCACAACATAACTGGGTGATCATAAAGATGCTCTACAGGTGTCTCCGAAAGTATTCGTGGTGTTGGCATAGATCAAGATTAGGATTTGTCACTCCGAGTGTCGGAGAGGTATCTCTGGGCCCTCTCGGTAACACACATCATAATAAGCCTTGCAAGCAAAAGACTAATGAGTTAGTCACGAGATAATGTGTTACGGAACGAGTAAAGAGACTTGCCGGTAACGAGATTGAACTAGGTATAGAGATACCGACGATCGAATCTCGGGCAAGTAACATACCGATGACAAAAGGAACAACGTATGTTGTTATGCGGTTTGACCGATAAAGATCTTTGTAGAATATGTAGGAACCAATATGAGCATCCAGGTTCCGCTATTGGTTATTGACCGGAGATGAGTCTCGGTCATGTCTACATAGTTATCGAACCCGTAGGGTCCGCACGCTTAACGTTTGATGACCATCGGTATTATGAGTTTATGAGTTTTGATGTACCGAAGGAGTTCGGAGTCCCGGATGAGACCGGGGACATGACGAGGAGTCTCGAAATGGTCGAGACGTAAAGATCGATATATTGGACGACTATATTCGGACATCGGAAAGGTTCCGAGTGATTCGGGTATTTTTCGGAGTATATGGGCCTTATTGGGCCATACGGGAATAGAGGAGAAAGGCCAAAAGGAAGGAGGCGCGTGCTCCCCCTCTGGTCCGAATTGGACAAGGGGTGCAGCCCCCTTTTCCTTCCCCCTCTCCACCTCTTTCCTTCTCTCCTACTCCTGAAAGGAAAAGGGAATCCTACTAGGACTTGGGAGTCCTAGTAGGACTCCCCACACTTGGCGCGCCCCCTCTAGGGCCGGCCTCTCCCTTGCTCCTTTATATACGGGGGCAGGGGCACCCTAGGACACACAAGTTGAATTGTTCCAGCCATGTGCGGTGCCCCCCTACACAGAAACACACCTCGGTCATACCGTCGCAGTGCTTAGGCGAAGCCCTGCGCCGGTAGATACATCATATCCGTCACCACGCCGTCGTGCTGACGAAACTCTCCCGTGAAGCTCAACTGGATCAAGAGCTCGTGGGACGTCATCAAGCTGAACGTGTGCTGAACGCGGAGGTGCCGTACGTTCGGTGCTTGATCGGTTGAATCACGAAGAAGTTCGACTACATCAACCGCGTCACTTGACGCTTCCGCTTCCGGTCTACGAGGGTACGTAGACACACTCTTCCCTCTCGTTGCTATGCATCTAGTAGATAGATCTTGCGTGATCGTAGGAAAATTTTAAAATACTACGTTCCCTAACAGGTATTACACCTCCACGTGGGCGTCGGTTACCACCAGCATCAGGACCGAGACCACACCCATGCCCCTATGGTCCACAGCCTTCGAGTGCTCGCGAGTTCCAAGATCCGTCTGTACCACTTCCAGGCTACGGTGGTAATCTCTACGAGGATTACTACGCGAATGTCTGAGCTAGGCCGTGGTTATAGTAGTATTGTAGTAGTTGTATTTCCACAGTCCTGCGCGTCTTGTGGATTATGACTTAGTGTGTACTGAGTTCCGGAGGTGTAGTTAAATAATGTATAGGAGCTTGGAATGCCTCTGATGGGATGTATCGTCTTTCACCGCAGTTGTACTTTAGCCTTGGCTTGTACTAAACTTTGTATGGTGTGTATGACCACTGGTGTATATATAGCAGTTCCTATATTACCATGTCGTACGGATGAACATCTCTGCATTCTGTGTCATCCATTACATTCTGCACTTCTATATCAAATTTTTTCCATCCTTGTCTAAACCGTTGTTTTGTTTTCCTAGGATGGTCAACACCCGCAACACTCCTGTTGCTCAGGAGCAGGGTGAGGCTAGTGGGGCTTGAGATGGAAATCTGCCCCAGCCACCCTCTTTGGCGGAAGTTATGCTTGAAGCAGAACGGAACAAGAGAGAGACCAACCATCTGCTGGAACGCATAGAGCAGAACACGGGGTTCCGTCAGAGGAATGACGTGGTGTCAATCCACGATTTTATCAAGATGTGTCCACCAAAGTTCCATCACTCCACTGAACCTCTGGATGCTGATGACTGGCTACGTACTATCACCCACAAGCTACACTCTGCCCGTGTGGCCGAAGCTGACAAGGTTATCTACGCCGCCTACCATCTTGAGGGCCCTGCCAGTCTTTGGTGGGAAAACTTTGAAGCTATGCGTCCTGCTGGCCAAGTCACTACCTAGGTTGAGTTCAGTGAGGCATTCCGTGAACATCACAGTCCGGAAGGTCTCATGGATCGCAAGCGGGAAGAATTTTGCAAGTTCACCCAGGGCCGTTTAACTGTGGATGGCTATAGACGTGAGTTTGGTAATCTGGCACGCTATGCACCTGAGGAAGTATCCACCGATGCCAAGAAGCAGGCGAGGTTCCGCAAGGGACTCAGCCCTGAACTCCGTCAAGATCTACGTCTGCACGAGTGCACTTCCTTCCAAAAGTTGGTAAACAAAGCTATCAGTGCCGAAACAGGCCAGACCGACTTCGAAGCCACCCGCAAGCATACTCAAGACCTTGGTTCCTCATCCGGCTCTGGCGCTCACAAGCGCCGTGTGTGGGTTCCTAACACTGCTCTGCCACCCAAGTATACACCGAGGCCATCCTATGAGGCGCCTCGCCCAACTCAACAGTTTGCACCTGCCAAGACCTATGGAGGTCCACCTTCCAGCTTTGCTCCACGCACCACCACTGTGACATGTTTCAAGTGTGGAGAGCCGGGGCACTACATGCGTGAGTGTCCTCAGAACCAGCCAGGAAAACCCGTTGGCCGTGGTAAACCAACCGACAAGGTGAACTATGTCAAGCCAATCCCCACTTCACGTGGTCATGTCAACTATGTCTCTGCCGAGGAAGCTTATGAGGATCCTAACGTCGTCCTTGGTACGCTTCTCGTAAATTGCCATCCGGCATCTGTTCTTTTCGATACTGGAGCATCCCATTCGTTCATATCTGAGAGCTATGCTCGATTGCACAACATGACTTTTTGTGACATGCCTACTTCCATGGTTATTCAAACTCCTGGTTCAAAGTGGCAAACCTCTAGGGTAAGCCATGGAAATGAAATTCTTGTCGATAGACTTGTTTTCCTTGCATCTTTAATCGCTCTCAAGTCCTCGGACATAAACATCATCTTGGGTATGGATTGGATGACAACTCATTACGCCAAGATTGATTGCTATACTAGGACCGTTCAACTTACACATCCATCCGGCAAGATAGTTAATGTCTTGACCCGAATGGCTGAGCGTCAGCTCTACTCTCTTAATGCCAGCCCTCTACCAGAACTCGAAGATATCCCGGTAGTCCGTGACTTCCCGGATGTTTTTCCAGAAGAACTGCCAGGAGTTCCACCTGACAGAGATGTCGAGTTCGTGATAGATCTTATCCCAGGAACTGTCCCAATCTCTAGGAGACCTTATAAGATGGCACCACTAGAATTAGCTGAGCTAAAGAAACAACTCGATGAGTCCTTGCAAAAAGGTTTCATCCGTCCTAGTTATTCCCCTTGGGCTTGCCCCGTCCTCTTCGTCAAGAAGAAGGATGGAACGGAGCGGATGGTTGTAGATTACCGACCTGTCAATCTGGTCACCATAAAGAACAAATATCCGCTTCCCAGGATCAACGACCTGTATGACCAGCTCGCTGGATCCTCAGTCTTCTCTAAGATTGATTTGAGGTTGGGCTACCATCAAATCAAAATCAAGAACGAGGACATTCCTAAAACGGCTTTCGTTACTCGTTATGGCCAATATGAGTACACCGTTATGTCCTTCGGATTAACCAATGCCCCAGCTACCTTCTCTCGGTTAATGAATTCTATATTCATGGAGTATTTGGATAAATTCGTCGTGGTATACCTCGATGATATACTCATTTTCTCCAAGAACAAGGAAGATCATGCCGAGCATTTAAGGCTGGTATTGACGAAGCTTCGAGAGCACCGCCTTTATGCCAAATTCTCTAAATGTGAATTTTGGTTGCCAGAAGTAACCTATCTAGGTCGTGTGATCTTTGGCAAGGGTATTGCTGTCAATCCCGAGCGAGTTCAAGCCGTACTTGATTGGACTCCCCCTGAATCGGTCAAGCAAGTTAGGAGTTTTCTTGGCTTAGCGAGCTATTGCCGACGTTTCGTCGAGAATTTCTCCACGGTTGCTAAACCTCTAACCGAACTCCTCAAGAAAGATAAAAAGTTTGAGTGGACCCCACAGTGCGAGTCTAGTTTTCAGGAACTGAAAAGACGCCTGACATCTGCACCTATACTGGTACCACCAGACTTTTCCAAGGATTTTATAATCTATTGCGACGCCTCGCGACAAGGACTAGGTTGCATTCTCATGCAAGATCGTCAAGTGATTGCATACGCATCTCGACAGTTGCGTCCACACGAGGATAACTATCCTACTCATGATTTAGAGCTTGCAGCTGTAGTCCATGCACTCAAAACGTGGCGACATTACCTCCTTGGTAATCGCTGTGAAATCTTCACTGACCATCAAAGTTTGAAGTATATCTTCACCCAACCGGATTTAAATCTCAGGCAAAGACGTTGGGTTGAGTTTCTCACCGACTACGACTTAGGAATCACTTACACTCCTGGAAAGGCCAACGTCATGGCTGATGCACTAAGTCGTAAGTCATATTGTAACAATTTAATGTTACAACAAAGTCAACCACTTCTCCACGAGGAATTTCGCAAGCTTAACCTTCACATTGTTCCTCGAGGATTCCTTCCCACCTTGGTGGCGAAAACTACCCTTATGGATCAGGTCATCAAAGCACAGAAGGTTGATCCCGGAATTTCCCGTATTAAGAGGAACATCAAGAAAGGAGTTGCAGAATGTTTCTCAATTGATGATCAAGGAGTCGTATTCTTTAGCAACCGTTTAGTGGTTCCTAAAGTACGAAACCTAAGACGTTTGATCCTTAAGGAGGCTCATGAATCTCCTCTCACGATTCATCCCGGTAGTATCAAAATGTATCAGGACTTACGTCAGAGATTCTGGTGGACTAGGATGAAGAGAGAAATCGCTCAATTCATTGCTAACTGCGACGTTTGTCGTCGAGTCAAAGCAGAGCATCAACGGCCTGCTGGCACCCTTCAACCTTTAGCTATTCCTGAATGGAAATGGGACAAAGTCAGTATGGACTTCATTACCGGTTTTCCCAGGACCAGGAAAGGGAATAATTTTATCTTCATCGTTATCGATCGCCTCTCTAAAGTAGCTCATTTCCTGCCTGTTCGGGAGAGTATTACCGCTAGCCAGCTAGCAGATTTATATGTCTCTCGGATAGTATCACTTCATGGTGTACCGTTGGAGATTAACTCAGACCGTGGAAGTCTTTTCACTTCACGATTTTGGGAAAGTTTCCAGCATGCTACGGGAACTCATCTCTCCTTCAGTACTGCCTTCCATCCGCAGTCAAGTGGTCAAGTGGAACGAGTCAATCAAATTCTGGAAGACATGCTTCGAGCCTCTGTCATTTCTTTCGGTATGGAATGGGAAAAATGTCTTCCATTTGCCGAATTCGCTTATAACAATAGTTATCAAGCCAGCCTGGGTAAAGCCCCCTTCGAAGTTCTATATGGACGAAGGTGTCGAACACCTCTTAACTGGTCAGAAACCGGCGAAAGACAATTCTTTGACCCGGATATGATTCAGGAAGCAGAAGAACAAGTTCGCATCGTTCGTGAGAGATTGAAAACAGCCCAGTCTCGCCAAAAGAGCCAATATGATAGTCATCATAAGGCTGTGACTTTTGAAGTCGGCGATAAGGCTTACCTTCGGGTTACTCCTCTTAAGGGAACCCATCGCTTCGGTATCAAAGGCAAATTGGCCCCTTGTTTCATCGGTCCTTTTCGCATTCTTGCCAAACGAGGAGAAGTTGCCTACCAATTGGAACTACCTCCGCACCTCTCCAGAGTTCATGATGTTTTCCACGTTTCTCAACTCAGGCGTTGCTTCTCGGATCCTATCCGCGGAGTGGACCACGAAACGCTTGATCTCCAAGATAATCTCACATATCGAGAATACCCCGTTCGTATTCTTGATCAAACTGAGCGCACCACTCGACACCACAATATCAAGTTTCTCAAGGTTCAATGGTCACATCATTCCGAGAGTGAAGCTACTTGGGAAAGGGAGGATCGTCTTCGACTTGAGTACCCCACCTTCTTTCCGGAGGAACCCGAATCTCGGGACGCGATTCTTTTAAGTGGGGGTGAGTTGTCACATCCCTAGTTAGCACTTGAATCAGGACCTAACAAGAGTGTGCATCATGTCTACATTCAAAGAAACTTGAAATGGGATTAACAGAAACCCCAGCACCCCTCCCCTAACAACTAGGGTTTGCTAAAATATTTTCCAATGTACCCAAAATACCCTTCAAAAATGTTCATCATTTCTGCCTTGGTCTTAAACCTCTGCCAAAAATGGTGCACAATTTTCTAGGACAATCTAGGGCTTTGGATTAAATCATATGGTATTTGAATTTGGGCATTTAAATGCTATAAAATATTTTAAATGCTCAAATAATCATAAACTATAATGTTTCCTACTGTTCATAATATATACAGTAGGTATGACAAGTGTTATGAGTTACAAAAATGCTCTGGCATTTTATTTAAATGAACAAAGCTGCAAAAGAAATGAAACAGAAAAGAAAATAGAAAAAAAAGGGAGAGAGAAAAGCTTACCTGGCGCCCCACCCGGCCCACCTGCCGGCCCAGCCGAGCTGCCGCTCCAGCGAGCTGCTTGGCTCGGCCAGGCAGGCAGGCAGGTGCTCGACGGCGACCGCACGACGCGCCATGCAGCTGCCCGCCGCCCTGCTTCATCCTCTCGCCGTCCTGGAGGGATGGTTCGGTCGTTCACGTCCTCCCCGACCCCGCAGACACCTCCACCTCTCCCCAGTTCCTCTCCTTCGCTCTCTCCGCGCCATGGCCGACGCCGCCGTGTTCGCACCGTCGTAGAAGCCGCGTCCACCGTCGTCCCTGAGCCCCGCCTTGGTGTCCATCGTCTCCGCCGTCCTCGACTGCTTCGAACAGGCCGAGCCCCGAGCGCTCGCCCGCCCTGGAGACGCCCCCGACCTCTTCTTCCCCAACTCCGGCCGCGGAGATCCCTCTCGCCGTCCCGCTCAGCTCCGACCACCTCCGAGCTCGCTCCGGCGCTTGCTGCAACCCCTGTGAGCCTAGCTTCATCCTCCCCCTCTCCGTTGGCTCTCTTTTGCCCTGGAACGCACTGCACAAAGCTCAACCGCACGCACCGCCGCCGTGCTCACCGCCGATGATGCTCCGGTGACCATTTGGTCACTGGCACCGTCCATCACACTCACCGCAACACGTAGATGCGAAAGGTGCTACGCACGTATCGCCTAGGCCCCTGCAGCCGCATCTCCACACACGCCCGACGCCGGTCGCCGCCGTCGAGCTCGTTGCCGTCGTCTCCGGCCACCCCAGGTCCGGCGACCACCACCATCCGACGCGCAACGGCAAGGGCTTTCCAACGCACCTAGCCACAGCTCGAGCCGTGCACCGTAGGCGATTTCCGAAGCACGCCGCCGTGTTTGGCCTCGCCGGCGGCTAAACGCCGGCGAGTTGGACCTGTTTTGACCACGGGTTTGACCCCCTGGGTCACTGACATGTGGGCCCTGCCCGCAAGTCAAACCTAGTTTAGGTGTTAATTAATTCTAATTAGTTAATTAGTTAACTGTGACACTGACCAGTGGGTCCTACTGGCCAGGTTTGACTGGGACTGGCCCTGTTGACTGCCTGACGTCAGCATGATGTCATGCTGACGCAGTAAAGGTTTTTCTGGGATTTTTAGATTTAAAATAATTCAGGAAATTCCAGAAAATACCCAAAACTTCTAAAAATCATATAAAATCAACCATAGCTCAGATGGAAAAGATTTATATATGAAAAATGATCAGAAAAATCCAATCTTTCCAATGGCACTGGTTTCATGCATGTTTGAACAAGTTAACTTGCTGTATACATCAAAAACATGATAATGCACTTATTTAAATAATAGCTTGAACTCCAATTTGAATCCTTGATTCAAATAGGTTCAAACCCTTCTGGTTTTAGTTGCATTAGCCAACACACATGCATATTGCCATGTCATAAACATGCATCATATTGTTGCATTTGTTTGTTAATGATTGTATCGTTGGTATTCTCTGTGTTAGGTCCTGCTCCCGAGGATACTGCTGCTTACCCAGCTGAAGACCAGTACCCGACAACTACCTTGTCAGGCAAGCAATCATTGATCATTCCGATACAAACCCAATCTTCTCGCTCCTGCTCTCTTTTACTGCATTAAGGCAACAACGTGTGAACTGCTACTTGCTGCGGTAGTTGAACCCTATTCCCTTGCATGACCTGTCATTGCCACAGTAAATAGTTGAAACCCACTAGCATGTGTAGGAGTTGATTGAGTCATGTGATGTGTGATCCACCATGTTGTTTGTTTATGTTGCCTGCTATGCTTAGAGTTGTGTCTGGTATGGTTCATCTGGGTGATGGATCAGAGTGAAATAATCTTACCGATAAAGAGAAGGAGGTGTGGAATACGCTTGGTAAAGGTATCGATGAAAGGCCATGTAGGAGTACATGGTGGGTTGTTTCATTGGAATCATCCATAGGACCTGAGATCTGTATGTGTGGTTCAAGTTGCAGTTACTACCATGCATTGGGCCCGAAACCAATGGACCCTCTCGGCTTATTAATTACCCTTGATCTCTGTCCAGGAGTTGCAACTAGTTTCTGGTGTTTATAGCTTACTGGAGGTCGTGCACAACGCTGACCCTCGGGGTGCGTTGTGATGCGACAGGTACGTGGCACGGTGTACCGGTTGCCCGTTTGGTGACTCGGGAACCCTGTACACATCGTTTGGGGCCGTGAGCGACACCCCGGCCGGATCTCCCCACGGATGGAACCCAAATAGGCGATAAACCTGGACGAGAGACTTGAGTAGTTAGTCAGGTCGTGGCCGACACCCCCGCTGGGCTTCCGCTTGAAGGTTGCCGAGTACACGCCGATTAAACGGCGATAAGTGGTGAAAGCGTGTGTGAAGAAGTACACTCCTGCAGGGTTATCAAACTATTCGAATAGCCGTTGTTCGCGGTACGAACTACTTGGTTACTCTTACAGTTCATAGACAAGTTGATGGATACTACTAAAAGCCTCAATATAAGTGTGAGTGCCGTGGATGGCCCTTCCGTAGGATGACGGAAGAGGATCCTCGGTAGTGTATTGATGTGGTGAGTAGAGGACTCGTGTTCGTAATAACATCTTGCAATCTGTTGAGAGTTGTAGTATAGGTTAGCCAAGGTCAAAGCTGGCATTCTGCTATAAACTCCACTACCCCCTTTGATAATGTTGCATGTATGATAGGTTCTGTGGTAAGACTTGCTGAGTACCTTTGTACTCATGTTTGCTTAATAACTGTTGCAGAGGAGAACCCTGCCCCTGCTGATGGGTTCTACATAGACGTTGACGTCGACGAGTAGCTTGACACCCAGACGGAGATCTGGAGCTTGTGAAGGGCCTTGTAGATAGTCAGGCTACACCAAGCCTGTTTTATTTTCTAAGTTGTCTGTACTCAGACATGTAGCTTCCGCTTGTGCTTGTATGACTGTATGACTTGAGTGTTGGGTCATGTGACCCCTACCTGTATGGATATGTTATGTATGGCTCTTGGAGCCTTTTAAATAAAGTACTTTGAGTCATAGAGTTCTGTTGTGATGCAATGTTGTATTTGCACATATTGAGCATATTGCGTGTATGACTGAAATGCTTGGTATGTGTGGGATCCGACACCTAGTTGTTTTCCTTTGGTAGCCTATCTTATAGGGAAATACCTCCCAGTGATTCCAATGAGCCTTGGTAGCTTGCTACTGCTCGGAACACGTAGGCTGGCCGGCATGTGTCCTTCTTCGTTCCTGTGTCTGTCCCTTAGGGGAAATGCCACGCGTTGTTCCTTTAAGTCCATGTAGCTTGCTACGACTTGGGTTCATACGTTGATGACCGACACGTTCGTTGCTGGGTCATGGATGCCTGTCTCTGTAATTTTAGTGCCACTTTTGGTTTATAACTAGCCATGTCGGCCCGGGTTCTCTGTCATATGGATGCTAGCGACACTGTCATATACGTGTGCCAAAATGCGCAAACGGTCCCGGGCCAGGTAAGGTGGCTCCCGTGGGGTTACCGTGCGTGAGGCCGCAAAGTGATATGACGTGTTACAGCTAGATCGGTGTGACTTAGGATCGGGGTCCTGACACAGGCGCCCCCCCGGCGCGACCCAGGGGGGGCGCGCCGCCAGGGCGCCTGGAGCCCTGGTGCCCCGCCACCCGGCTGTCCTTCGGGCGCACGGTAGTTTCTGGAACGCTGATTTTTTATATAATTTTTCTGGATTTTTCCTGGCAGTTCTCGTAACGTGAAAACCTGAAATACAAAAACAGCAGAAAACAGAAACTGGCACTGGGGTGCACTGAGTTAATAGGTTAGTCCAAATATGATCAAAAGTGTATGGAAGTGTATAAATATCATAGCAATATCACCCAAAAGAGGCATGGAGCAAGTATAAATTATAGATACATTTTGGACGTATCAACATCCCCAAGCTTAATTCCTGCTCGTCCTCGAGTAGGTAAATGATAACAAGAATAATTTCTGTGGTGACATGCTATTAACCATATAGGACTTTTTCATAGTCATATGACAAAAGCTTACTGAGACAATGAATCTATAGTAATTAAGTTTCCTCATGAGAAAATCACAAAGGACTGAAAGTTTTACAATATGATACTGAAACATCAAATAGATTTGCAATGAACATGATGTGCAAATATGATAAAGTGATATCTAGCTTGCCCCCTTTAGTGAAGCAAAACATAAATGCAGGGGCACCTCCAAGGTTTAAGTGATGACTAGATACAACGATTTCAGAATAAACGATATCACAATCATGCAAAAGACAATGCTACTTTGGGACAATGCACATTACACTCAGAATGACAATCATGCTCTCGGTAGTTGGTGCTTTTAAAAGAAGGTGGAGACTCTCGAACCGTGGCTTTCGTTGGCAAGGTTGAAAACCCGTAGTCGGAAACAAAGACAAAACATGTACCAGAGCTCTTGGCTTTAAAACAGAGGTAATAATTTATTTTAGATCATGCATGTTTCGTCAACGAATGCTAGCAGACAACTCAATCACTTTTCGAGATGGACAAGTTTCGAGGAACGGCTCCCGAATGAGGACGATCACATCCTCTTAATCTCCTTTGTTTATCACTGCCAAAGTTTTCTGATTTCTCATGAACAAAGCGTGAAGGAGGGTTTGTTTGTTATATTATCTTTTTGAGCCGGGCGCACTCAATGCCAGTTCCTTCTCGTATTATGGGTTTGCATATTATACATGCAATCCCGGGGTGAAGCTTGTCCAACTTAAAAAGGTCATGAATTAACCACTACTTCCTCATGAACTTACAACAAAGGCACAAAATAAGAATGCTTTTTCTTTGAATAATTTTGAGATGGCACATGCAAGTCTCCGTTAGGAATGGCAGGTAAATACCATATAGGAAGGTATGGTGGACTCATATGGCATAACTGGATTAAAGGATGTGGATGCACAAGCAGTCAGTCCGCTTAGTACATGCGAAGGTTAGCAAAAGACTGGGAGCGACCAACTAAGAAAGCAATGACGGTCATAATCATGCAGAGCGACAAAGCAACATTGAATCAGGCATGGTAGTTATATCGCTACTCAGAAACAAAAGATCATCAAGGCTTGACAGACTTTCTTTACAGTCTTAAATATGCGTGAGCATACACCAAGTAATCAAAATAAATTCTCGAAGGAAGATATTACTAAACCATACCACATCATAGGCAAACAAATCATGTTGGTACTCCAATAACACATTGGGAACCCTCCAGCTATTGGAGACTAACCATAAGAAAACATGAACTACTAAGCGCCATCACGCACGTAGCATCTTTATCATAGACATATCAACCAATGCAACGGAAGCAAACTCTCTTAATAAGGTGAGCATGGTAATTAAAGAGAGTTCAAGCAACCAACTAAACAAAAGCTCTTGAAAAGATAAGCATGAAAGCTAAGAGGTGAACATGATAGTAGCTATTAAAAGACAAAGAACACACACAACAAGGATAGACATGAAAATTCTATGTTATGTTCTAGGTAGATGTGGAGCGTGTTTCTCTCCCACATAAAGAAAGCTGAGTTCCGACTCGTTATGAAAAACTAAAGAAAACTAAAAGCAAGACGCTCCAAGCATAGCACATAACACATGAAGTGATTAAAATATAGTGGAACGAAAGACGAACTGATAATGTTGATGGAGAAGGGGATGCACGGGGGCATCCCCAAGCTTAGACGCTTGAGTCTCCTTGAATATTTCTTGGGGGTGCATGGGGGCATCCCCAAGCTTGAGCGTTTGACACTCCTGAATCTTTTTATCATCTTCCCTCGCACACTTGAAAACTCCCTTCATACATAACTCATCATAATCTGATTAGCGAGGTTAGTACCCATAATGAAATAATTATACCTTGCTGAAAATAAAGATATTCTTGAAGGTCTACTGTTTCTCAAGATTGCCAAAAGGTTTATGCAAAGAAAAAGCAAGCTCTTGGTTTGCAAAATGAAGGAAAGGCAAAACAGGACAGAATCTGTGAAAAACAGAACATCAGGTAGTAATTGATTTGTTCGGGGCACTTCTGCAACTCTAATCAAAAAACTCAGAACAGACGCACGAAAGAAAATTATATAGAGCACGCTTTCGAAACAATTCAGACCAAAAAGATGATCTGGTGATTTTATACGAATTTTTATATCCAAGGACAGAATCTGTTTCCTGGACAACACCTCACAACTTTTGAACTTTCTAGCAATCAGAGGCTACACTTGGCACAAAATTGAAAAGCAAAGATACAATGATGATGCTACAGTAGTAACAACATCAAGACACAACAAAAGCAAAATAAATTTCTTCATGTGGGCTGCCTCCCAAAAGCGCTTTCTTTTATGCCTTTAAGCTAGGCATAATGCATATAGATCAAGCTGTATCAATTGAACCATCATCAAGATCATCAAAAAGCTCTTCAATAATACAACTAGTATTAAGAGGACTTTCAAATAAAGGCCTCATAGAGATACTTCTAGGTAGAAGACCAAAAGGATAAAAGTCAACGGAAGATTCATTTATAAATTCATCAAAAACAGGTGTTTCTTCCAAAGTCTTTACAGTTTCAACCCCTTTGGCAATAGGTGGATTACTTTTAGAGCGGGGAGCCTTTGGAATGTGAACGAACTTAGGCTCCTTCTTTGCCGGAGTTTCTACCCTTTTGGTTTTGATTGAGGAGAAGGTGGTTCCTAGAGTATCGAAGATATCCTCAATCTTGTCTATCCTAGAAGAGTCCAAGTCATGGAATTTGACGGTCTCCAAAATTTTGAAAATTTTATGCATGGAGCTATCAAGTCCAGTCAAATTCCCTTGGATCTTACGATCCAACTCATTTATCTTATTAATGCTTGGCATCTCTAGCTCTATCTTTTGAAGTTTTTTCATAATGTGAGCTTGGGTGATGTCCTCTCGAATGCTAACAACAGGGAGATTCCCAACAAGATTTTCAATAACACTAAGGGACTCCCAAACTGGGGCCTCTAGGAAATTCCCATTGATAGCAGTATCTAGAATAAACCTATTCCAAGAAGTAATTCCAACATAAAAATTTCTAAGCAGGATAGTAGTAGGTTGCTTCTTGGTGGCTCTTTTTTGTGAATCATTAATTCTATACCAAGCATCTTTCAAACTTTCCCCACCTCTTTGTTTAAAGGTGAGAACTTATGCCTCGTCCAAGACAAAAGGACCCGACATAATGACAACTAAAGAACGAGATAACTATTTTTGTGATTTTCAATAAAAGATACTAAATCAAAAACTGAAAGGTAAACTAATAAGACTAAAAGCAAAGGTAAAAGATAGCATGCAACTCCCCTATCTTGAAGAGTGGAGTCCCCGGCAACGGCGCCAGAAAAACTCTTGCTAGGCTTCTCGCCCCTCGTTGGTTACCCCAAGTGGAAGGTGTGAGATGTAGTGTTGCGGATGTTTTTCCCTTGGCAAAGATACCAAGGATCGAATCCCCAGAGACTCCTAGGTTCAACAAGAAGGTGTCAACTGCTACGGCGCCAGATATTAGCAATCAACGTGGACCTGCACACAGATACAAATAACTTTGCTCCCAACGAGTACAGAGAGGTTGTCAATCCCTCCGGCCTTGTAGTTCACAAAGGATTAAACGCAAGTGATAGTAGTGATAGATATAATTGCAATAGTAAATAAAAGCGAAAAGTAAATAGCGGATGTGATCAATGATGGTAATATGGACCGGAGTCTCATGATGTTCACTAGTGATGTCTCTCTCCCAAAAGACGATAAAACAGCTATGTGAGGTAAACGAATTACAGCTGGGCAATTGACAGGACCATGTGCGCAAACCAATGCTGACTACATTGCAAGAAAGGTTGAGGTTCAAAGCATGGGCGGTACGCCAAAGTAAGTAGACCGAAATCCATCAATATCTACTACTAATCATCCACCTTGAGATATCTATCCAGAACATCTCGCTGGTATTAAGTTGCGAGTTCCACCCATAGTGTAAACTCAATGCAACAGACAACTGCATTAAAAGAACTTTGCGTAAAGTAAACAATACTTGCACCCACGGGCACAAGCACCGTTGTTTTCCCCCTTGTGGCAACAGCACATCCCCTAGACTCATGTTTCTGTCACTCAAACTAGTCATCGAGGGGCATGAACCCACAATCAAGCATAACGTTCCCTCTTGGAGTCACTACCTATTACTTGGCCAAAGCAATAAATAACAACGGAGAACATGCAAGAATTACTTACGAACATAAATATAAAAGAGGTAGATCAAATATATTACTCAAGCACAATCTGAACATAATCTCATAATCCATCGGATCCCAGCAAAATCATCATAGCAACAGCATAAGGATTACATATGTGCCTCGATCATGTAGGGCAGCTCACGAGGACTAATTAGTGAAGCACAAGAACGGGAGGAGAACATCACATAACTACTGGTCATGGACTCATTGTCCAAGAGAGACTACTCACAACTCATCCGGGAGGCGTCCATGGTGGTGGAGAGGCTCCCGGTGGTGATCCTCCCCTCCGGCAGGGTGCCGGGAAGAGTTCTCCTGGTGCTCCCGATCTTGGAAGCGGCGGCGGCGGCGGAACAGAGATGAGATCGCGAAAAAAGTTCCTCCCTCGAGGGTTTCGGGAGACGCTTTAAATATATGCCAAAGGGGGGCATCGGAGGAGCCTCGGGGGGCCCAGCCGCCCCCCGGCGCGGCCCAGGGGGGGCGCGCCGCCAGGGCGCCTGGAGCCCTGGTGGCCCCCCCTCCCCCGGCTGTCCTTCGGGCGCACGGTAGTTTCTGGAACGCTGATTTTTTTAATAATTTTTCTGGATTTTTCCTGGCAGTTCTCGTAACGTGAAAACCTGAAATACAAAAACAGCCGAAAACATAAACTGGCACTGGGGTGCACTGAGTTAATAGGTTAGTCCAAATATGATCAAAAGTGTATGGAAGTGTATAAATATCATAGCAATATCACCCAAAAGAGCCATGGAGCAAGCAGAAATTATAGATACGTTTTGGACGTATCACCAATGTCCCCTTAGCAGGGGCTACCTGCGGCGCCTGCCGACGGAGCCTCGTCCTGCGGACCAGCCTCCGGAGCCCGCCCGCTACTTGCCGCGGAGCCTGAAGAGGGTACCTGGCCCAAGGGATCAGGATGTACGTGCAACATGACACCCTGCCAGACAAGGAAGAAGACACAGACCATGTGGTCCGAAAGGCCTCGGCATACTGCATCCAAGACGGCGAACTCTACAGGAGGCGCCCCAACAACGTCTCACTAAAATGCATCTCGAGGAATCAGGGGCGCGAGCTGCTGGCCGACATCCATGGTGGGGAGTGCGGTCATCACTCATCGTCCCGCACCCTCGTGGGCAAGGCCTTCCGCAGCGGCTTCTACTGGCCCACAACGCTCAACGACACCACGGAGCTTGTGCGGGCTTGCGAGGCATGCCAGTTTCACGCCAAGAAGATCCACAAGCCAGCGCAGGGCCTCCAGACGATCTCGCTCTCCTGACCCTTTGCGGTCTGGGGATTGGACATCCTGGGTCCGTTTCCCCGGGCAGCGGGGGCTATCGCTTCCTCTACATCGTCGTCGACAAATTCACCAAGTGGGCAGAGGTGGAGCATGTTCGCGCGATCCCAGCCGGGTCGGCCGTCAAGTCCATCCAGGGCCTCGTGAGGCGATTCGGAGTCCCCAGCCACACCATCACGGGTAACGGTTCACAGTTCACAAGCAATCTCTTCAGGTCATATTGTGCTAACCATGGAACATAGATCTGCTACGCCTCGTTGGTTCACTGTCGGATTCGGGGCCCCGCAAAACCCAAGAAGTTCGAACAAAGGGGTGTGAACAAAGATCTCTCCCACTCACGTCTACATAGCGTCTCGCTCTCATCTGGTGAAGAGATTCAAGCAAACAACAGATAGAGCACGCAAGAGTTTACCCAGGTTCGGGCCACCGTGTGGTGTAAAACCCTACTTCCTGCTTTGGTGGATTAGCCCCGGGAGGGCTGGAATATGAGCTAGTACAGTGGTTCCTGAGCTCAGGAGGCGAGCTCAGGAGGGTCAGGAGGCAAGTGTTCTTGCTCCTTTGCGTGGCGACAGGGTTTGTAGATCTGCTCTACTTGGCTGGGCTTGGTTTGACCTGTCCCTCCATAGTGGGGGTCCTAGCTACTTTTATAGGCGGCCAGGGTCCTCTTCCCCTGAAATGTTTAGGCGGGAAGGGATCCGACAACGGCCATTTTTGAGCGGGAACACAAGGACGTTCATATCCAGACAAAAGCGGTCTTTGCCTGCAAAAGGATCAGGCGGTGACGCTGTTGTGGGCTCGACGGTGACATCATCCTTGTCGTCCTTGCGGTCTTCGGTCTTGTTGCACCAAAGGGGAAACCTTTGTCCCGCTCCTCGGGAACCTGCGGCTGCACTGCCCCCTTGCACCGAAACGGCAACTACGCCACTGGCGGGCACTGGCACCAGCTGGCGCGGTGCGCGACTGCTGAAGTCTCTGCCTCCTCCTGAGGCAGACTTGGCCTTGGACTCTCCGCCCCTCCGGAGGACCTTGCCGAGGCCGCTCATGAGGGGGGCTTGACGTAGTTCTCCTCGTGAGGCTTAGCCCCCTCGCGAGGGTCTTTGACACCTGGTCAATCAGCTGGGCCGTACCAGGCCACTGTAGGAGCGCGTCGCGGCCCGCAGACAAGCAAGTCTGGGTACCCTAGTTCCCAAGACGCCGACAGTAGCCCCCGGGCCCAAGGCACAGGCGGAGTTGGCTTCGGGGTGAAGCATTAGACAAGGACGAAGCGCCGCGGGCCCCAAAAGGCTGCGGGCTAGGCTGGCGCATGACGGTTGGATGAAACATGGGCGACTCCGCATTCATGGATCCTTCTTCCTTCATTCCTGATGGAAGTGCTCCCGGCTCGCGGCCGGGTGACGATGCTGCTGAGGCACGAGGGGTGTCACCTTCCTCCTTCGTATATCGACGTGGAAGTGATATCCTCTGGCCAGGTCTTCATGACCTTGGGTTGGGGTGTGGTGCGCCACGCCTGTGCCCCCGCCGGGAGGCACATTCTTCATTTCGCGCTGGATAGGATGGGCACAATGATCTTCAAGGTCTTCGGGGCAGACGGCCGTCGGCTGTTGTGTGGCGCGGGGGACGGGCTCGCCGGCGACCATTCCCCATGCCGTTAGGGCAGCGAGGCGCTCGACATTGGTTGCGCCTCCGACTCCTCTGGTAGCGGTTACACTACCCCTGAGACGGCCTCAAGCTCCGACGAGAGCTTCGAGCTGCCAAGTCGCCGCCCCTATTGTCGGAGGGAATCGGTGTCCTCCTAGCGCCGTCGTCGTTGAAGGAGTTAAAGCTGTATTCCTCGAGAGCGAACATCTTAGCTTAGTTCCTGCGGGACATCATGGAAGGCTTCATGAAGGCGTGTAAATTCTTGTAATACTTTTTCTATTGCTTGGCGTTATAAACTTATGTCTTTCATGAGACCCTTTGCTAGAGCATGACTTTCCCTTCCTTCTATCCCCGCGGTAGTTTAGGGCCCTACGCCTGCGAGACCCGGTCCCCAGATAAGCCTCAGTCTGCACTGGTGTGCCAGGCCGTGATGCCGTGGTCAAGGCCAGGAGGTGAGTGATCCAGGGTCTGGTGGGAGCCCCCGAGGCGTCATGCTCAGGAAGTCCCTCCTGGCGTGCAGGCAACCGCCCACCGGTCCGTCGAAAAGGGTTTTCATGTCCCAGCGGATTCGTGATTATAGTGGATGGAGGTGTAGGTACGCGAGTAGATGCGTTGTTGAAAACTTATCTTAGTGATCCCCTGCGGTCAGGTGGCGGTGGCACTTGATTCTCTATTACCCTTCCCTCGGGGCGAGATTCTGTGTCCGGGCTGTCTTCACGAGGAGGTAACAGTAGTCGCTCCGAGGCCTTGGGGACAAAGGTCACGAAGCTAGGTGGAGGCATTCCTACAGGCCGCTGCTACCGCAGCCGGAGAGGAGGAGACTGGTGATGACGTGCTTGGTGATGCCTGATCTGTTCTTGTCCAGAGAGAGAAGTGCGAGCGCCTCGGGGAGGCATAAGAACTTTGTTTGAATTTGAAAAACTTGGTATTATTGTAATAGCTAGATGATTCCATGCTTGCTTCCTTTCATGTTTGCTTGGTGCTCTGCGTCGGCAGGGCCCAACCCCATGCATACCTCGATCGCCATTGAGCCCTCCGGGTGATCGGGGTTATAGTAATAGCTAGACTCAAGGGATGAGGGGCTACGTGGCTAGTGAGGCCCCTGGGCCGCGATGCCCAGGGGTCCCCCTTGACATTCAAGCGACCCCGTTTGCGTTCTGCATCGGCAGGGCCCAATCCCGCGCATACCTCGATCGCCATTGAGCCCTCCGGGTGACCGGGGTTATCGTCATAACTAGACTCAAGGGCTGAGGGGCTACGTGGCTAGTTAGGCCCCTGGGTCGCGATACCGAGGGGTCACCTTTGACGTACGAACGGCTCTGATGAAGGAGAACAATCACCATACCTTGCCCACGAGCCTTCTCCTGGGATGGGGGCGCGAGAAGGCCAGGTGTCTAGGCACCTGGTAGGGCGGCGTCTACCAGGCATGACCTGAGCATAGCCACCGTGCCTAGCCCCCTCGCTACACCCATCCAAGGAGAAGCCGTGAGCGTCGTGAGCTGAAAAGCTCCCTGAGGTTGGGGCGACCAATGGGGGCCGCCCTCAGTAGTTTATAACTAGCGCGGAGCATAGAGCTACCACACATGCACGGAGTGTGGGCATAACTGCGCCTCGGTCGTACTGGCCAGCGCGGAGCCAGGTGCTTCCACTGGTTCGTGGGCATAACCACTCCACGGTTGGATCTACCAGCACGGAGCTTGGTACTTCCACTGGACCGTGGGAGGGAGCCTCCCACCGGGAGATACTCCGAGGCGTGTACAGCCCCATCCTGACACGTGGCTTGCACGGTAGGACAACCAAGGTGTATATGGGCCCTCCTCAGGATGAGCTGAACGACTCAGAGGAAGTTCTCGTGAGCTTACGCATCACTCACGAGACCCTACCCTGAGGCGGGTTGCACCTGAGTCTTCTTCTGCAAAATGTGAAAAGAGATTTGTCGTGTCGACCTGCGCCGAGTGCACCTCTAGAGGGTATCGCATGAGAAGGCCGTAGCACCAGCGACCCCAGGAGGTGACGTCACGGGAATGGCTAGCGAGACAGAGCTCAGCCGCTGGATTTGTCAACGATGCAGGGACGGACCCCGAGCACAGACGTCGTGCCCAGTCTTCTCATGCAACGATCCAAAAGAAAAACAACCGGCGCGCGGTTCCCGCGTGAGCGAGGCACCTGCCATGGCCCCCTACTTACCCATCCACGATTAGCCCATGCGAGAACAAGGCACCAAGGACCACGGGAGGTGACGTCACGGGAATGGCTCGCGAGATAGAGCTCGGCCCTTGGGTTTAGCGACGCTGCAGGGACGCACCCGAGCACAGACGTCGTGCCAGTCCTTAATCATGGGGCGGTCGCGAGTGGGCTCACAAGGGCTCATGACCTTAATGTCGGCGAGGACGCCAAGCATGCAGATAATGCGAACGGAAAGAAACAACTAGCCTTGATCATGCAAAAAAGGGAGACAAATGTGGGGGAACAGGCCCCAGCAGTCCGAGGATGATGCAGCCCGAGGGGCGCCCTCGATTGGATACCTGAAGCGTCACCTGATACTTGTCGAAGAAGAGTTGGGGTAGCTGAAGACGCAAGCCATGCGGGTCGCTCCTGAGGATCGTCGGGCTCCTGAGGCCCAAGGGCTTCGAAGGCTCTCAGTGGTTGCCCGGGTCCGGTTCTTGCTCCGTCCGGACCGCCTAGCACTAAGCCTCCCGAGCCCCCAAGGCCTGTTGTGCGAGATGCTGGAACATGGCAACTACGTTGCGGAAGCCGAAGAGTGTGCGGACGTAGCTGCAGGGGAGGGCCCTCCTCCGGCCGACCATCGTCGGCCAGAAGGGCTCCTGAGAGGCGGCTCGGTTGAGACCCGTGATGTCAACGCAGATGTGGAAACGGTCGCTCGGGCTGCGAGCAGGTGAGCTTGGGGTTGTGCGGTTAGGCCCACCGTGGATGAGTCTTGCGTACTGAAGTTCCTCTGTAACTTGGTTGATGAAGTCCTGAGCCCCCAGCGCCGAGCGGTTCACGCTGGGCTCACAAAAACGCACGTCAAGACACACTTGCAGGTGGTGCTGGAACACCTCCCTCGACACACCGGTCAGTCCGGAGACACTCTAGAGGAGAGCCCCCGAGCCCGTCACGAGAGGGGCGTTGGGCGTGCCCCCCTATGCGAGGGTGGAGGGCGCCTCGTCAACAGGCGCGAGTCCTGAGGCCAGGCCATCAGGAGCCCCTGCGTCCTGAGGTCCGTTGACGGGCAGGTTCTTCTTCTTCTTGGGGGCGGTCTGCAGGGCGAGGACGGCTCCATCCTCATCGGAGCATTCGACCGCCGCGGTCTGGTAGGCGCGCTCCAGGGAACGCACCGCTTCCTTCTCGTCGGAGGCGATCGTGATGACTCCGCCGCTGCCGGGCATCTTGAGGACGTCGTAGCCGTGATGCGTCGCCGCCATGAAATTGGCGAGGACTGGATACCCAAGGATGGCGTTGTACGGGAGGTGGATGTTGGTGATGTAGAAGTCGATGAGCTCGGTGTGGTAGTTGTCGCGATCACCAAAGGTGACGGGAAGGCGTACCTGCCCCATCGGGAGTGTGGAGCCATCCGTGACTCCATAGAATAGCTTGATCAGGTGGAGCTGATCGTAGGGAACCTAGAGCGTCTCGAAGTTCTGGACGGAAAGGACGTTGAGTCCTGCTCCGCCGTCGATGAGGGTCTTGGTCACGAGGACGTTGCTGATGGTCGGGGTGCAGAGCATCGGGAGAGCGCCTGGGGCCGCAGTGCACTTGAGCTGGTCCTTGGGGTCGAAGACGATGACTTGCTTGGTCCACCTGAGGTTGCGCGCGGCGTCAGGCCTGGGAAGCGCCGCGTTCACCACACGGGCGAACTACTTGAAGATGCGATGGGAAGCCGGAGCATGGGCTCCTCCCAAGATGCATGCAACTACACGCGGCTCCTGGAAGCCCACTGCTCCGTCTCCCTGGCGGTCGTCGTCATTCCTTCTTGGCTGTGGCGGCAGTGGAGGCAGGCCTCCATTGCCCTGAGGGCGACCCTCACGAGGTTGGTCGCGCCAGGGGGCGTCACGAGGCTGCTCCTGCCAGTGGTCTTCACGAGGCTGGTCGCGCCACCCCTGGTGTGAGTTCCTGCCGTCCCAACGTCCTCCACCTCGGCCTCCTCCACGACCATAGCCGCGGTTGTCGCACTCAGGGCGCTGCCCGACATGCCCGCAGCGCATCGCCCTGAGCTCCTGGCAGTCGTTAGTGTTGTGGCTGTGGACGTTGTGGAAGACGCAGTACGGTCGGTTGTCTCTGGGGAGGTCATCATAGTCACAGCCACGCTTCACTTCTGGCTCCGCAGCTAGCACGGCGGGTCCCTTGTGCTTTGCTTCTTTGGCCTTGGCCTTCTTGTCGTCCGCCTCCACCTCAGGCAGCTCCTGGAGGGAGATGCGTCCTTCCTCCGCCTTGGCGCACTTTGCCGCGAGCTTGAAAATCTCGAGGGTTGTGCACAGGTCCTCGTGGATGGCGAGCTCCTCCCTCATCCTGATGTCACGGACGCCTTCGGAGAACGCCGAGATGATGGCCTCGTCCGAGACCCTAGGGATCCGGTGGCGCATGGTGTTGAAGCGTTGGATGTACTTTTGCAGGGTCTCTCCCGGCTGCTGCCTCATGCGGCGTAGATCCACAGCCGCCGGGGCTCGGTCGCGGGTGCCTTGGAAGTTGGCAATGAAACGCTCGCGAAGCTCCTCCTAGGAGGAGATGGATCCCACGGGGAGGTTCAGGAGCCAGGAGCGTGCGCCATCTTTGAGAGCCATGGGGAACTAGTTCACCATGACCTGCTCGGTGCCGTTGGACGCCTCGATGCTCAGCTCGTAGAGTTGGAGAACTCGGTGGGGTCGGTGGTGACGTCGTAGCGCGGATGTAGGTCTGACTTGAACTTGCCGGGCTAGACAAGGCGCTGTAGCTCAGGAGCTAGGGTGCGACACCCAGCCACGCTCATGATCGCAGGCGCCCCCTGCGCCTGCGGCGCTGGTTCTTGGGGTGCTGGTGCCCCCACCTCCTATGGCGCGCGGTCTTGGCACTGCGGGCCAAGGGGCCAGCGAGCTCCTGCCTGGGGATGCAGAATCACCTGGCAGCTCTCCTCGTCGGGCGCGTGGGCTCTGTCGGGTTGCTCACGGCGAGGAGCCTCGCGCCGGACCTCCTGGCCGGCGCCGTAGAGTGCAGGCGGAGCCGGGACTCTGTGGCCTTCGTTCCCCACCGGGGGCGACAGACGATGGGAGGAGTGCGTTGGTGCAAGTGCTTCTCCAGCGGCGTTGACAAGCTCGGTGATGCGGTGGAGCCACTCGTCGTAGAGGACATCTACCAGGCGGTAGCACAAGAGCTCCCACGCCATCAGAAGTGCAGGCTGCTCATAGACAGGCCCGCTGCGGACCAGCGAGGACGACGCCGCGACCCGTGAGGGTGAAGGCGTTGCCGTGCGGCCATCTCGCCGCACAGACGGTGGCAGCGACGAGTCCTGCTGCTCGTGGACGGCCGGGTCGGTGGCGGCGTTGGCGACCGGCGAGTTGGGGCAGAGCGGTGCACCGTTGCCCGCGGGCGCCGTCTGAGCGACGTTCACGGCGCGAGCTCGGCGTGTGTCCACCATGGCTGTGGAGCTAAGTCGACGACGAGAGGGGGACGAGGTTGTCGGAGAGGCGAGATCTCGACATGCGCCCTACCTGGCACGCCAAATGTCGGATTCGGGGCTCCGCAAAACCCAAGAAGTTCGAACACAGGGGCGTGAACGAAGATCTCTCCCACTCACGTCTACCTAGCGTCTCGCTCTCGTCTAGTGAAGAGATTCAAGCAAACAACAGATAGAGCACGCAATAGTTTACCCAGGTTCGGGCCACAGTGTGGTGTAAAACCCTTGTTCCTACTTTGGTGGATTAGCCTCGGGGGGGCTGGAATATGAGCCAGTACAGTGGTTCCTGAGCTCAGGAGGCGAGCTCAGGAGGGTCAGGAGGCAAGTGTTCTTGCTACTTTGCGTGGCGACAGGGTTTATAGATCTGCTCTACTTGGCTGGGCTTGGTTCGACCTGTCCCTCCACAGTGGGGGTCCTAGCTACTTATATAGGCGGCCATGGTCCTCTTCCCTAGAAATGTTTAGGCGGGAAGGGATCCCACAACGGCCATTTTTTAGCATGAACACAAGGACGTTCCTATCCTGACAAAAGCGGTCTTCTCCTGCAAAAGGATCAGGCGGTGACACGGTGGTGGGCTCGACGGTGACATCCTCCTTGTCGTCCTTGCAGTCTTCGGTCTTGTTGCACCAAAGGGGAAACCTTTGTCCCGCTCCTCGGGAATGTGTGGCTGCGTTGTCCCCCTTGCACCGAAACGGCAACTGCGCCGCTGGCGGGCAATGGCACCCGCTGGCGCGGTGCGTCACTGCTGACGTCTATGCCTCCTCCTGAGGCAGACTTGGCCTTGGACTCTCTGCCCCTCCGGAGCACCTTGCCGAGGCCGCTCATGAGGGGGGATTGACGTATTTCTCCTCGCGAGGCTTAGCCCCCTAGCGAGGGTCTTGGACAGCTGGTCGAGCAGCTGGGCCGTAGCAGGCCATTGTAGGAGCGCGTCGCGGCCCGCAGACAGGCAAGTCTGCATACCCTGGTTCCCAGGACCCCAAGAGCAACGGTCAGGCCGAACGCGCCAACACGGAAGTCTTGCGCGGCCTCAAGACGCGCAACTTTAAGAAGAAGCTCGAGGCTGGTGGCAGGGGCTAGATCGACGAGCTCCAGTCCGTACTGTGGTCCATCCGAACCACTGCCACCAAACGCATGGGAGAAACTCCTTCCTTTCTCGTCTATGGGGCGGAGGCGGTCCTCCCTCGCGAGGTCAAGCATCGCTCCCCACGGGTCTTGGCTGTCAATGAGGAATGCCAGGACGCCGCCTGGCGGATGGACCTCGTGCTCGGCGAGGAGGGCCGCCGCCAAGCTGCCCTTAGGGCGGTGCGATATCAGTAGGCGCTGCGGCGGTACCACTGCCGCAGCGTCCGCCCGAAAACACTTGAAGTTGGTGACTTGGTCTTGAGGCTGGTCCTCTCCAGGGAGGGATTACGTAAGCTCTCGCCCATGTGAGAGGGCTCGTTCAGAATTTCTCATGTCTCTAGGCCTGGTGCTGTGCGCCTGGAGACGCGGGATGGGATACCTATCCAGAATTCCTAGAACATTGAACACCTCAGGAGGTTCTATCCGTAATCAAGGCTCTGTGCCCGTGAAGATCTCCGCTCATGACACTCTCACATAATAATGAGTTGAGGTTGTACATGCCTCGGAGTCTCCTGTGCGTTGCCTACAGGCCATCAGGCTGGGCTCCCAGCCACGTCCCAGTGGTAGTCCTTAGCTCGGCGCTGGGAAGAAGACGTAGTGTAGGGGTCGGACGCGACCTTTTTCCTTTTTGTCTTGGTGTTTGGCTGTCAGCCTTTTCTACTTCCTTGGCTATCAGCCCTTCCTCTACCCCGTGCTATGAAGTTCTCGTGTTTCTTGTGTTTCTTGCATTTGGTTGGAAGTCTTGCTTGGGATCTTTCCCACCGGTTTTAAGTTCAGCTTGTTAAGCAGGGGCTGCGCCACTCGCCTTCCTTCGCGCGCCTCGGCGTGGGGGCTGGGGCAAGGTCGGTCACCGGCCTTCGTCTGCCACGGCCCCGTGACATCGCCTGGCCAAGCCTGCTCAGGCTCTGGCGTCAGGCTTCTCAGTCCGCGCAATCTATCCAACCGAGTTGGCTCAGGCTTTGGCGCCTTAACCCACGTTCGGTGCTCTCAGCAGCTTTCAGCGGCTCACCCATGCTCGGGGGCTGCGCGAGCTCTCTGGATTCGGTCGTCCTCACGAACTGATGGGGGCTCATGACGCCAGTGAGACAGGAGCACTTTGCCTCAAGACGTCGCAACGCATAAGCTAAGTAATCTCACCAAGACCAAAAACATGATAGCAAGTTCTCGCTTCATACATATGTTGCAGTCCATTACACGCCTTCTTGAGGCAACTTAAAGTTTTCACACAGGAAGGACATGAAAAAAAATGGGAAGAAGAATAAGAAAAGGCCACTCCCGTTTAGTCATAGTCTCCCAGTTCCTCCGGCTTCACCGAGCCACAGCGGCGCAGCGACCCCCTCCCCTCGCCGAGCCGAGCTCGGCTGCATGGTGGCTCGTTGTAGCCACCGCTGCTGGAGGAGCTGCTGCTGCCATAGAGGGGGGACCTGCGACGCCCCCGAGGACTAAGAACATCTCCGGAGGTGGAGCTGCTCCTCTGGATGCCGTCCCCGCCGTCCTCTTCGTCATCAGCCTCAGGACAGCACCCAAGGCGCATCCCTTCCTCCGAGAAGACCCTGACGAACAGCGTGGACGCGCCATCGTACCTGAAGTGGAGCGTACACCTCCCCTGCAGCCGGCGCGCACGTGCAAACGATTGCCAGCCGTGCTCCAGGAAGACGTCGCCCGAGGGAGCCACATCGACCTCCACCCAGGATGCACCGCTGTAGCAACCGTCGGTCTGCAGCCAGATGCTGCCGGGGCCTCCGACCGGTAGCACGTCGCCAAACGAGCGGGGAAGCCAAAGCCACGAGCCGCCAGGCTTCTCCGCCCACACCACGAACTCCAACGACACGTCGAAGGAGTGGAGCTGCGGGCGCGGGGGACGCACGACTACCATACGCCGCCTCGCGCCTCCTCTCCCACCACGGCCGCGACCACCTTCACCGCGGGAAAACGCACTGCGCCTCTCACTAGCGACCGTGGCGAGACCTGGAAGGCCGCACCCGCTCCCTCGAGGAGTCGCTGCGGGCATGGCGGCAGGCTTACGGGGACGCCCACCTCCCCTCTTCGATGGCGGCGAGTCCAAATCTTTTGGGGCCTTCCCCTTCTCCGCGGTAGACGGCTTCCTTGGTGGCGCCATGGAGATCTCGCAGCAAGAGGGAGAGCGAAGAGCAAGCAAGGAGGCAGATGGCGCCAGCTTGAAGATGGCTTGGGGTTTCCCCCCTTGTCCCATTTATAGGGCGGAGGAGCCCAACCGCCAGTCGATGGTGTCGCGGTCATAACGGCCCCGTTGTCTACGCCAGGGAGTTGTCAAGTCACACGGTTACCAAGACTGCGTGGGGGGCGGAGTCGCCACGTCCCATCCAACCGTCACGCGCCAGCCTGGCCCGCAGCCTTTCGGGGCCCGCGGCACTTAGTCCTCGAGTAAGGCTTCGCCTCAAAACCAACTCCACGCGCGCCTTGGGCCTGGGGGCTACTGTGGGCGTCCTGGGAACAAGGGTACCCAGACTTGCCAGCCTGTGGGCCGCAACGCGCTCCTGCCGCGGCCTGGTACGGCCCAGCTAATCTACCAGCTGCTCAAAACCCTCGCGAGGGGGCTGGACCTCGCGAGCAGAACGACGTCAAGACCCCCTCGGGAGCGGCTCGGTTAGGTTGCTCAGGAGGGGCAGAGAATCCAAGGCCAAGCCTGCCTCAGGAGGAGGAAGTGACACAAGCAATGACACACCACGCCAGCGGGTGCCAGCACGCGCTAGCGGTGCAATTGCCGTTTTGGTTCAAAGTGGGACAGCGTAGGCGCAGGTTCCCGAGGAGCAGGCCAAAGGTTTCTCCATTGGTGCAAAAAGACCAAAGACCGCAAGGACGACCAGGAGGATGTCACCACCGAGCCCACCACTGCGTCACTGCCTGATCCTTTTGCAGGCGAAGACTGCTTTTGTCAGGATAGCAACATCCTTTTGTTCCCGCTCAAAATGGCTGTTGTGGGATCCCTTCCCGCCTAAACATTTCGAGGGAAGATGACCCTGGCTGCCTATATAAGTAGCTAGGATCCCCACTATGAGGGGGGAGAGGATCAGATCCATAAACTCTGCCCTCGCACATAGGAGAAAGAACTCTTGCCTCCTGACCCTCCTGAGCTCTCCTCCTGAGCTCAGGAACCACTGTACTAGTCCATATTCAAGCCCTCCTGAGGCCAATCCACCAAAGCAGGAAGTAGGGTTTTACACCACAAGGTGGCCTTAACCTGCGTAAACTCTTGCGTGCTTTACTTGTTGTTCGCCTGAATCTCTTCACTGGACGAGGGCGAGACACTAGGTAGACGTGAGTGGGAGAGATCTTCGTTCACGCCCCTGTGTTTGAACTTCTTGGGTTTGCAGAGCCCGTAATCCGACATGTCCGGGTAGAACACATCCATAATGAAGCTGGCTGCCAAGAGCCGGGTGATCTCTTCACCAATGATCCTTCTCTTCTCTTCTTACAGGCGGCGAAGGGGTTGCTTGACTGGCTTGGCATCCGGCCGCATATTCAGCTTGTGCTCGGCGAATTCCCTTGGAACACTCGGCATGTCCTTGGGGAACCATGTGACGATATCCCGATTCTCATGGAGGATATAGGCAAGCTCGCTTTCCTATTTGCTATCAAGGTATGAACCTATGACAGCAAACAGCTCTAGGTGGGCCGGGTCCAAGACGTTCTTCTTGGTCTCTTTGGCCGGCTTGAAGGAGGCCCCGCCGTCCACCTCCTCGGGGTCTGTCGGCATGGCTGACTGCTCGCCGGCCATGGCTACCACCGGTCGATGAGTCACTTCTCTGGGACAATGACGAGGGACTCGGCCAGCCCGGAGCTGGCTGCCGCGCACTCGGCCGACTTCTTGTAGTTGCCGATGACGGTGATGATGCCCTTGGGACCCGTCATCTTCGTCTTCAGGTACGCGTAGTGTGGGACCATCATGAACTTGGCCATGGCTGTCTGGCGAACCAGATAGGCTCACGGCGGAAGTGATTCTTGTCGCCGAACAGGACATCGATCTTCATCTTGCCGAGTGGTGAGTGGGAAAGCCGAGGGACAATGCCATGGAATACGGTCCTGTTGGGCAGGGGCTTCCTGTACTTGATGCCCAACTTTTCCATGGTGCTACATTAGAGGATGTTAATGCTGCTGTCGCCATCTATCAGAACTCAGGAGAAGCGGCAAGTCCGTCTCTCGGTAGAGAAGGTGGGGTCCAACAGCATGGCGTAGCCACCAGGCATGGGCATCACGGCCAAATGGTCCTTCTGGTTCTAGGTGATGAGCTTCTCGGACCAGTGCATGAACTGGGGGACCTTAGGAGCAACAGTGTTGACCTTGCGGTGTTGCTGCCACCTGCTGCGCTTGTCATTGGCTTCACTCATGAAGATAACGTAGGCAGTGTGCGCATTGGGGAATTCGTCTTGGAGCATGCCGACAGGGCGGCCCAGCTGCTGAGGAGCTGGGTCCGTCGGGCCAGGAGGAGGAGGCGATAGGGCCTCTCCCTTGGCGATTCGAGCGAGCCAGTTCCATTACCGAGTCGTGTGGTTGGAAGGCTTCACGCCACTATGGAACATGCATGGAGCATTGAGGGCCTGCTCAAAAGATAGGGTTGGCTGCCAAGCACCCTTGATGCACTTCTGACGCTTGGGGCCGGGCTGGCCCGCCGGCTGTAGGTCCTGGTCCTAACCGGTCGCCACCTGTCGGCAGTTGGACGCCTGCTCCGAGGCCATGCGTTTGTTGTTGTTGTTCAACTGCGGATGCCGGCTGGAGTCGCTAGCCGGTGTCGGGGTATTCGGTGAGACCATCTTTCCGGATGCACCAACCCGGATCTCCGACTTAATGGAGGAGTCGGCTGTAGCGTACTTGTGCGCTATCACCAGGAGCTCATCTAGAGTGGCCGGCTCGTCACACAGGAGCTTGTGCTTGAGTAGGGTGCCCTCTCAGCACCCCGCCGTGAATTACTCAATTTCTTGCACCTCGTGCACCCCCTTGCAGGAGTTGCGCAGCTCAGCCCAGCATGTGAGGTAGTTGCGAGCGGACTAAGTCGGCCCCTGAACACACATGGAGAGATGTCGAGGCTTGGGGGGCCGCTTGTAAGTGTTGCTGAAGTTGCGCACGAAAGCTTCATTGAAGTCCAACCAGCTGTTGATGCTGTTGGGTTTAAGGCTATTCAGCCACATCCGAGCCGGGCCTGCAACATGAGAAAAAGGTAATTCAGGGCAACACGCTTGTTGCCGGTGGCTATGTTGACTGCCTTGACGTAGTCGATGAGCCAGTCCTCCGGCTTCATGGCACCGTTGTACTTGGGAGTGTCTTGTGGTAGGGAGAACCCTCTGGCAAAGGGCTCGTCGTAGATGTGGGGGTTGAACCTAGCTGGGCTGACTACGTCTTCTTGTTCCATCGCCTGAGACTGAGCGAGCTGCTCGAGCTATTGGCAGGCGTCGTAGTCGCTGACTCACGGGCCTTGCCGGCCCCCCAGAGTTGGATGATCAACCGACGCCGGAGAACCCGACCTCTCCCTACGTGGAGGCGGACGTTCATCCTACTGGCGCCGGCCATTCGGGTTCGGGGGAGCTTGCTGGCTGGCCCTGTCCGTGCGCTGAGAGTGCCGGCTGCGACCGGGGTCCACCCCCGGGTTCTGGTTGCGGCCGCCGCCGCTAGGGGACCGGGAAGTCACACCATGTTCGTAGTGGGCCTTTGGGTTGTCGGCCTCTCTTGTCGGCTGCCAGCACGCGCTTGCAGGTGTCTTTCTGCATGTTTGCAGCGTTGAGGAGCTCTTGGAGGCGCTCCATGTGAGCGCGCCGCTCTTGGCCTCCAGATTTCGAAGGTCATCCACCGCCGCTAGTGTAGTGCGCAGGTTCTGCGCCGGTGTCTTGTAGATCGGGCTTCTGACTCCCAATATGCTGGCGATGGCCACACCGCGCTGCCGGATGGCACCGTCCTGGTTGGGCTCTGCCGCAGCTGGCGTGCCATTAGTGATGGGGTTGATCTCTTGCTGGTTGGCTTCCGTGCGGCGCTGCATGGTCGCCAGCTTGGTGGCGCTGTCGAGGACCTTGACGTGGATTGCTTCGAGCATCGTAGGATCAGTTTCATCATCGACGAGGGTAGCCAAGTCGCGCATTGCTGCTTGCAATGGGTCCTCAGCTACCCTGTCGGCTGCTTGGCTATCGCCAATGACCATCGCATCCACGAAGATGCCAGTGTCGAGCAAGCCGGCTGAGACATCACTACTGACGGGAGGGAACCGGTCGTCGATCATGATCACATTGTCGGGGAAGACGTCGGTGGAAGCCGCATCGGAGTCGATGAGCATCGGAGTCGACGAAGGGTTCGATGGAGCCAACGGACTCCACGCCGGAGGCGGGCTCGTCAGAGATGGTGAACTTCTCGAAGAGCTCGGAGAGGGGATCGACGGAGCGGAGAGCCTCTGCGTCGGAGGTGGGCTCATCGGAGAGGTTGGCCTTGCCGAGGAGGTTGGCAAGGCAGCTCACGGGGTAGGCCGCTCCCTCATCGGGCGGCACGCTGTTGCAAGCGCCAGCGAGCGCGCCGGGCTGGCCAATCGGGCCGGCCACGACGTGCTCGTCGGGGAGGAAGAGGGTTACCGTCCAGAACATGTCTCCGACCGACGCCGCTTTCCCCACGGTCGACGCCAACTGTCGGAGTATTCTCGCGACAAATGCTAGGGGGTGGCTTATAATGCATGGGGACAGGAGTACGTCATTCGGGCCCTGGAAGCGGGATTGGGCAAGAGCTCGGTCATGCACGAGAACGGACATGAGACTTACCCAGGTTCGGTGCTCTCCGAGGAGATAGCACCCCTAGTCCTGCTCTGCAGGGTCTCCGCATGGTTACTATGATCACAAGTGGTGGCTACAAGGTTGCTCCTAGAGCTGTGCGCTAGAGGAGGAAGAATGGCAGGGCTAGCTCTCTTGCTTGTCCAAGCTATGGTGTATGTGGGTAGAACAATGGTTGAATCCTTTGCATGGGTGGGCATGGGGACTTATATAGGCCTACACCCCAGTGGTACAAGTACGCCGGGTGGTAGGACCCGGGTGTCAGTGTCTTTGGTTTTCGGGTTCTCTGTCGGCTGCTAGGGCCCGTCTCTGGTGGACCCCGCCGGCTGCCGAGAATCTGACCGATAGGTCGGGCCCGACGCCTGCGGGCCACGCCAATTGCCTTTCATTATAGCGCCATCCTTCCTCACGAGGGCGGCATCACACCGCATGTGGCTATAGTTCGGCGTCGTGCCGGAGGGTGTCTGCCAGGTCGATGTACAATGTTGCCATGCTCCCTCGTATCCCAGTGGAGTAGGCCGCACTGTTGTCATGCTCCATCTTGATCACGGTCGGTTGGTGCAAACCCTGAGGAGGGAGATGCCGATAGCTAGGAGCCGACCCACTCCTAGGGCTGCCTCCTAGGGGCGTGCTGCCTGCTTGGGGTGTGCCGCCTCCTGGAATGCGGCCAGGATGCCGGTCGCATGCCCAGTCGGCCCGAGGGGCTTCGCCAGCCCCGATGTCTTAAAACATCCTTGGGGGCAAATGAGGCTACCCGGGGTACATAACCCCGATAGACAGTGAGACAACCCCAAAGTCATATCTTGGTGTAGTGTACGAGTTACTGGCCACTACCGCTGGCACAAGCTCCTCGAACTCACTATCCGAATCAGTTCGGTTTCTTGAGTCTCAACTACAAGCTAGAAGACATCGACTAGCTGTGCTGCGACAAGAAGCCTAAGGACTGCGGAAATCCCTGGAGAATCCAAATGCATACTTTCTGGTGCAACAACAAGCGGTGGAGGATTTAAGCGCCAAACAAGAGAAAGCTAATAAGCTTGCTAAGCATCTTGCCAGTAAGGTGGATACCCAGGATATTGTTTCTTGAGCTCTTGTGAAGTGGTTTCAGGTCTAGACTTGTTTTGCTGCAGCGTTTATTTGCATGGGTCGCCAACTTTGACAACCGGTGTATATAATATGCTGCTTTGTTCCCCATATTTGCACTGATGCCGAACTTTGATGCATAGTAGTTGTAATATGTGTAATAGTCGTAATAGCCTAGCGTATGTTGCTTGCTTATTTATTTCCTTGTTGTCATGTTTAGTTGTTTGCTTGTAGTCAGTGCAGTTCTTTTTTCCGCGGTGTGCTGCCGCAATAACCTATTATTTAAAACTAGGTCACAATAACCATGGGCAACATACAAACCGTTGTCACCATGGTCCTGCTATCTGTTGTAGTGACCATGGTCCTCCTACGGGACTTCTACGGGCCATAGAATCAATGGGCCTTCTACGAGCCGTATGAGCGATTGGCCAAACATGGGCCAATAATGGACCGCATTATGGGTCGTAAACGGGCTAGAGTGGCAGTGGTCCGTTCATGGGTCGAGCATAACGGGCCATTAAGAGGCCAACGAGTATAACAAGCTTAATTCAGTTGATAGGCCTAACAGGTCGTTAATGGGATGTATTTGATGATGCTATGAAAATGGCCCAATGGATTAACGGGCCACAAAAGGGCCGACTTTAACCATGGGCTTATTTTGGCCCACAAGTGGAAAAGGCCAGTAACGGTCCGTAAGCTTCCGAATGCTCCAAATCAGCCTAAGAATAAATGGGCCCTTAAAAGGCCTAAAGATAACACGGGCTAGGAATGGCCCAATGTTGTAATAGGCCGTTAATGGGTATGAAGCGATATATTGTTCATTATGGGCCAGTTTCACTACGGACCGTTAATGGGCCAAGAGTTACAAAGGGCCTCATATGGGCCGAAAGATGTCATGGGTCGTACACGGGCCAGAAGTTAGAATGGGCTGGATTCATATTGGACGGCCTAGATGAAGCTAGTGGGTTGAATTCGGAAATGCCATAATGGGTCCAGAGTTATCGGGCCTGAATGGGCTATATGCCAGCAGGCCGTTAGCAGGCTTTCGATGGGCCTGACCATTATCCTTTGACCATGTCGAATGGGTTGGCCTTTTGACCTGAATGGGCCCCTGTTGGGTTGTGCCACGTGTCGACGTATCATTGGCGCCTCCTGTCCATTGGTTGGTTGACAACTGTCCGTACGTGGAGCTGGCATGTGGTTCCTTCGGCCAATGAGAATTTTACACGTGTAAAATTCCCATTGGTCCTCGCTGTTAGCGGGTTATCGAATCCAAGACCGGACTCGATAGCTTAACAGCGACCCGTTATGGTGGACGCCACATGTCGGTTACCCTTGATGAAAGCACTTCCATGACGCGCCACTTATCATCATGGAAGTGAACACTTCCGTGATGATAATTTTGGTATTATCATGGAACACTTCTACGACAGCACAGGTATGACTATCTTGAGTTTGTCATAAAATTTTCATGGATGTACATGCATGACAGAAAACGTGACCTAGTGTGACAAACATGTATGATCACGGAAGTTTTTTTTTGTAGTGGTCGAGGGCGAGGGCAGGGCGAGGGCGCTTGAGGCAGGGGCGCGGTGAGGGCAAGGCTCCGATGGCGACGAGTGGGGAGAAGAGAGAGTGTGGATTTTGGGGAAGAAGCACAGGCGAGAAGCCTGCTAGGGGTTAAGTCAACATAGCAGTAGCGCATTTCCTCAGAACTCGCTATAGCTAATTTAGTTATAGCTCATTTCTAAAAGTAGCGCTACTGATATAGCAGGTAGCTATAGTGCGTTTTCCCAATGGGCGTTACTGCTATGCTGACTAGCGATAGCTCTTTTTTTGAAAAGCGATACTGCTATAACAATTTCTATAGCAGTTTTCCTGTTTTGTTTCTTCTATTTTCTTTTCCTGTACTTTCTCTTCCTTTTCTTTTCTTCTTTTTCTTTTCTTTCCCCTTTTTTCTAAGAGCAGGAACGAAGGGAAGGTGATACAATGTATATAACTAAGGCGATATATATTGCATCATTTGACGGTTAAGTATGTATACAAAATAGGAACATATATATTACATCATTTGACCCATGCATAACGTTTAAGTGTGTACACAATATAGGAACTTATATATTACATCATTTGACCGATAACGGTTTCTCAGCGTTGACGTTTTTGTTTTTCAGTGAGCTTCTTTCCCTTCTTGTTCGTTGAAGAATAATTGAGCCCCTAATTGTGACTTTTCCTTTTCCATGGAGAATGATCTTTCTTAGGCAATGTAGTATTGATTCCTCTTTTGACGTATACTTCATCGTCATCGTCATCTTCCCTGCCATTCATGCATTCCCTCATCACGCCTGAGTTCTGATCATCACTATCCATATCTTTATTAGGTAGAAGGAGAGTAATATGGGGAAGAAGTAGAGGGAAGAAGCAAACTAAGGGAGAGAGGAGGTGGGAGCTAGGGGAAAGTGAATAAAGAGAGGATGGGGGAGAGGGGGGAGGGGTGATGAACCACAAGTGTAGGGGATGTATCATAGTCCTTTCGATAAGTAAAAGTGCCGAACCCAACGAGGAGCAGAAGGAAATGATAGGCAGTTTTTAGTAAGGTATTCTCTCCAAGCACTGAAATTATCGGTAACAGATAGTTTTGTGATAAGGTAATTGGTAACAAGTAACAAATAGTAAAAGTAAATAAGGTGTAGCAATATGGCCCAATCCTTTTTGTAGCAAAGAACAAGCCTGGACAAACTCTTATATAAAGGAAACTGCTCCCAACGACACTTGGAAATTATCGTCAAGCTAGTTTTCGTCACGTTCATATGATTCGCGTTCGTTACTTCGATAATTTGGTATGTGTGTGGACCAGTTCTTGGTTGATGTCCTTACTTGGACAAGCATCCCACTTATGAATAACCTCTATTGCAAGCATCCGCAACTACAAAAGAAGTATTAAGGTAAATCTAACCATAGCATGAAATATATGGATCCAAATCAGCCCCTTACGAAGCAACGCATAAACTAGGGTTTAAGCTTCTATCACTCTAGCAACCCATCATCTACTTATTACTTCCCACTGCCTTCCTCTAGACCAAAACAATGGTGAAGTGTCATGTAGTCGATGTTCAAATGACACCACTAGAGGAAAGACAACATACACTCATCAAAATATCGAACGAATACCAAATTCACATCACTACTTATAGCAAGACTTCTCCCATGTCCCCAGGAACAAACGTAACTACTCACAAAGCATATTCATGTTCATAAGCAGAGGGGTATTAATATGCATAATGGATCTTAACATATAATCTTCCACCAAGTAAACCAACTAGCAACAACTACAAGGAGTAATCAACACTGCTAGCAACCCATAGGTACCAGTCTGAGGTTTTGATACAAAGATTGGATACAAGAGATGACCTAGGGTTTGAGAGGAGATGGTGCTAGTGAAGATGTTGATGAAGATAACCCTCCCCAGGATGGGAGAGTTTTTGGTGATGACGGCGGTGATGATTTCTCCCTCCCGGAGGGAAGTATCCCCGACAGAACAGCTCCGCGGGAGCCCTAGATTGGTTCCGCCAAGGTTCCTCCTCGAGACGGCGGCGCTTCGTCCCGAAAGCTTCCTTATGATTTTTTTTCTAGGTCAAAACACCTCATATAGCAGAATATGGGCATCGGCGGGCTGCTAGATGGCCCATGAGGCAGGGGGCGTGCCCCCCACCCTCGTGCACGGTGGGTGGCCTCCCTCCTGTACTTCTTTTGCTAGATATTTTTTTAATTTTCGAAAGCTGACTTTGGTGGAGTTTCAGGGCTTTTTGAATTGTGCAGAATAGGTCTCCAATGTTTGCTCCTTTTCCAGCCCTGGATTCCAGCTGCCGGCATTCTCCCTCTTCATGTAAACCTTGTAAAATAAGAGAGAAAAGGCATACATATTGTGACATAATGTGTAATGACAGCCCATAATGCAATAAATATCAACATAAAAGCATGATACAAAATGGACGTATCAACTCCCCCAAGCTTAGACCTCGCTTGTCCTCAAACAGAAAACGATATCGAGAAATATGTCCATATGTTCAGAGATAGAGGTGTCGATAAAATAAAATACGGACATGAGGGCATCATGATCATTCTTATAACAACAACATATCTATATTGTCATATGATTTCTGATGATAAAGTAACAATCTATTCACAATGTCGAGTATGAATCAGAAACTTCATTGAAAACTAACAAACTATGATCTCGGTCATTGAAGCAATTGCAATTTATCATAACATCGGAAAGAGTCAATGTAAGAGCTTTTCATCAAGTCCACATACTCAACTATCATTTAGTCTTTCACAATTGCTAACACTCACGCAATACTTATGGGTATGGCGTTTTAATTGGACACAGAGAAAGATAGGAGCTTATAGTGTTGCCTCCCAACCTTTTACCTCAGGGGTAATGTCAACAATAATATATCATGATAGCTTACATCCAATTGGTATATATGTCAGTATCTTTCCAAAACAATGTGCTTGCCAAAGGAAAAAATGTAAAAAAAAAAGGTGAGGATCACCATGAGTCTTATAAGGTAAGAATAATAGATAGGCCCTTCGTAGAGGGAAGTAGAGGTTGTCATGTGCTTTTATGGTTGGATGTACAAAATCTTAGCGCAAAAGAACGTCACTTTATATTGCCAGTTGTGATATGGACCTTTATTATGCAGTCCGTCACTTTTATTGCTTCCATATCACAAGATCATATAAAGTTTATTTTCTCCACACTAATACATCATACATATTTTAGAGAGTTGCAACAATGACAACTTACTTGAAGGATCTTACTCAATCCATAGGCAGGTATGGTGGACTCTCATGGCAAAACTGGGTTTAAGGATGTATGGAAGCACAAGTAGTATCTCTACTTGGTGCAAGGAGTTTTGGCTAGCATGAGGGGGGAAGGCAAGCTCAACATGCTGGATGATCCATGACAATATACTTTATTTCAGATATAAGAAGACATAACCCAATATGTTGTCTTCCTTGTCCAACATCAACTCTTTAGCAGTCATATTTTAGTGAGTGCTCACAATCATAAAAGATGTCCAAGATAGTATATTTGTATGTGAAAACCTCTCTTTCCTTATTACTTCCTATTAATTGCAACGATGACCAAAACTATGTTTGTCAACTCTCAACAACTTTTATTCATCATACTCTTTATATGTGAAGTCATTACTTTCCATAAGATCAATATGATCTCTTTGATTCTTTTTATGTTTTCTTTTATCCTCTCATGATCATAGTGAGATAATCAAGCCCTTGACTCAAAACTAATCTTTATTATATAGCTCACGGACTCGATTGCAGAGAGAAGATCATAAAGCAAAGCTCACAACTAGATCATACTAAACTTTATTCTACTAGATCAAGATATTACCAATAGGATCGAGCTAAGAAAAATGGTAAAGATAGGAGTGTGATGGTGATACGATACCGGGGCACCTCCCCCAAGCTTGGCGGTTGCCAAGGGGAGTGCCCACACACATGTGATTATGTCTCTTTCTTCGGAGGTGGTTATGATGGAGTTGTTGATGATGTAGGCTTGTCGCCCATCTTCCAAGGCATGGGCTCACCATCGTAGAAGGTTGATCGAGTCTCCGGGATCCTCAAATCTGGAGCCAAACAAATCTTCTTGCATCTATATTCATACTCACAGTTTTGATTTTGAAGATCATAGTTCTGGGCTTGGAGGTGCTCGATTTTCTTGTGGAGCTTGAAGATGGCTTCCCAAATGGTCTTGGCGTCCAGCTTTTGGTTGTTGGTAAACTCGGTGATCATCATGTGGTTGGCGTTGAGTCCTCATTCCATCATATCTTGGCACTTGAAAACTTGCTGCTCCATGGCTTCGAGTCTTGTCTCCACACTTTCGGTCCTCCTTGGTCCCTCAACATCGCGGATGTGCAGCACCCCCTCACACACCTCGATGGTTTGAGGGTGTTGCAGCACCTTCGCGAGGTAGGGGTTGATGACCTTCTCGAAGAACTTGTCCTTGGGGGTGCTTGAAGACGTCATGGTGATCTAGATCTGCCAGAAACACAGCTCGAAACAAAAGCAGAAGATCTTCGCGTGATGCGGTAGTCAAAACCTTTGGGAGATTATATAATGAATTTTTACCGACTAAAAGGATTAACGTGCAAGAAAACGGAATCTGGAGGGCACATGAGGTGCCCATGAGGTAGGGGGCGCACCCAGGGGATAGGGGGCGCCCTCCACCCTCATGGACGCCTCGTGTCCTTTCCGGACTGCTTCTTATTTTTTTATTTTTTCTAAATATACCAAAACGGAGAAAATTTGCCATTAGAACCGGTTTACTTACTGTACCACATACCTCTTCCTTTTCGGAGTCTGAATCATTCTGGAAAGTGTTCCTTATGTATTTTTCCACGGATACGGTTTCAATAACATTAGTTTCAACATTTATGGGATTACCTGAGATATAATGTTTGATACTTTGACCATTCACCACGTTCGGATTTGTGCCTTTGAAGTTATTGATTTTTATGGCACCAGATCGATAGACCTCCTCGATAACGTAAGGACCTTCCCATTTAGAGAGAAGTTTCCCTGCAAAAAATCTTAAACGAGAGTTGTATAGCAAGACATAATCACCTACGTTAAACTCACGCTTTTGTATCCTTTTGTCATGCCATCTTTTAACCTTTTCTTTAAATAGTTTGGCATTTTCATAGGCCTGGGTTCTCCATTCATCAAGTGAGCTAATGTCAAATAACCTCTTCTCACCGGCTAGTTTGAAATCAGAATTGAGCTCATTAATAGCCCAATATGCCTTATGTTCTAGTTCAAGAGGTAAGTGGCATGCTTTTCCATAGACCATTTTATATGGAGACATACCCATAGGATTTTTATATGCAGTTCTATAGGCCCATAATGCATCATCAAGTTTCTTGGACCAATTATTTCTAGATCTATTAATTGTCTTTTTCAAAATTAATTGCAGCTCTATGTTACATAGTTCTACTTGACCACTAGACTGTGGGTGGTAAGGGGATGAAATTCTATGATTAACATCATACTTAGCAAGAATCTTACGGAAAGCACCATGAATAAAATGTGAACCACCATCGGTCATTAAGTATCTAGGGACTCAAAACCTCGGAAAAATAACTTCTCTAAGCATCTTAATAGAGGTGTTGTGATCACCACTACTAGTTGGAATAGCTTCTAACCACTTAGTAACGTAATCAACAAGAACTAAAATATGTGTATACCCATTATAGGTAGGAAACGGTCCCATATAATCAAAGCCCCAGACATAAAATGGTTCAATAACAAGTGAATAATTCATAGGTATTTCTTGACGTCTACTAATATTACCAATTCTTTGACATTCATCAGAAGACAAGACAAACTTACGGGCATCCTTGAAGAGAGTGGGCCAATAAAAACCAGATTGCACAACCTTATGTGCAGTTCTATCTCCAGGATGGTGTCCTCCATAATCCTCGGAGTGACACTTGCGTAGGATCTGCTCCTGTTCATGCTCAGGTATGCAACGTCTAATAATACCATCTACTCCTTCTTTATAAAGGTGTAGGTCATCCCAAAAGTAATGTCTTAAATCATAGAAGCACTTTTTCTTTTGCTGGTATGTGAAACTAGGTGGTATAAATTTAGCAACAATGTAATTAGCATAATCAACATACCATGGAGCAGTACGAGAAGCATTTATGACAGCTAATTGTTCATCAGGAAAACTATCATCAATAGGTAGTGGGTCATCAAGAATATTCTCTAACCTAGACAAGTTGTCTGCAACGGCATTCTCAGCTCCCTTTCTATCAGTAATATGCAAATCAAATTCTTGCAACAAGAGAACCCATCTAATAAGTCTAGGTTTAGCATCTTTCTTTTCCATAAGATATTTAATAGCAGCATGATGAGTGTGAACAGTTACTTTAGAATCAACAATATAAGGCCTAAACTTATCACAAGCAAATACAACTGCTAAAAATTATTTCTCAGTAGTAGCATAATTTCTCTGGGCACTGTCTAGAGTTTTACTAGCATATTGGATAACATTCAATTTCTTATCAACTATTTGTCCTAGAATAGCACCTACAGCATAATCACTAGCATCGCACATAATTTCAAAGGGTAAATTCCAGTCAGGAGGTTGGACAATAGGTGCAAAGATCAATGCTTTCTTAAGTATTTCAAATGCTTCTACACAATCATCATCAAAGACAAAAGGAACATCTTTTTGTAAGAGATTAGTCAGAGACCTAGAGATTTTTGAGAAGTCCTTAATGAACCTCCTATAAAACACGGCATGACCAAGGAAACTTCTTATACCTTCGATATACTTGGGACATGGCATCTTTTCAATAGCATCCACCTTAGCTTTATCAACTTCAATACCTCTTTCAGAAATTTTATGTCCCAAGACAATACCTTCATTGACCATAAAGTGGCACTTTTCCCAATTCAAGACAAGATTAGTTTCTTCACATCTCTGCAAAACTCGATCAAGGTTGCTCAAGCAATCATCAAAAGAAGTTCCATAAACAGAAAAATAATCCATGAAAACCTCAACAATCTTTTCACAGAAATCAGAGAATATTGCCATCGTGCATCTTTGAAAGGTAGCAGGTGTATTACATAAACCAAAAGGCATACGTCTATAAGCAAAGGTACCGAAGGGACAAGTAAAAATGGTCTTTTCTTGATCCTCTTTTGACACAGGTATTTGAGAGAAACCAGAATAGCCATCTAGAAAGCAAAAATGTGTATGTTTGGATAACCTTTCTAGCATTTGATCAATAAAAGGTAGAGGGTAATGATCTTTCTTAGTAGCTTTATTTCATTTGCGGAAATCAATTACCATCCTATAACCTGTAATAATTCTTTGCGGGGTCAATTCATCTTTATCATTAGAAACAATAGTAATACCTCCCTTCTTAGGGACACAATGGACATGACTTACCCACTGGCTATCAGCAACTTGATAAATTATACCTCCCTCTAGAAGCTTTAGTATTTCCTTCCTTACCACTTCTTTCATATTAGGATTTAACTGTCATTGGTGATCAACAACCGGTTTAGCGTCCTTCTCCAATTTTATTTTATGTTGGCATAGAGTGGGACTAATGCCCTTAAGATCATCAAGAGTATATCCAATAGCAGCACATTGCTTCTTCAAAGTTTTCAATAATTTCTCTTCTTCCTGCTCTGAAAGGTTAGCACTAATAATAACATGATATATCTTCTTTTCATCAAGATAAGCATTCTCAAGAGTATCAGGTAATGGTTTGAGTTCAAACACGGGATCACCCTTGGGTGGAGGAGGATCCCCTAGAATTTCAACATGCAAGTTGTGTTTCAATAAGGGTATCTGTTTAAAGAATATTTCATCTATTTCCCTCCTCTCATTCATATACATATCATTTTCATGGTCTAGCAGATATTGTTCTGAAGGATCGTTAGGAGGCACGGCAATAGAAGCAAGACCAATAATTTCATCCTTACTAGGCAATGCTTTATCATGGGGTTGTCTACGAAATTTATCAAAGTTACAGTCATGAGACATATCCCCTAAACCAATAGTAACGATGTCTTTTTTGTAGTCTATCATAGGATTAACAGTATTCAAGAAAGGTCTACCAAATATAATGTGGCAAAAATCATCTTGTGGGGAACCAAGAACAAGAAAATCACCAGGGTATTTAACTTTCCCACACAAGACTTCAACATCTCTAACAATCCCCACTGGTGAAATAGTGTCTCTATTGGCAAGCTTAATAGTAACATTGATACCTTCTATCTCAGCAGGTGCAATATCGTGCGTAATTTCTTCATAAAGGGAATGAGGTATTGCACTAGCACTAGAACCCATGTCACATAAGCCATGATACCAATGATCTCCTATTTTAACAGAAATAACAGGCATGCCTACAACAGCTCCATGTTTATTCTTAGTATCGGGTCTAGCAATTCTAGCAGCTTCATTACAGAGGTAAATAACATGCCCATCAATATCATCGACCAAGATATCCTTAACCATATCAATACTAGGTTGAACCTTAATTTGCTCAGAGGGTGTAGGTTTTCTAGTATTACTCTTACGAACCACGGTTGAAGCTTTAGCACGATCCTTTATTCTAACAGGGAAAGGTGGTTTCCCAATATAAGCTGTAGGAACAATAGGATCGACATTATAAGTGATAGTCTTTTCTTCAACTCTAACAGGTTCAACTACTTTTACTTCAATGGGAGGATGGTATTTAAACCACTTTTCCTTAGGGAGATCAACATTAGTAGCAAAAGAATCACAGAAAGAAGCTACTATGTCAGAGTCAAGTCCATATTTAGTGCTAAATTCACGGAAAACATCGGTATCCATAAAAGATTTAACACAATCAAACTTAGGTGTTATACCTGACTCCTTACCTTCATCGAGATCCCAATCTTCAGAGTTGTGTTAAATTCTTTCCTATAAATCCCATTTTAATTCAATAGTCTTCATCATAAAAGAACAAGTACATGAAGTATCGAGCATGGTGCGATTATTGAGAGAAAGCCGAGCATAAATATTTTGAATAATCATTTCTCTTGAGAGCTCATGATTGGGGCATGAATATAACATTACTTAAGTCTCCCCCAAGCTTGAGTGATACTTTCTCCTTTGAGAGGCCAAAAATTATATATATAATTACAATCATGATGAACCTGATGCATAGGGTAGAACTACAGATGAAATTCCAACTTCAAACGGTTGTAGTTCCATGATCCAATATCATCGCATAGCCTAAACCATGACAATGCCTCTCCTTTCAAAGATAAAGGGAAGACCTTCTTCTTGATCACATGCTCGTGCATACCTGCAAGCTTAAATAATCCACAAATTTCATCCACATAGAGTAGGTGCAAATCGGGATGCAAGGTTCCATCTCCTGTAAAAGGATTACCTAGCAGTTTCTCTAAACTACCCGAAGGAAATTTAAAGTAAACATTTTCAGTAGTTTCAGCAGGTTGAGGAGCAACTCTTTGCTCTACTGGTCGGGGTGAAGATACCCCGAACAAGCCCCTCAAAGGATTAAGTTCCATAGTAACAAGTGACAGTAAATTTCATCACACTATATAAATTTTTCCTTACCAAATTCCACTTACCAAAGGCGCTTCACTCCCCGGCAACGGCGTCAGAAAGGAGTCTTGATGACCCACAAGTGTAGGGGATCTATCGTAGTCCTTTCGATAAGTAAGAGTGTCGAACCCAACGAGGAGCAAAAGGAAATGATAAGTAGTTTTCAGTAAGGTATTCTCTGCAAGCACTGAAAATATCGGTAAGAGATAGTTTTGCGATAAGGTAATTGGTAACAAGTAACAAATAGTAAAAATAAATAAGGTGAAGCAATATGGCCCAATCCTTTTTGTAGCAAAGGACAAGCCTGGACAAACTTTCATATAAAGGAAAGCTCTCCCGAGAACACATGGGAATTATCGTCAAGCTAGTTTTTGTCACCTTCATATGATTCGCGTTCGTTGCTTTGATAATTTGGTATGTGGGTAGACCGGTGCTTGGGTGATGTCCTTACTTGGACAAGCATCTCACTTATAACTAACCTCTATTGTAAGCATCTGCAACTACAAAAGAATTATTAAGGTTATCCTAACCATAGCATGAAACATATGGATCCAAATCAGCCCCTCTGTGGGGACCCCGACTCATAAGTCGTGATCACCGAATGCACGTGTACAGTGATCCCAGAGATCAATGCTCACTGAACACACAGAAGCTGAATAACAAGAGTCTTACATCCATACATGCCGTATTACACAAATAGGACCATAATGGTCAAGTCTTGAGTATATCATCGCAGCGGAAATCTTCAATAACAACTTGGACCCATGCCATCTGCCTTAACCCTACAGGCATTCTGACTGGGAGGCGTCTTAGCTCGCATGCTCGTCACCAAGAAATCTTCATCATAACCTGTTCTCTCATGCCTGGCCAATAAAATAACCAGTGGCAAGCCAATGAGTACTTTGAATGTACTCGCAAGCAACCCAAGTGTGGTGACAGAATAATCATGCAAGCTCTACTTCTAAATTGGCAGTTTTGCAGAAAGCTAGTTTTTCAAATGCAAGTATGATCAACATATAACATGGGCATGCATGTGTCTGCAACAAGTATCAGGAGGTCACAAACATCATTATCGAGAAAGAGTTGAGATCAACTCATGCTCAAGCTCATTGTGACTTTCTCACAATCACATCAACAGATCCACCATACCGTGTTGTTTTCCAGAAACTTATGGGCATAGTCTAAGTAGCACCACCCAACTATCCTTGACCGCGGACATGGCTATTCGAATAGTTTTACACTCTACAGAGGTTGCACACTTTACCCACAAGATCCGGGAAGCTTTCGTGTCACCCACGATCCCGCAGTACCTCATGTACTCGGGGAAAGCACCCGGTCATTATCTTTCCTTAGACGACACTAACATAGAGTCCACTCGTTGGTACACGGCCCTCGAGTACAAACAATAGATCATGGGACTTGCCCTACTTTCAATGTCACGCGTACCCGAAGGGACCAACGGTGTGTCCGGTGCCCTGTAAAAACAGTCATGGCCGTCTATCCAAGCACGACCCCGTCCCGAGAAAGACCTCAAGTATTCCCGTCACTAGTAATGCGGGCACCATGCTAGTATCGACCTAAGTATTCAGTAAAGCCCCGTCCCATAAGGGGTAGAGTTGTTGCACATGTTTGGTTGGGACAGTAGTCACACATAAATCTAATCCATTATTTCACACATGCACAGGATTTTACCGGCACATCACTTCTTCCTCAAGTGATGACCTAACTCAACGTCACCCTCGGGCATTAGGGGCACCCGATGGGGTTTATGCAAATATTTCAACCAAAAACGTTTCATGTCACACATGCATCACTAAGCATCACTACTAACCATTTGCATGACATCTAGCACATAGCAAGATCATGAGTAAGCATGCATCATGTGGTGGTTTCAACTAGATCACCATCGTCATTCTATCACTATGCATTCGGAGACAAACGGGTTCCGAAGAACACAAGTGTATCAAGGTCAAAGGGCTTCTTGCCTTATCCTTCCGAGTCTTCAAACCTTCTGGTCCATCTCCGAGTACTCCGTTTATTTTGTCAACTAACAATGGAAACAATCATAATAAGCAACACAACCAGGCAAAAATAAAAGTGCTCTAAAAATAGGAGTTGGACTTTTCTAGGATACCTATGGTCATTTTAGAAATGACCAAGGTGTTTTCATAGGCATTGGATCAATGGATAGTTTGGATCATTACAATATGATGGAACCAAGGGGTTTATGGATTTGAAAGAAGTATACAGAGATATTTTCTTGAATGATGAGCAAAGGCACCCATCAACAAGTCATGATTTTAGAAGCATCTAGGAGTTGGTTTCACTGGATTTGGAAGTCAAATGAATTTCCTGGGATTTTGCAAAGCTGATAAATATGAAGAAATGGCTCAATATTTGGTGGGGTACAGAAAGTATTAATAAAAATGTTCCAAAACTAAGTTTGGATATGACAAGCACCTAGGAATTTGAACCACTGCATTTGGATCAAATTTGAGCCCTCTGTGATTTTCTAAAGTTCATCACAGAAAATGGAATAAGGGTATTTCATAATTATTTATGAAGGAAAAGTTTCTGGAAAAATGTGCATATTGCACCATGTGATAGAGCATGATTTATGGAGTAACTGGAAATTTGAATCACCAGATTTGGAGTTCAAATGAATTATTTAAGCATTTTTGAATAATACAGAAAAAGAAAAAGGGGAGGAGAAAGGGCTAATACCCTTATGCTGCACACTGGGTGGAGGATGGCCGAATAGAAACTGGGCCGGCCCACGGCTCGGCCGCGTGCACAGGGGGGGTGACGTCGGAGGCGCCTTCGTAGGTTGCGCTTTCGCGCTGGGAAAGCGGTTCCCTGTCGTCCCGCCTCCACTTATCCTACGTGGCGACAGGCGAGGTCGCTAACCTGCGGGGCCCAGCCGCAGGTCGCTCGTCGCCCCTGGCCTTCTTCTCCGGCCCGACGCCGGGCAGGGGAGAGCTTCGGCCGCTGGCGCAGCCGTCGCCTGGGGATGCGGGAGGGCCGGCCGAGGTGCCCAGGAGCTCCGGCTCTCCTCCCCGCACCCGAGGGTGACTGCGAGCCCGCCCAAGGAGGACCACAACCTTGCCTCCACAGGGAGGCCGCGGTGGCCGCGGGGTCTTCGGCGGCGCCACGCCAGGAAGGACTCCCAGGCCAAGGGGAGGACCGGCCCGTCCCTGGGGACTCCCCAAAGAGGGCTCGGACCTGGAAACGAAGAAGGGGAAGGAGGGAGTGGCCGAGGTGCCCGAGTCCGAGCGGCGGTCGGCGGTGGCACTCCGGCCATGGAGGGGGTAGGAGGCCATGGGAGGGACGTTGAGGATGTCTGGGAGGTCGTCGGGGCAGTGGGAGAGTGAAAGGAGTCGAGAGAGAGAGCCCAATGGGGCTATTTATAGCAAGCACATCGGTGCACCGTGGGCGCGGTCCAGGGCGCGCACGGGCAAGCTTCACAGAGGGGAGAGGAGAGAGGGCCAGGCGGGGACCGGCGACGTGCCGTGTCCCAGACGTCGAGGCAACCTCGGGGCGTTGGGATGGGGGGCGGCTACAGTGCTCCAGAGCACTGTAGCGCGCTCCAAAGCATGCTTTTGGCTGCCATTGGCATTGCCTGGCGTCCAGGGCGTGTCCAATGGTGTCCAGAGGGTAGAGGGAGTAGTAAACTATAGGGAGGTGGTCTTGGATGCTCTGGGGGCCACTAGAGTGAGGAGAGTGGTGAAAGAGGAGAAGAGTGTTGCTGTCCACAAGAGTAAAAATGAGGTTTTCACCCCCAATCATTGAGCTGAGGACATGGGGAATTTACAGGGGGTAGAAGATGATCAGAAGAAGTTGTGGTAGGAATTTGAGGCAAAAGGGAAATAGTAAAAGGGGTCAAAACAAGGGTTTTGGTAATTGGACAAAAGGTGTTTGATAAGGTTTTGGGAAAGCAAATGACTTCCAATTAACATGGGACTTAACAGGATCAAATGTCACATATAATTAGGGCCTTCCACCAAATTTGAGCTCATTTGGGCAAAATTGCCAATGTAACTTCGGTGAACCCTAGAAATCAACAGAAATGGTTTCACCTTCTTTGAGTTGAGCTATTCATCTCCCATTGATGCACCACTTGGTGTAGCATCATAATTTGGGGTTATGATCATGCCCACAAAGTTTGAGGCCCCAGGTAAAAAGTTGACAATGTAGAGTTGTTCAAATTTGAATTTGAACAGAAATGGTTTTGGGGCACTTAGACCAAGTTATGCTTCTCCAAAACTTGTGTCATTTGGCATAGATGCATAATTACATCCTTTTATCAAGTGCACCAAGTTTGAGAGCATTTGGACAAGTTTGGCAATGTAAAGTTGCTCAAACTTCAATGGGGACAGAAATGGTTTTGAGGGGCTTAGATGATGTTTCCTTGATCTTCAAGGCATGAGGCTTTGCCAGATCATCAAATATGTCTTATATGACATGATAGAATTTCCCTGGAATTTTTGGAGAATATTTCCTTTGTAAATATTTCAAAAGCTTGAAATATCCAGAAAGGGTTTTGGAAGGATTTGTCCAATATTTTGAATATGACCATGTGTTGAAACTCTTATATATGGACAATATATGTCCTATGAGTTTCCCTGAATTTTGGCAAATAGTTTTGAAATAGTTAAATAATTTTTCCCTATTAAAGACCATTTCTGGACTTAAGAAAAAGCTTTTAAATAAAATATAAAAATAACTTTTAAAATTATACTTTTGTGGTTTCTGGGAGTCCTATACCTAATAGGATTCAAATATACTTTTTGAAAGATTTTTCACACCCTAAATAAGGTACTTGTAGTGCAAACCTCAATTCAGGGTTTTTTGGAAAACTAATTTTAGAAAATACTATTTGGCCAAAATATTTTTGTAAGAAAATTCTATACTGGTCTATACACATGGCATGATCATTGGGAAAAGGTTTTGGATCAAGGAGATGAAGTATAAGAGTTGGAGGATTTATTTGATTTTTTAGAGCACTAGCAAACAACAGACAGAAAATCAATCAAGCAAAGCCAAAAACACCCAAAAGTTTTTGTAAAACCACATTTTTAACATGGTAATTAGCTCAAGCAAGGTGACATGAAAATCAGGGTGTGACAGAACTACCCCCCTTACAAGAATCTCGTCCTCGAGATTCCCAGACTAGGCGTGGAAAAGAATACAGAGTCTTGGATATGGGGTAGTCTTCACTTCTTCTTGTTGGTTCTGCTTCCGAGTGGTGCTCCTTGGAATCTTGATGTACTTGGTGGTGTGGTTTCTTGCTTGTTGCCTTTGATGCAAGTTGCTGAGGGGTCTCTTGTATAGGTTAGGTTGGGTTAGTTGTCAAAGGATCGGTGATCGATGTCCTTGCGGGCACCAGGCTAGTTAGGAGGTAAGAAGTACTTCCAGAGTGGGGACTCGTGGAATATTTGGTGCACGGAGGGTAACTCAGGTGATAAGTCTAGCTGGGAGCCGTCTACTATTTGACTTGCAGTGGTCTTGAAGAAGGTCGATAGATCTTGGTATGAGCGTCCCTTCGACACGGAAATGCTCGGTCCCTTCGAGAGGAGTGGTTTGCAGATACGCCCGGTCTTCGACGTGGAAGTTTACTTCTTGATGATGATGGTCGGTGTAGTTCTTCCTTCTTGATAGGGCGGTCTTCAAATGTCTTCTATCCAGCTGTCCGTCTCTTCTTTGTCTTCGGGCAGACAAGTAGGCCATCAAATAATGATGTTACCCAACTCGTCTAATTACTCCATGAGGTCTATGGGGTCCGCAAGGTAGGCTGGGGTATTGGTGGTGGTTTCCATTGAGTATTGCAGAGACCTTCCCGACTTAGAGCCAAGGCCCGTGGTCGGAATCTGACCTGGTTGTGGCTTGGTGAGGCTTAAGGGTTTCAAGGATTCTAGTGAGTGAGTGAACGTTTACTATCTTATCCTTAAGAACAGTTTCTGAGATGCCAATAGCTCTTTCTAGTACTCCGAACGATAAAACATCTTCTCGCATAGACCAACTTCAATCACCATTCATGCCATACATATCCTCATGACTCTCAAAAGACGGTCTAACAAAATTGTACTTGCCTACGATCCTCAAATCCATATGTATGTCTACCCCCTAAAATCCATGGGTAGGGCATACATGCTACTAAGCTTAAATTAATCTCCACAATCCAAGCACTCAATCTATTCTTGCAAGGCTCAAGATAATGCATCTCTATTCTAAGGAAACATGTCACATGCCACTCCAAGATTTTGTTTCCTTCCTATAGGTCAACTCCAATAGCCCGGTAATTCCCATCAATCACCACATAATCCGACAATTCTAGGAATCCGATGTCTACGGTATTCCACAAGATCTCAAGTCCCTATAATATCCAAATACTTGGAAGGACTATGCATTACGATAGTAAGTCCACCAAATTCCCATCATCCGGGTCAAGTAAACTTCAAGATCTCGATTATATAGATCCCTAAATCAACTCCGACAAATAATCCAATCTCCTAGGTTATTGTCCACCGAGAAGCATGATATCATAATCAAGATCATAGGTCTAATATCCAATTTACCGACATTCTGCCTCTTCATGTAATCAACTCCGACAAATAATCCAATCTCCTAGGTTATTGTGCAGAATAGGTCTCCAATGTTTGCTCCTCTTCCAGCCCAGGATTCCAGCTACCGACATTCTGCCTCTTCATGTAAAGCTTGTAAAATAAGAGAGAAAAGGCATAAGTATTGTGACATAATGTGTAATAACATCCCATAATGCAGTAAATATCAACATAAAAGCATGATGCAAAATGGACGTATCAAGGGGGAGGGAGAGGAAAAAGGTGGTATGGGTATGGTTTAGCAGTAGCGTTGGCGTAAAACGCGCTGCTACTAACATGATAGAAATGGCGCGCTTCTAGCAGAGGCGCTACTGCTAAGCGGGGACCGCCATGTGGGCAGGTTCAAAATTAGAAGTAGCGACCTGCAAATAAAGTGTGCTACTAATACAAAATTAGCAGTAGTGCGGCTAGCGTGCGCATGCTACTGCTAAACCTAGCGTGGCGGGAACGGTCGGTCAATTTTAGTAGTAGCATTATTCTACCGAGTCACGCTACTGCAAAGCTGAGAGCAGTAGCACCTGTTTGCTACACGCGCTACTGCTAATTAGCAGTATCGCCCCTTTTTTGCCCTGCACTACTGCTAAGTTTCTGTGTATAAGGTTTTCCCTAGTTGCAAGCTTGGAGAGGAGCCGTGCAAGGCTGTCTTCAGGGGTCACTAGCGGCTCTTCATATCCTCCCCCACAGATGGAACGCAATGCCTCGCGGGACCCAAAATTGAGGGCAAGAAAGGTCTCGCCATCCATGGTTGTTTTATGCTCGGCGGCGACGAGGGCCTTTTCCCTAACCTCTAGGTGGGCAGCCACTTCGGAGACATGCCGGGCGTGGGACGCCTGGGCCTTGTCCGCTTCTGCCTTCAGTTTGGCCTGGCGGGCGCGCTTCGTCACCTGGTCGATGGTCACCAAGCCAGCTTGCGGTCTTGCTCGGCAAGCTTCACCTCTCGAGCCTTGAGGACCTCCTCTTGTTGGCGAAGCCACGACGAAGCCGTGGCCTTCTCCTCTTGAAGGGCCTTCAAGCTCTCCTCCACCTCCTTGCAATGCTTCGCATCAGATAGAGCCTTAGCCTACGCTGCATCATGGGAGGCCCTGAAGTCAGCGACCTCCTTCCTGCTCTTGGCACTGGCGGCCTCTACCCGACTCCATGCCTTTCGATGTAACAGTTGGCTTGGACCCACCCGGAGAGAAGCCCTGGTGCTCCCTCGCGAAGCACCTGTCGGCATCTTGAAGGTCCGCCCGAAGACGACCAAGTGTAACGAAGGCCAAATCCAGGGCCCCGGGCCTGACTAAGGGGCCGCAGTTCGCAAGCACAAGGTTTGGAGGAAAAGGCGATGCGAGCGCGGTGGGGTGCCCCATGGCCCGGAGGCATTGACAAGGACAGATACGATTACCATGGGTGCAGAATCTGCCCCAGCCATGACAGGCGCACACAACTCTGTGGTCTGTGGGCCTGGAGGGAACGCCTCGACCGGAAGCAGCGCCGCCACATCCTGAGATGCTTGCTTTTCCGCAAGAAGCTGGGGGGACGACTTCCCACGCCTGTGATGACGCCGTTGTGGATCCAGCAGGAGGCGGCACCTCCCGGGCCCGGTCTCCTTCATTCCTCTTCTTCACCATGACGCCCAGCCTGGTCGTCAAGACGGGAGCGGTGTCAGCATAGTGCAAATATATAATAAGTAGAAACGAGGTTAGATACTTACTCGTCGGGGTCGACTGACGCCCTCTTCCGAACCAAGGCTGCGGCACCTCCGCTTTTCTTGGGTGCGGTCTTCATCGCGCCCCGGGAGTGAGCAGGGCGCTCTGTAGTCGGCTCCTGCGCGCCGCTGCCTGGCGAGGCAGAGGCGTCGCCCTAAGGCGGTGCTTCCCCTTTCTTGTTTTGGGTTACCTGGCCTGACCTCCGTCGAGCCAGGGGTGTGGCCCCTGACCTCATGAGGACCCCGGAGGTGCGCAGGGACGCAACGGCCGGTGGCCCGCCGGTGTCGTCGTCATCGACAAAGCCACGAAGAAGCTCGCTTCACGAGGGAGTAGAGATCTCCGCCACATCATCCTCAGTCACCTTGGAGTAACCCTGACCCTCTCTATCGATGTTGGCACCGGAGGACACCGGCACCGGGAAATTGGGGGGCCCAGGTGACGCGAGCCCCAGTTCATTGAAGACAGGCATGCGGCGACCGCTGCCTCCCTGTCGGCATGACAGTACAGGGGGACATAGACCTCTGGGAGGTCTCCTAGCTTGCCCTCGAGTAGGACGCTCATGGCCTTGTCCATCTCCTCGCCCGTCAGGCCTCCCGAGTGCAGCATGATGTCGTCCTCCGCGCCCTGGAGCTCGCGTGTGCGACTAGTGCGCAGCCAAGCGCTGCCTGAGGAGCTCCTTCACGAGCATGCCCCCTTCAGCACCTTGGTGTTCATGTCCGACATCATCCTCCTCAAGACGGGCGCGGCCTGGCGGTCAGAGAGCTTCTTGTGGTCCCACCCATCGAGTTTCTCTGGTAGCTAGGTTGGCATTTCCAGCCGCGTGTTGAGACTTTTGTTGTCCATGAAGACCCATTGATGCCAGAAGTTCTCCACTTTCTTCCCGGCCCTCATGAGCAAGTTGTTCCTGTGTACCGCGATGAAGGACACACATTCGGAACGCTGGGTCGGGTCGTGCAGCCGCAGGGATAAGAAATATCAAAGAAGGGGCATGGAGGGCCCCACGCCCACGAAAGCCTCGCAGTAGAAGGCGAAGATTGACAGGACAAGGATGTAGAGGGGCTGGAAGTGCAGGACCTGAACATGGTAGTGGTCAAGGACGCTATCGCGGGATAACCACATCCACCTATGGGACGGACACTACTGCAGGATGCTGCTAACGTGACACTACGATCAGAGACCCTTCGATGAAATTGTGTGTGATGCAAACGGTGATGTAAAAAACTGTCAAAAAGGTGCAAAACGTTTGCGATGACGGATGCATCAAACATGGTTCAGATTTTAGATACGTGTGCGATGAAGGGCATATGGTTAAGTTCAATGAACTTTTTGCGATGAGGAAGAAGAACAGAAACGGGCAGCCGGATGAAGGTGTGTGCTATATAGAGCATACAGTTCACTCAGATGAACTATTTGTGATTAGGCAACACAAAAGAAACGGTCAGCCAGATCAAGGTGTGTGCGATGTACGGCATATTGTTCACTTGGATGAACTGTTTGCTTTGAGCCAAGAGAATAGAAATGGTTCAATTTAAGAGGATGTGTGCGATACACGGCAAACAGGTCTGTAAATAGAAATGTGTGCAAAGACCGATAATAACACATACGATTGCTTCTAATAAGACGTAAGTGATATGCTCTATCTACACAACATCCATTGTCCATTGGGCGACCGGCGGTCATCCGGGTACGCCATAAGGATGTGAAGAGGCATCCTATATCAGCAAGGACTAGTTGTTCCACCAATAGGTCATCTAAGAGAACTCTCAAGTTAACTGTGCTCAGGCTGGAGCAGCCATCAGATGGGTGACTAGATGGGAAGTTGTCTTGATGTTAAAATATCATTGAGGTCAAATTAAATGACCTCTATTATCAATCCCATCAGTTAAATTAACCTCGAGGTCCTTGTTTTTTATTTTTAATTTTATTTTTTAACACATGTTAAAGAAGGTCTACCACATTACTTTTTGAGAATGTGTGATACGTGGCATACAATTGATCCATCCGACCTGTTTGTGATGTAATAAGCCGTGTGTGTTGTGGGCAAATGCTTGCTAGTATACAAGTGTTTGCGATTGATGAATTCATCACCGACGGGTTCTGTAGTGTGGTATGTGTTCATATGATCATCATCTTCTTGTGCTAGCTCGATGTTCCTTATATGCTAAATTCCCATTAATTGATGGCATTTTATTGACACGCCAACGTTTCCCGCCATTTGCTCACCTGTATCCCGCCACCCAGCGATATTGCGCATAAACCTAGGCGGCGCGCGACGCACGGAGGCAACAAGCATAGCATGTAGCACATCCACCTTTCCCCAAGCATTCCAACCCACCAAAGCGCCGCCTCTGCCATCAACCTCATCGACGAGGAAAATGAGATGGCGCCACGGCCCGTTGAGGCTGAGGCGCTCCCCGGCAATGCGATGGATGACGCCGTGATGCACATCATCACCAGGGTTGAGCAGACCCTTGGCACATGGCGCTTGAGCGCCGTGGATCAAGATATGCATGTCAGCACCGAGAGGCTGCAGCTTGCCGCACAACATGATCGATGGCGCGCCGCAGAGCAATCTCTGCGCTTCCGCGCTGACAGGGTGCGGCTCGCCGCAAAGCGAGACCGTTGGAGCACCATAGAGCGAGAGGCGTGGCGCTGCACAGCAAGAGCGGATCCATCAACGCTTGCCTGCTGTCGACACGGCGTCGTAGCTGGGTAAACATCCCGTCAGTACCAACATTCCTTGCCAGGAGTGAGCAGAGGCCCTCTACGCCGTACTTGCACCAGAGGCCGGCCGCGCCATACTTGCACCGGACGCCCACCACGCCATTCGCATGGGTCGCGCCGTTTGCCTTGTCCATGGCCCGCTCGATGCCAACGCGCTGGTCACTAGGCTCGACTGCCTCGTTGGCCCAGGTGTACACCTGGGCGCAGTAGAGGAACATGGCTATCGCATCCTCGAGCTGGTGATCTCCGATGAAATAGCTAGCTTGGAGCTCGAGATCGCGCTCCATATGTACCAGGAGCATGTCGACCGCTTGGACGAACGCCTGCACGAGTTCAGGCAGAACCAAGAGCTACCGTTGGCAAGGGCTGCTGGTCATGGTCTCATGGAAGAGTTTTATTTTGTTGAGTCGATTCGACGTGGATAACTATGTATTAACAGCAATCATAGTATTGCTCTGTTAATTGCTCTGTTTCAATGTGTGTACTCTATTTTCTGTTATTACATGTTCTGTTTCAATGTGTGTATATGCGCTTTCCATTCTGTATATGTGGATGATAACAGCTAGATTCAAATTAGTATACAAAAACAGATAGAAAATGGAATTCATAATGTATATATATATATATATATATATATATATATATACATTAATTGTTCATTAGTTCATCACATAATATATATATAATGTCATCACATATACATGATGATACTTAACTACTAGGTACAATGCATAAAACTGAAAATGAACAATACTAAAACTAATAATCACTCCTAATGCGCGGCATCTTCCCAGCGTGGAGGCAGTACTTCGCCTCCTCCGCCTCGCAGCGCTTGACGTACCGATCTGCCTCTTGTTGGCGGACGAGCGCAGACGATCTTGCCATTTCGTTGGACGCCCACCGGAGCTCCTCGTCGGTGGCATGCTGGAGCTTATCGTCCCACCTCCAAGCAGCGATGAGGCGCCTAGCGCCTCTAACCTTCCTCGCGAAGTACCCGTCTTTGTACACCTCCTCCGCACAACGATGCGCCCGCCCCCAAAGCTCCACCTTCTCCTTTTTTCTAGGCGGCATCACTGGCTTCACATGCCGCCTGGTACATGGCTTCCTCCTTCGCCATCTCCTTCTTGAACGCCACTTGCCTGGCTTTCTCAGTGGGCGGCAGTGACTTCCGCAAACAAAGATCTTGTAATGCCCAGGATGGAGTTATACCTCCTACGTGTCGAGGCACGACTTAAAGGCATAAGTCCATCCTAGAATGATCTCAAGTTTGGTAATCTTTGCACAACTCATGTAAAAGAGGGATAGTAAACTGAAAATAGTTGGCTTACAATCGCCACGTCACAGAATTACAGTACAAGTCTCAAACATCATACATTAAGATCACTACAACCCTCTAAGGGCAAAAGCCAAATGTCAAAGTACCAAACTCAGATAAATAAACCACAGGCGGATCGAATCCTAGTAAGAGACTCCACTACTGATCGTCCGGGTACCGCACATAGTACCGACTACGCTCCTCGTCGTACTCCCAATCCAGCTCGGTGCCATCGCCTGGATAGCTCACAGCTGGATCTGCATCTGGTGTGTGAAGTAACTGTGAGCCACAGAGGACTCAGCAATCCCGTTCCCTGGTAACAGAACTATTTAAGCCTTTAGGTGAGGGAGAAGGCTGAAGAAAAGAACAAGTCTGCAGCAGCAACTAGCATCTAGCTTACGCAAGTGAGAGCGAGAAGAGAAGGCATCGGCGAGAAGTGATCACGAAGTGATCCTAGCTACAAGCTCCACAATCATAACCCCTCCGTGTTCAACTCCCGAATCCCTATTCGGAAATTGAGAGTCACGGAACACACGCTGGTAGTGTATTAGTATCATTGTGTCAAGTTATCTACAACCGGAATTAACAAGCTCCCATCTGCCACATAACCGCGGGCACGGCTTTCGAAAGTTCAAACCCTGCAGGGGTGTTCCAACTTGACCCATTACAAGCCCACGATCCGCGGAGTCGCAACTCCAAAGTGGGAAGACCCGAGTATCCTCGGAATCCCGTGCTCAAGATATACCGAGCTAAGGTAAGGCTAATCCAGCAAATCCTCCCGGCGTGCCGACACCCTGATAGTAGCCGCGCGTATCTCGTCTCAGGCCACGACCGGATGGGTGATCCCACAGGTTTTTACCAGACCTTGAGTTTCCTCGAGGTGGCCCCGCGTAACCCCCAGTTTGGACCAACACTCATGTGGAGCACTGGCCCGGGTTGTTGAATTAAATAAAAAGGGTTTATAACTCCCTATGCAAGTTTAGTTTGTTATTAGGCAAATAGTACCAATGTTGGGATTTGCTGGAAAAGTCTTAGCACTTAGCGGTTTATCGAGGGGGTCCCATACACCCCAACCGTGTTAGGAACGCATAATCAAGGAACATAATACCGGCTTATACGGATCCTAATGGCATGAGTGGAACAAAACACCAAGCAAAAGGCTTAGCCTTCCACCCTTGCCAATATATAGATGATTTCAATTAAAGCATTTATATAGTGTGATATAACCCAACCAAACTTCAACATGGAGCAGGCATCTTCACTTCTCCTGCAACTAGCAACGCTATAAGAAGGGCTGAGCGAAGCGTACTTAGCCAAGCAACGGTTTACATAGGTAGGGTGGTTAAACATGGCAATTGGTTACAAGTAGGAGGCTGACAAGAAGAACATGGGCATCGAGGCAAAACTATAGATCGAGACTACTAGCAATAGGCAAAGATAGTAATGTTATCGGGGTTCGGTCATCTTGCCTGAAGAGAAGTCGTTTGGATCGTAAGAAGGGTCCTCGTGCTCAACCTCGTTGGAAACCTCGTGCTCAACTTCGTACCCGGTCTCAGCTTCCGGCTCTAAACAAAACAATCACACCAAGCACCAATCAACAAGATGCAATGCGCACTCGAAAAACATGAATGCATGATGGATGCACTAAAGATGCACATGGAGCACGGAAAACATCACTGAAGCAAAACACCTCAAAACAAGATAACAAACTGATATTATTAATCTACACAGAAAATCACCCAAGTTTGATATAAGATTCGCTGAAATCGGAGTTACGGGCTAAAAGTTATGCCCGAAACAAGATTTGAGCGAAAGCTGAAAATTACAGCAACATAGCATCTTTGGAGCTCAAAATAATTAAGCTACAGCACCCAAAAAGCATGGAAAAGGACATGAACACAAACTATACTTATAGTACAGCCACTAGGTCCAAAATGCACCCCCAACGGAGTCACGGATCAATAGCAATGATCTTGGACATATTGAACTTTGAAATAAAATTCTGGCAGCAGAATTTTATTGAAACTTTAGAGCAAAAGATAAACATGCTACAGCCACTCAAATGGACATGTGAGGACATGGATGGAAATACAACAATATATACTTCAAGGAACAATCAAAATCCACTCCAAAACTATCATGCATTTTCCTAGAACATCACACGAACATGGCATCGGAACGTTACAGATTTCGGACTTAGTGAAAATTCACTAAGTCCCAAAACAGCAATATCATCATAGCATACAAAAGAGCATGTTTAAGTCACCTCGAAACTAAACATGGCAAAGGGTAAGCACCTCATCAACATACACATGAAGGTGATCCCGAAACACACAAGCATGCATCAAAGAGGTGAACACACCGATTACAACGAGCTCAACAAGATGGCATTTGATAACAAGTGATAACACAACATATGAACATGGCACTTTGCAACGAGGATAACAAGGCAACAATAAATCTACCATGCAACATATCACACACAACACGTAGTTCGTGGCAAGACGAACACGTGGACATGCCATTTGCATCGTTTGGACAAACGAGCTAAAAGATATCACATGGCAAAGGTGGCATGAAAATAACACATAACAGCAGTTTATATCATGATGCACTCTTGCAACAGCAAAACAAGTGTCAAGATGACATCTAACATGCATGACTACAACAGGTAAAACGTAGAGGACATCTCCACGAACATCTGGACATGCTACACGCGCAAAACGGAGCAACAGGCACAAAGTTAGAGCAGTTCAAAGATTGCATATCAGATAAACAGATCTGGGGACTTAGTGGGGAAAACAACCTTAGGATCTGAAAAAAAAAAACAGACGCGGGCCGGATCTGGAGAAGTGGTGCGGCGGCGGCCCGCTGGAGGACGCTGGTGGAGGGCCCGGCGCGGCGCGGGCCTCGGTGGGGCGGCGCGGACGAGCGGCCTGGGAGGCGCCCGGGCGAGGGGCTGGGCCGGTCGGCCTGAGGCCCGTCGGGCGAAGCGGCGAAGGCGGCGGCGATGTGGTGTGGAAGCAGCGCCCGCGTGGGCCTCGGCGGGAGAGGGAGGTGGCGGCCCACCGGGGCGATCCGGCTTGCGGGAGCACGGGCCGGGAAAGTGGTCCACAGGGGCGACGTACGGGCCGCGGGGCGGCGATCTGGTCCGCCTGGCGTGGTCGAGGTTGCGGTCGAGCGACCGAGCGGAGGGAGCGCTCGACCGGCCCGGCGCGTTGACCTCGCCTGAGGTCAGATCGGATCGCAGCGACGGCGGCTCTGACGGCTGGATCGAGGGATCCCCTCGGGATCCGAGATGATTTCTTGGATCTGAGGAAGAAGGAAAAAAAAAGTGGAGAAGGGGGAAGAAGAAGGGGATGCCCAAATAGACTAGGGGGGTCTATATGTAGCAGTTTTTAGGGCTAGGAGGGGATTTAGGGGCGCTAGGAGCCCTCCGATCGCGATCCGACGGATCCGATCGCGGGGGTTGATTTAAAAGGCCTAGACGGAGATAAAAGAAAGCAGTAGGGGTATTTCCGGGACACGAAGTGAAGGCACATCGGACCCACACGGACAACGGAGGAAAAAGTCAACGGAGTCCAAACGAGACGAGATTTGAGAGGCGGGTTGCACACAACAAAACAACAACACACAACACAACCTCGCGGCACACCGGTAACGAAAAACGCCCGAACAACAAAGTAGGCCTACGGGACGTCACGGACACGTGAGGGAGCTCCGGAACGCGAAACGGACAACAGGAAGAAACACACGGAACCGGATGCAACCCACAACACAAAAGCAATGCAATGCACATGTCTACATGATATGAATGAATGCCACACACTCACACAACAAAACGACGAAAGCCCGAAAGAGAAAGAACCCGGAATGGAAATAGATGAAGCCGTAGATATATTATATACCCAAAAGGGAAAGTATTACATCCGGGGCATTACAAACTCTCCTCTACTACAAAAAGATCTCGTCCCGAGATCTAGGACTGGAAAAAGGAAGGGTACTCGGAACGAAGATGATCTTCTCGTTCCCAGGTAGCCTCTCGGTCGGTGTGATGTGACCACTTGACTTTCAGAAACTTGATGGACTTGTTGCGAGTCTTGCGTTCAGTTTCTTCGAGAATTGCAACTGGATGCTCTCGGTAGGAAAGGTCTTGTTGAAGATCAATCTCCTCAAACGGAATCATGCGCTCAGGTGCCTTGAAGCATTTGCGAAGTTGAGACACATGGAAGACATCATGAACATTTGCAAAGTTGGAAGGGAGCTCGAGCTGATAGGCTAGATCGCCTCTTTTGCCAAGAATCTTGAAAGGCCCGACGTATCTAGGAGCAAGTTTTCCTTTGATACCGAATCTTTGGGTTCCTTTCATCGGAGAAACTCGGAGATAGACATGATCACCGATGTCGAAAGCCAAATCACGATGCTTTCCATCATAGTAGCTCTTCTGACGCGACTGAGCGGCCTTGAGATTCTCACGTATGACTTTGCACATTTCTTCGGCTTCAGAGATCAAGTCATTGCCAAGAAGTTCGCGTTCACCTGTTTCAGACCAGTTGAGAGGGGTACGGCACTTTCTGCCATAGAGAATTTCAAACGGTGCTTTGCCTGCACTTGCTTGAAAGCTGTTGTTGTAAGAGAACTCGGCAAATGGAAGACAGTCTTCCCATTTCATGCCGAAGGAGATGACACAGGCTCTGAGCATATCTTCTAGGATCTGATTCACACGCTCGACTTGACCACTAGTCTGAGGGTGAAAGGCAGTGCTGAACCTGATCTTCGTGCCCATGGCGGACTGAAAGGAGTCCCAGAACCTTGATGTGAACAAGCTGCCACGGTCTGAGGATATCACTTGAGGAATGCCATGTAGGGACACAATTCTGGAAGTGTACAGCTCTGCAAGTTGAGCTGCATTGATTGATTCTTTGACTGGAAGAAAGTGAGCGACTTTGGTAAGCTTGTCAATCACCACAAAGATAGCATCATTGCCTCGCTTGGATTTAGGAAAGCCAGTGACGAAGTCCATTTCAATGTGGTCGAACTTCCACTCGGGAATAGGAAGAGGTTGGAGAAGACCGGCTGGACGTTGATGTTTTGCTTTCACTCTTCTGCATACATCACATTCATTCACGAATTGGGCAATCTCCCTTTTCATGCGTGTCCACCAGAAAGATTGCTTGAGGTCTTGATACATCTTGGAACTGCCAGGATGAATGGAAAGGAGAGAATCATGAGCTTCTTCCATTATGAGCTTCCTGAGATCACCTTTGGGAACAACGAGTCTGTCCTCGAAGAACAAGGTATCTCTCTCATCAACACGGAAGCACTTATATTTTGGAGTGCCCTTTGCAATCCCATGTTTCACCTTCTTCACCATGGTATCACTGAGCTGGGCCTCACGGACTTGATCTTCCAAGGTAGGAGCAATTTGGAGATTTGCAAGAAAACCCTGCGGAACAACTTGAAGGTTGAGCTTCCTGAATGCTTCACAAAGCTCAGGCTGGTGTGGCTTGATAAGAAGGCTGTTGCAATATGCCTTTCTGCTCAAAGCATCTGCAATCACATTCGCCTTGCCTGGAGTGTACTCAATGCTGGGGTTGTACTCTTGGATCATCTCGACCCAACGAGTCTAATGGAGGTTTAGATGCGGCTGTGTGAAGATGTACTTCAAGCTCTTGTGATCAGTGAAGATGTCGACCTTTCTGCCCAACAACAAATGTCTCCACGTAATCAGAGCATGTACCACAGCTGCTAGCTCGAGATCATGTGTGGGATAGTTCTTCTCACTGGGCTTGAGCTGCCGAGAAGTATATGCCACAATTTTCTTATCTTGCATAAGCACACCACCAAGGCCTTGAAGAGAAGCGTCACAGAACACTTCATAGGGCTTGGTTTCATCCGGAGGAGTCAGAACTGGAGCAGAGACAAGCTTCTCTTTGAGGGTTTTGAAAGCCACTTCACACTCGGGAGACCAAAAGTATTTGACATTCTTCTGAAGGAGGTTGGAAAGAGGCTTGGCAATCTTGGAGAAGTTCTCCACAAACCTTCTGCAATAGCTGGCAAGACCCAGAAAACTGCGGAGCTGCTTGACGTTCTGAGGAGCTTCCCAGTTGACAATTGCTTCAACTTTCTTGGAATTAACCGCAATACCGTCAGCTGAGATGATGTGGCCCAGGTACAAAACCTTATCGAGCCAAAACTCGCACTTGGAGAACTTGGCATAGAATTTATGCTCTCGGAGTCGATCAAGAACCAGACGCAAGTGCTTTTCGTGATCTTCTTCATTCTTGGAAAACACCAGAATATCATCCAGATACACAAGCACGAACTCTCCAGTATAGGGGTTGAAGATGTAATGCATCATCCTTGAAAAGGTAGGAGGAGCATTGGCGAGGCCGAAGGACATGACGGTATACTCGTATGAACCGTAGCTCGTTCTGAAGGCCGTCTTGGGAATGTCTTCCTCGCGAATGCGAATTTGATGGTAGCCCATTCGGAGGTCAAGCTTAGAGAACACTTTAGCTCCTTTGAGCTGCTCAAAGAGTTCGTTGATGTTGGGGAGCGGATACTTGTTCTTAATCGTCTTCTTGTTCAATGGCCGGTAGTCAACACAGAGACGCTCCGTGCCATCTTTCTTCTTGACAAATAAGACACCACAGCCCCACGGAGATATACTCGGTCTGATGAGACCCATACTCTCCTGCTTATCAAGCTGCTTCTTCAATTCCTTCAATTCATCCGGAGAGAGCTTGTAAGGACGCCGGCAAGCAGGTTCGGTGCCCGGCTCGAGTTCAATGACAAACTCGACCTGACGGTGTGGAGGCATGCCTGGAAGATCTTCTGGAAAGACGTCTTGATATTCGTTCACCACTGGAATTTGCTCTATGGCATTAATTTCGCCCTTATCATTAAGAGAGAAAAGCCGAATAGTATTATCCCTGGAGGCGAAGATAATCACATCTTCATCAGAATGAATCAACTTGACTTCCTTTTGAGCACAATCAATGTGAGCATCATGCTGAGAAAGCCAATCCATTCCGAGAATGAGGTCGATGTCAGAATGACCAAGAATCACCGGAGAAGCCAAAAATCGATAATCACCCATGCGAATAGAAACATCCGGAGCATATATACTGGAATGCATCAATCTACCCGGAGAAACAACTGATAACTCCCTTGACAAACTTTTGATGTCCACATCATACTTGGATGCAAAAGGTTGAGACATGAAAGAGCATGATGCACCCGAATCAAATAACACTTTAGCAGGTATAGAGTTCACTGGAAGGTTACCCAGAATGACATCAGAAGAAGCCTCCGCTTGTGCTGCATTCATCAGATTGACCCTTGCAGACTTTGGATCATGCCTGACAATAGCTGAACTCATAGGTGGAGGAGGTGGAAGACGCTTCGGATTCGGACATCTGTTGGCATAGTGACCTTTCTGAGTGCATTTGTTGCAAGTCACTTCTGAGAGAGGACGGAACTGAGAGCCACTGGACTTGGAGCCTTGAGACTGAAACTGCTTCTTCGACTGGTTGCTCGGGTTGGGTGGGTGGGAGAAACCACGACCACTAGAGTTCTTGTTGTTGGAGTTGTTGAAGTTGCTGGAGTTGTTGTATGGAGCTCGAATCACTGGAGGAGGAGGAAGCCAGAATTTCTATTGTTTCGCAGCCAACTGAGACGATGAGGAAGAGTGAACAGCATCTCGAATTCTCTTCTTAGAAGCCTCCATCTTAAGCTGAGCTGCTTCTTGTTTCAAAGCCATGTTATAGAACTTATCGAATTCGTCTGGCTCGAACAAAGTGAGAGCAAGCTGAAGTTCATCTTTGAGACCTCCACGGAACTGATAGATTTTACTCTTTGCATCAGGAATGTCTTGCTTTGCATAGCGAGCGAGGTTTTGGAACTTGACATTATACTGATAGACTATCATGGAACCCTGCTTGAGGTTGCGGAATTGCTCACGCATACCCTCGATAACACTTGTAGGAATGTGATGCGAGCGGAAATCCTTGCAGAAATTCTCCCATGAGATCACTTGACCCGGCCTTGAGTCTTTGTACTGCTGCCACCAGTCAGCTACTTGATCTTTCAGTTGGAAGGCTGCAAACTTCACATAGTCATCTTCTTTCACGTTACTGCACTCAAAATGCTTCTTTATGTCGGTCAGCCAATCCTCAGCATCAAGAGGGTCGACACAGTAACTGAAAGCTTTAGGATTGTTAGCCAAGAACTGGTTGAGGGTAGCATGGTGCTGCTGGAAGAAGTTGCCTTGGTTCATTGGAACGCCCTGATTAGCTTGATTAGCTTGCATAGCCTGCATTTGCTGCATCATCTGCATCATCAACTGAGTGTTCTGAGCAGTAGACTGCATAATTGCTCTCCAAGCCTCTGGCGGAGGAGGAGGAGAAGGAGGACGCTCTGGAACCTCTTCACCCTCTGGGTTAGCATTCGGAACCCTTTTCGGAGCCATCCTGTAAGACATGACCACGAATCAGCAATTGATTGACAAAAGGAATAAGCTGAATCAATGGAATGAATTGCAACAAGTCTTCACAATAATCATTCGAACAATAAGAACGAATGAAATCATCCGAACAAGAGGAACGAATGAATTTCTCAGTTAATTGATAACATCAGTCTTCACGAGAAGCCACATAGGGGTCAAAATGAAAAATAAGAAAAACAACAAGGTTCAGACGGGAACAAACACAAGAGAGGAGTTTCGTTCTAACATCTTTGTGCTGAAAGCATATAAACGCGTTACGAAAAGGTTTTGCAATCCCCGGATCAGCATAGCCAAGGAACCTTTAAGATGCAACTCCTGATAGTAACCTCGGTCATATAACTCCTTCACTCAATGTCGAACCCCGAACTCACTAACCTGCATTCGTTGGAAGAATGCCTACGATCTACTGGATGAAACCCACCTATAGTTTTCCGAAAGATTCCAGTTATGCAATCAGGTGTTGGGGATACACGGGAAGCACCGCGCAATCAACTCTAACCTACATCCAGGTGTATCCATCCTTCAACACATAACCAGTCTTTCTCGGAAACTGTGTACCTCGGACCTTCGAAAAGCATCCACTATAACAAGCTATGGCAATACTCCCGAACTACCTCCCCAGTACTGGGTGATGTCGGGGTTATCTTGCCACTGGCCGTATAGGGGAGATTTTCGATGTCGGCCGTCTTAAGTATTTAGTACTGTCGCGATAAGCTTGTTACAATGATACCCCGAAGCTCAACTCCTCGGTAACAGGAGGCATCGGGAACAATATCCTTGTCACAAGAACATCGAAACAATCCCAGAATACTCGCGGGATTCCTAAAAAAAATTTTGTGCAAATTTTGAAGATAGGAGAGACAAGAGTAGACGTCAGGAGTCCTCACCAGAGAGAAAGGGGATGAGAAGCAAAGAAATCCTACTCTCCGATATAATATAGGACTCAAAAAGTTTTTCAGTGTGTGCCTAGACTCAACCGTCAACGGTTCGATCAAACAGTGGGGGCTCCTAGGTCGGAGAAGGCTCTGAATACCAACTTGTAATGCCCAGGATGGAGTTATACCTCCTACGTGTCGAGGCACGACTTAAAGGCATAAGTCCATCCGAGAATGATCTCAAGTTTGGTAATCTTTGCACAACTCATGTAAAAGAGGGATAGTAAACTGAAAATAGTTGGCTTACAATCGCCACGTCACAGAATTACAGTACAAGTCTCAAACATCATACATTAAGATCACTACAACCCTCTAAGGGGAAAAGCCAAATGTCAAAGTACCAAACTCAGATAAATAAACCACAGGCTGATCGAATCCTAGTAAGAGACTCCACTACTGATCGTCCGGGTACCGCACATAGTACCGACTACGCTCCTCGTCGTACTCCCAATCCAGCTCGGTGCCATCGCCTGGATAGCTCACAGCTGGACCTGCATCTAGTGTGTGAAGTAACTGTGAGCCACAGAGGACTCAGCAATCCCGTTCCCGAGTAACAGAACTATTTAAGCCTTTAGGTGAGGGAGAAGGCTGAAGAAAAGAACAAGTCTGCAGCAGCAACTAGCATCTAGCTTACGCAAGTGAGAGCGAGAAGAGAAGGCATCGGCAAGAAGTGATCACGAAGTGATCCTAGCTACAAGCTCCACAATCATAACCCCTCCGTGTTCAACTCCCGAATCCCTATTCGGAAATTGACAGTCACGGAACACACGCTGGTAGTGTATTAGTATCATTGTGTCAAGTTATCTACAACCGGAATTAACAAGCTCCCATCTGCCACATAACCGCGGGCACGGCTTTCGAAAGTTCAAACCCTGCAGGGGTGTTCCAACTTGACCCATTACAAGCCCACGATCCGCGGAGTCGCAACTCCAAAGTGGGAAGACCCGAGTATCCTCGGAATCCCGTGCTCAAGATATACCGAGCTAAGGTAAGGCTAATCCAGCAAATCCTCCCGGCGTGCCGACACCCTGATAGTAGCCGCGCGTATCTCGTCTCAGGCCACGACCGGATGGGTGATCCCACAGGTTTTTACCAGACCTTGAGTTTCCTCGAGGTGGCCCCGCGTAACCCCCAGTTTGGACCAACACTCATGTGGAGCACTGGCCCGGGTTGTTGAATTAAATAAAAAGGGTTTATAACTCCCTATGCAAGTTTAGTTTGTTATTAGGCAAATAGTACCAATGTTGGGATTTGCTGGAAAAGTCTTAGCACTTAGCGGTTTATCGAGGGGGTCCCATACACCCCAACCGTGTTAGGAACGCATAATCAAGGAACATAATACCGGCTTATACGGATCCTAATGGCATGAGTGGAACAAAACACCAAGCAAAAGGCTTAGCCTTCCACCCTTGCCAATATATAGATGATTTCAATTAAAGCATTTATATAGTGTGATATAACCCAACCAAACTTCAACATGGAGCAGGCATCTTCACTTCTCCTGCAACTAGCAACGCTATAAGAAGGGCTGAGCGAAGCGTACTTAGCCAAGCAACGGTTTGCATAGGTAGGGTGGTTAAGCATGGCAATTGGTTACAAGTAGGAGGCTCACAAGAAGAACATGGGCATCGAGGCAAAACTATAGATCGAGACTACTAGCAATAGGCAAAGATAGTAATGTTATCGGGGTTCGGTCATCTTGCCTGAAGAGAAGTCGTTCGGATCGTAAGAAGGGTCCTCGTGCTCAACCTCGTTGGAAACCTCGTGCTCAACTTCGTACCCGGTCTCAGCTTCCGGCTCTAAACAAAACAATCACACCAAACACCAATCAACAAGATGCAATGCGCACTCGAAAAACATGAATGCATGATGGATGCACTAAAGATGCACATGGAGCACGGAAAACATCACTCAAGCAAAACACCTCAAAACAAGATAACAAACTGATATTATTAATCTACACAGAAAATCACCCAAGTTTGATATAAGATTCGCTGAAATCGGAGTTACAGGCTAAAAGTTATGCCCGAAACAAGATTTGAGCGAAAGCTGAAAATTACAGCAACATAGCATCTTTGGAGCTCAAAATAATTAATCTACAGCACCCAAAAAGCATGGCAAAGGACATGAACACAAACTAGACTTATAGTACAGCAACTAGGTCCAAAATGCACCCCCAACGGAGTCACGGATCAATAGCAATGATCTTGGACATATTGAACTTTGAAATAAAATTCTGGCAGCAGAATTTTATTGAAACTTTAGAGCAAAAGATAAACATGCTAGAGCCACTCAAATGGACATGTGAGGACATGGATGGAAAGACAACAATATATACTTCAAGGAACAATCAAAATCCACTCCAAAACTATCATGCATTTTCCTAGAACATCACACGAACATGGCATCGGAACGTTACAGATTTCAGACTTAGTGAAAATTCACTAAGTCCCAAAACAGCAATATCATCATAGCATACAAAAGAGCATGTTTAAGTCACCTCGAAACTACACATGGCAAAGGGTAAGCACCTCATCAACATACACATGAAGGTGATCCCGAAACACACAAGCATGCATCAAAGAGGTGAACACACCGATTACAACGAGCTCAACAAGATGGCATTTGATAACAAGTGATAACACAACATATGAACATGGCACTTTGCAACGAGGATAACAAGGCAACAATAAATCTACCATGCAACATATCACACACAACACGTAGTTCGTGGCAAGACGAACACGTGGACATGCCATTTGCATCGTTTGGACAAACGAGCTAAAAGATATCACATGGCAAAGGTGGCATGAAAATAACACATAACAGCAGTTTATATCATGATGCACTCTTGCAACAGCAAAACAAGTGTCAAGATGACATCTAACATGCATGACTACAACAGGTAAAACGTAGAGGACATCTCCACGAACATCTGGACATGCTACACGCGCAAAACGGAGCAACAGGCACAAAGTTAGAGCAGTTCAAAGATTGCATATCAGATAAACAGATCTGGGGACTTAGTGGGGAAAACAACCTTAGGATCTGAAAAAAAAAACAGACGCGGGCCGGATCTGGAGAAGTGGTGCGGCGGCGGCCCGCTGGAGGACGCTGGTGGAGGGCCCGGCGCGGCGCGGGCCTCGGTGGGGCGGCGCGGACGAGCGGCCTGGGAGGCGCCCGGGCGAGGGGCTGGGCCGGTCGGCCTGAGGCCCGTCGGGCGAAGCGGCGAAGGCGGCGGCGATGTGGTGTGGAAGCAGCGCCCGCGTGGGCCTCGGCGGGAGAGGGAGGTGGCGGCCCACCGGGGCGATCCGGCTTGCGGGAGCACGGGCCGGGGAAGTGGTCCACAGGGGCGACGTACGGGCCGCGGGGCGGCGATCTGGTCCGCCTGGCGCGGTCGAGGTTGCGGTCGAGCGACCGAGCGGAGGGAGCGCTCGACCGGCCCGGCGCGTTGACCTCGCCTGAGGTCAGATCGGATCGCAGCGACGGCGGCTCTGACGGCTGGATCGAGGGATCCCCTCGGGATCCGAGATGATTTCTTGGATCTGAGGAAGAAGGAAAAAAAAAGTGGAGAAGGGGGAAGAAGAAGGGGATGCCCAAATAGACTAGGGGGTCTATATGTAGCAGTTTTTAGGGCTAGGAGGGGATTTAGGGGCGCTAGGAGCCCTCCGATCGCGATCCGACTGATCCGATCGCGGGGGTTGATTTAAAAGGCCTAGACGGAGATAAAAGAAAGCAGTAGGGGTATTTCCGGGACACGAAGTGAAGGCACATCGGACCCACACGGACAACGGAGGGAAAAGTCAACGGAGTCCAAACGAGACGAGATTTGAGAGGCGGGTTACACACAACAAAACAACAACACACAACACAACCTCGCGGCACACCGGTAACGAAAAACGCCCGAACAACAAAGTAGGCCTACGGGACGTCACGGACACGTGAGGGAGCTCCGGAACGCGAAACGGACAACGGGAAGAAACACACGGAACCGGATGCAACCCACAACACAAAAGCAATGCAATGCACATGTCTACATGATATGAATGAATGCCACACACTCACACAACAAAACGACGAAAGCCCGAAAGAGAAAGAACCCGGAATGGAAATAGATGAAGACGGAGATATATTATATACCCAAAAGGGAAAGTATTACATCCGGGGCATTACAGATCTGTCTGGCACAAAACCAATCCAAAGTTGGGGGGTCCAGCACAACCTTGTCTTGTAGCGCGTAGGGGTCCTCCTCATCACCGCTCTTCGACTGAGCATCCTCGGGGGGCGGCAATATCCTCGTCGGCGCGTGGACAGATCGGCAGCGCCATGGCAGAGCTTTGAGAGAGAGAGAGAGGGCGGGCGAGGGGAGGATGTAGATGAGAATGCAGGCGGGACGACGTGAGAAAGGTAGTACTTATTGGCAGTCGGAATCTAGATCGACGGGAACGGTACACACACTGGTCGTCGGAATTTACGAGTACTGTAGTCTGAATTACACACGATCCCTGCATTAGAATCCGTGTGTGAACATAATAGCCGAAGGTTTCCAGTACAGAACCATCTCATATTAATAACCCTTCCATTCACCTTCCAAACCTTGAGGCCCGAAATAGAGTGCCAATCTTTGGGGTCCAGTTCTCTTGCCAGATCTTTACATTATATTATTTGACCACCAGATATTTACATTGTCTGAAGATTTTTCAAATCGCACACAAGTACAAAAAATATGATTTTTCAAACCGTTATGGTTAGCCGTTGCATGTAGATGTAGTTCAAATTTGAATTACAGTCATTAAATGGCTAGAAAATCACTTAAATGTCTTTAAAAGGTCAAATGACCCCTGAAATTTTCCAATTTTCACATGATAGTTGTATTCAATGCTGAGGATATCGCTTATCGTTATCGTCTCGGTCACCTGGGATTATACATTAATCGGAAATCGACCGATTAATCTATTTATCGGTCGACTATTAATCGGCCATTTTTTTCAAATCCCTGGTTCCTAACACTAAAATATGCTATATTCAACACCAAAACAATATGAGACAGAAGTATTACGTTGAATCCTAGCCTTTGAATCCTGATATAATGACAAACAAAATATAAAAACATTACATATTGTGTAACAAGGTCCACAAAACATAAATAAACATAGTTCTTGCAAACATAGTGCTACAAATAGGCCCGATTTATTGGTAGATTCCCGATAAATCGCCTGTCATAGCGATAAATAGGGCCAAATGATAAATGATGAAGATAAGGCATAATCTTATCGGTCACCCCAAGAGTAGTGATAAATCGGACGATAAATTGTTGTATCGGAAGATTTCTTAAACAGTGGTTGTATTAGTGCATGTTAAATGTAGAAAAAAATTAAGGCCATAAGGGGAAGCTATCTACCGTTCGTCATCAAACATGCATTGTTCCCTCTCGGAACCATTAGCCTTCTAGTGAGTTGCTCCGGTTTGTGTGGGGTGTGTGTCCAAACATTTGTCAAACAGGCCAATTTTTTTACCACATCATCTTGGTGGCATGACATTACATCAAGCAAGGTTTCATGTTTTTCTGATCATTTTTTTTTTGAATTTCAATGCCATGGCACTCCATGCATGTACATGTGTCGATGCCGTGAGACCAATATGCTTGAAAATTCTTTCTAATTTACTACACATGGAATTAACTAGCACACAAGTACGCAAATATGATTTTTCAAACCGTTATGGTTAGCCATTGCATGTAGATGTAGTTCAAATTTGAATTACGGTCAATAAATGGCTGGAACATCACTTAAATGTCTTTAAAAGGTCAAATGATCCCTGAAATTTTCCAAATTTTCAGATGATAGTTGTATTAGTGGACGTTAAACATAGAAAAAAATTGAAGGCCGTAAGGGGAAGCTATCTCCTGTTCGTCATCCAACATGCATTGTTCCCTCTCGGAACCACTAGCCTTCTAGTGAGTTGCTCCGGTTTGTGATGGGTGTGTGTCCAAACTTTCGCCAAACAGGCCAATTTTCTTACCACATCATCTCGGTGGCATGACATTACATCAAGCAAGGTTTCATGTTTTTCTGATCATTTTTTAATTTTTTGGAATTTAAATGCGATGACACTCCATGCATACATATGTGCCCATGACATGAGACCAAAATCATTGAAAATTCCTTCTAATTTACTATACATGGAATTAACTTGCACTTAAGTACACAAATATGATTTTTCAAACCATTATGGTTAGCCGTTGCATGTAGATGTAGTTCAAATTTGAATTACGGTCATTAAACGTCTAGAAAATCACTTAAATATCTTCAAAAGGTCAAATGATCCCTGACATTTTCCAATTTTTCACATGACAGTTGTATTAGTGCACGTTACACGTAGAAATATTTTGAAGGCCGTAAGAGGAAGCTATCTCCCATTCGTTGTCAAACATGCATTGTTCCCTCTCAGAACCATGAGCCTTCTGGTGAGTTACTCCGGTTTGTGAGGGGTGTGTGTGCAAACTTTCATCAAACATGCCAATTTTTTTACCACATCATCTTGGTGGCATGACATTACATCAACCAAGGTTTCATGTGTTTTTGATTTTTTTAATATTTTGGAATTTAAATGCCATGGCACTCCATGCTTTATTGTGTCATAGCCGTTAGACCAATATATTTGAAAATTCCTTCCAAATTACTGCACATGGATTTAAATCCCACACAAGTACACAAATATGATTTTTCAAACTGTTATGGTTAGCCGTTGCATGTACATCTACTTCTAATTTGAATTACGGTCATTAAATGGCTAGAAAATCACTTTAATGTCTTGAAAAGGTCAAATGACCACTGAATGTTTTCAAAATTCGACATGACAGTTGTATTAGTGCACGTTACACGTAGAAAAAAAATTGTAGGTCGTAAGAGGAAGCTATCTCCCATTCGTTATCAAACATGCATTGTTCCCTCTCGGAACCACAAGACTTCTAGTGAGTTGCTCTGGTTTGTGAGGGGTGTGTCCAAAATTTCGTCAAACATGCCAATTTTTTACCACGTCATCTTGGTGGCATGACATTAAATCAACCAAAGTTTCATGTGTTTCTTATATTTTTTAAATTTTCTGAAATTTAAGTGCCATGGCACTCCATGCTTAATTGTGTCATAGCCGTTAGATCAATATGTTTGTAAATTCCTTCCAATTACTTCACATGGAATTAAATTACACACAAGTACACAAAAATGATTTTTCAAGCCGTATGGTTAGCCCTTACATGTATATCTAGTTCGAATTTGAATTACAGTACATAAATGGCTAGAAAATCACTTAAATGTCTTCAAAAGGTCAAATGACCCCTAAAATTTTCCAAAATTTGACATGACAGTTGTATTAGTGCATGTTACATGTAGAAATTTTTTGAAGGCCGAGATATCTCCCGTTCATCATCAAACAAGCATTGTTCCCTTTCGGAACCACGAGGCTTCTAGTGAATTGCTCCGGTTTGTGAGGGGTGTGTGTCCAAACTTCCGCCAAACATGCCAAATTTTTTACCACATCATCTTGGTGGCACAACATTACATCAACCAAGGTTTCATGTGTTTTTGATCATTTTTTTATTTTTTTGGAATTTAAATGCCATGGCACTCCATGCTTAATTGTGTCATAGCTGTTAGACTAATATGTTTGAAAATTCCTTCCAATTTACTGCACATGGAATTAAATCGCACACAAGTAGACAAAATATGACTTTCCAAACGGTTATGGTTAGCTGTTGCATGTACATGTAGTTCAAATTTCAATTACGATCATTAAATGGCTAGAAAATCACTTAAATGTCTCAAAAGTTAAAATGACCCCTGAAATTTTCCAAAATTTGACATGATAGTTGTATTAGTACTATAAAATTTTGCGTACATTTGAAACACCATGCGTTGCCACTTTACTCCAAATTCATCTTTTACAGCTAATAAAAAATATCTACAACATCACACATAGTTCAAATTTCTGGGTCTATTTAAATCTTCTTCCTTAAGCTTCGCGGGCTCATCTGCCCCAGTGCCGGCAACCCCCGAAACCATGAATCCCAATCCCCATTCCCGCACCCCCTTCTTGCAAAGATGACGCCGTGGAAACGTTTCGTGAAGGCCCGTACGATGGCCGC
>LR738710.1:340613126-340644993 GCA_902687465.1 Secale cereale | reverse complement strand
CCCCCCCCCCCCCCGAGAGCCTCCGCCTACACCGAGAGTGCGGCCCCCTACGCCGAGAGTGCCACCACATCCGCATTGAGTGCGGCCGCTTCCGCCAAGAGGGCATCTGCGGTAGCCGACAGGGCAGCTGCAGCAGCCGAGACGGCTGCAGCTGCTGCTGCAATGGCGGCTGTAAACGTCGAGAGCGCTCGAGCTATCGTCCATGCTGCCAATGTCGCCCTGGCCCAGGTTGACGCCATCCACGCCAAGATATTCCAGGCCACTTCGGATTCCAGCATGCAACCCATGTCCGAAAAGGCGGTGGTGGCCATGGAGCACCTTCTTCCTCATGAAGTCCCCGAGCGGGAGCTGGAGATGCAGGAGGCGGCAAAGATCGAGGAGTGCCGGGAGGAGGAGTTGCGCGTGGCCGGGGTCGAGGTAGAGAAGAGCATGTCCGTCAAGGAATTGGCGGTGGAGTACAAACGCAAGCGCTAGCGCAACCACTAGTACAAGTACTACAACCTTGAGGGCGACACCGAGGACGAGGACGAGGATGCGGTCGTCTTCAGCAGGTGGTACGCGGAGTCCGCCAACGGCGGCATGTCGCCAGGACAACTCATCAACGTCTCATCTCACACCGGTGATGTATAGGCCGACACGGTGTCGGATTTGGTAAAATTATGTGTACTTAGGCTTTGTTTTTATTGCTAGTCTTTTGTTAGAGCAATGCTTAGGCAAGTGGCTCTGTTTAATTACTAAAATGGCTCGACTCAGTAAGTGTGGTCTGTCTGCCGTACTCTCTTTTGTGCGCCCAAATTAGCAAGCGATGTTAAATTATGCAATGATGTACCCGGGGAAATTTCCACCAAAATTTGAATTATCAAGCTCATCCCATGCGCGTAAAGTAGAAGAATCGTTTGCGATGCACACAATCGTTCAAAGTGAATGGTCTCCGGTGGCACCCTGGGCAAAGTTTCCCTCCACATTTAGAAAATTTTGGCCTACCACCGAAATATCTATCCCCCTTCCCCACCCTTTTCTCCCTGACCACAAGTGACATTTCCCCAGTTTCCTCCTTCCTTCCTTGCTTCCTAAGCAATAGCTGCTTCCTCGCTTGCTTCCTCGCTCTCACCATCTCGCATCCTACCATCGGGGTCGCCATGGTGTTTTTCAAAGACCTCTCTAGCGGTTCCTCCTCTGATGACGACTCCTTTACCACCCGGGTATGCCTCACTTCTCTCTCGGGCTATGACTTGGAATGAAGGATTTTTACCCGGCGGTCGATTTGAGTCATTTCTTCCTCTTGTAGCTCCCTAGGACCATCAGTTGCAACGAATGGAGTCGAGTGGCTGAAGATCTATCTGCTCGTTGTCACCATCAATCTCCATGCGTGAAGCTAGTTGCGTTTGAATCTGTGGACAGTGGGAGGAAGTTTCTGGCATGTTAAGGGAAGGTTAGACCCTCTTTCGTTGTTACAAAGAATTTGTTAGATGTGATTTAAAACTGTCACGGTCCCAACCCATTCATACCACACCTTCAACCAAACGCATCCTAAGACAGTGTCATAGTTTGTACCTAGTATCTAAAATTGTTGCCATTTCCTCAACGGTGCCATTAAAAAATTATTTGGCACCGCTTCAGCAGTTTGTGCAGCCAACTTTGGTCTACACATCCTAGTAGCTCAGCAGTAAAATACTAAATCTTTATAGCATGAAGGAATTGGGCATCGTAGCAACTAGGTGCTCCGGATTCCGGGTCCTGATTTTTATCCGCTGCATCGGCTCGGCGGTGCAAGGCACCGGTGCGAGATGTAGCAACAGTTGTCTTTACACAAGTTTTGGCATACATAGTAGACGGCCTTAGTGCTATTAGTTCTATGTTAGTAAATTTGTGCATGTACACACCTATTAGTATCAATTTGATGTCATCCAAACACTGTCGCTATGTTGTTGCCGTTATATTTACCTTCCTCATAAAATATTCAGTTTGTTATTTATTGTACATGAGTAAGAACTTGTAGCATTGTTGTAGTTAATTATAGCTTCTGATGTTTCAGAATTTGGTTGTTGTCTCTGTAGCAATTAATTCATTTTGCACATTGATTTTTGTGAGAAAATATGTCATAATAACATGTTTCTTCAGTTTTTCAAAATAAGAATTGGTGATTTTCTATGTTTCTATGAACCCATTTCCCCTACAATTTTTACTGATCTAGTTTTAAGCATTATAGGATTCATGGAAGTGTTCTTACTTGGAGTGGGATTATCAAGAGTGTCCACAGTCTTTGAAGATGTGCGTAGTAAAGCTCTGGAGCATGTATGAGGAAGAGAACAGAGGTAGGCTTAGAGAAAGTGTTGTCAACACTAAAGAATATTTAAAGATGCGGGATAAAAAGAGGAAGGTGGACAATGAGCTCAGATTTAAAAATCAGACTTTGCTAAGATGGTGTTGGCGAAGGAGGAAGCACTTTCTAGTTGGGTAGTGCAAAACAGGTACTTCATAAACTGAAAGCAGATGTGAATAAGACAAGCCTGGATGATCTCGAATAGGGAAATGAATATATTGTTCTAATATTATTCTTATGAAGTTGAACTAGCTATATGTTGTATTGTTCTGTTTTCAGGTAGCTATCATACTGTGATATTAAAATATATTTATGTGCCTGATATGAAATTGGCAAACATATGTTTGATACGAAATGTGAATTTGTGTAATAATGGAATTATTAATTGTAAACTAATAAACCTGATAAATGTGTCATGGAACTTTGCAAACGGTTCTAGCAGGAAAAGCGCTTGTGATGGATAGCCCAATGCCACACAGTTTTCTTCATCAAATCGTGTGTGATGTAGATGATGTAGATACACCTATCACACACGACCCTATAAATAAACATGTGTGGGATGTACATACGAACAGAAACGTTTTCCCTGGATTAACTGTGTGGGATGTCCATAATAACGAAAACGTATTCCTTGGATTAACTGTGTGTGATATACATACGAACGGAAATGTTTTTCAGGGATTCACCGTGTGGGATGTACATACGAATGGAAATGCATGAGTTTCGATGCCTTGCCCGATCGCACGAGAGCTCATTTTGCCCCAGCCCGTGTGCCAGGAGGGCCTATCTCCAATGGTTTCTGGGTCGTGTGGGAAGGATCCCCTATCGCCCACACTCACTTGGCGACAGTTCCAAATGTCGTCGCGGAAAGGGGTTAAAAACCGTTTGTATAGCACCGACGTGTACAAGTGGGAGGTCCCTTTTGGTTCATTAAGGGGATGGGCACGTTGCACAAAGAGCGGAGAAGCGCGGAGCAGCGCGTCGGGGATCACACGAGTAGTTTTTAACCAGGTTCGGGCTGTCACAAGGCGTAAAACCCTACTCCTGCTTTGGTGGATTGATGGTGGAAAGGTGGAAAATTGACGCGCCACTCTTGCCCGGCAAGGTCGCCTTGGGGTGAGAGTGGTCGCGCGTATCAGTGTGTACGGGTTCGAATGGCCAAATCCTTTCTACGGTTTCCATGGGCCTCCTTTTGTAGGTTAAGGTATCACCACAGTTGCAAATTAGTCTTTCCAAGCTGATTAGATAGCAAACAATGCTATCATACCTAACTCTGCAGCTGACAAAGTGCATTAAATTCACTGCTTAGTGTCACATCACAGATCACCCGGCAAACCTTGCCGGGCTCGTTTTGCCAGCTGTGTTCCTGGTTGCTTCACACATCTCTATACGAGTGTCATTTGATTGCTCTTGTGGTAGGAAATGGCTGCCACATAGCAAGAGGTGGACACTAAGCCACCTTGGAGCTTGACACTTCACTCATTGGCGATGGGCGTCGCTCCGAGGTGGAGTTTTACCTCTGCATGCCCCGGCAAGCCTGCCGGTGAGATCTTGGTGGCTTGCTACCGGGGGAATTTGGCTCCTCACCAGGTTACCATGCCTGGCAAGGATGGTTCTCATTCTGGTGGTGCCTTGCATCTTGCTTGTCTTAATCTCCCTCAATAGCCCCCTGATTCCTCAAGGAGCTGATCTGTTTGTGTCTTGATCTGGTGCTCGGTGCTGTAAACTTGCCATTGAACATGAGCAGTTATTGTCCGGGCACTAGTCTGGGGAAAACACATACCTCTGTCTATGTTCCCCAACATAAGCCCCCGGGCCTGAGCCAAACATGTCATTGGGTACGTTGGGTTAGGCCCCAAATAGTGCACGGACACGTGGCAAGGAGGAGCCATACAATGGCTCGTTATGATGATTCTGTCCGACGTCCACTTCGTGCAATTATCATGAATCGTGGGGGTGTGGGACTGTAGCAGTTAATGTAAAAATGGTAATCTTTTCTGAAGAGCCGCGCCGCCCCCACGTCTTATCCCATGAAAATGGAGGGATGTTGTCAGGACCGGTTTTCCAATAAAACCTTTATTGAAAAATCGCCCCTTTCATCAAGCTAGTATAGAGAAATCCTCCATACTGGCAGACAAATCCTTGATACAGAAATCCAGAAGTGCTGAATATAATACAGGGTTGAGCTGAGGCTGCTCAACAATTTATTACAAGCACGCCAATATTATACATAGAGGCGGATATGACACAACTGGATATGGTGGCATAACTACTAACTCGTGGATATGGTGGTAGTGGATATGTCACAGCGGTGTGGGTGGCGTGACTCCAGTATCTTACACTCATCAAGCGCCGGAGTGAGGCTTGATGATTTTATTATGGTGGCGGAAGCGTATATAATACAAGTGACCAACTCCAGGATCGCAAGGGACTGACTGGGACTCCTCTAGGCGTCGGACTCGCTATCGAATTCTTCATCCATAAGATCGCCTTCGTCAACATCTGGCCAAATCAACAAGCCAGGTGAGTACTTTGAATGTACTCGCAAGACAGTTTGGACACAAGATATAACAATTGCAAACATGATGCACAAGAGCAATAATGCACACGTAAGTAATTCAATTAGTGTTGCAAGATAAATAAATAGCGGAAGACCAATCGGGTGTCTGGAGCGACGCCTCGAAAGGTAAAATAGAATAAACGTGCCACAGTCGGGCGTCAGGGCGACACCGCAAAAAGGGCTTATATCAAGGTAAATAACATGAATGCCACAGTCGGACGTCTGAGCGACATCACATAAAGGGCTTATATCAAAAGTAAATAACATGAATGCCACAGTCGGACGTCTGAGCGACATCACGTAAAGGGCTTATATCAAAAGTAAATAACGTGAATGCCACAGTCGGACGTCTGAGCGACATCACGTAAAGGGCTTATATCAAAAGTAAATAACATGAATGCCACAGTCGGACGTCTGGGCGACATCGCATAAAGGGCTTATATCAAACAAGGAAAAAAAAATTTGAGTAGTTCCTGGAGGTAGCACCGTCCTAAGGAATACTCGGCACACAAAAGTAAACGGGTTAGTCCATTCACAGAGGTAACGATCAACCGAGTTTACCCTTGTCAGAAATATTAATCCTACAGAGACTGACACTGAGACTGACACGGATCTGCTAACCAACGTCCTTGTCCAAGGACTTGATTATGCGAATGGTTTTGACTCTGCAGAGTTTGTACCTTACCACAGCCAACGGATTTCAGTAGTCACCAAGGACTAGTTCCGTCCACGGTATTTTAGAAGAAAACACATCTAACCGGTACACACCCATTCCACATTCCGCTGCCAGGAATCACCCTAGGCAACGTTCACGAAGACTCTTGAGGCGGGGAGGCCACTCCTCGAATAGCATGGGATCAAATTTATACCGCGCGCTCTAAGGGGTGCCCCCCTCTCGGTCCCAACCGGAAACACCCATGCCCCCTGACCGGATGACGGCTTTAATCCAGGGCCATGGAACCTTCATCACGGCCTCTCTATTTGGTGTGTACCAGGAAGAGGTTTGCAACATACTAAACCGTATTCTTTGCAGAAAACATGTGGTAGCACAACAAGGAAAAAAAATGGACGGGATCGAGACGTGGCCCACGTCAACACCGTGGATAAAAGTTGATGTAGAACTGGCATGCTCCAACAATACCAGTTTACATCTTATCATGCCACCACATGATCAGGCTGTTCTTCATCAACTGATCTCATCAAGTTTTGTAGCTCACTTGCAACTTACCGTGCATGGAATATAACATCCACCAAGTGCTTATATAAACATGCCTTAAGAAAACCACACTAGCAAACATGAAAGACACTCATCATATCAAGGGTTCAAACATGCTTGCCTGGTTCGGAGTAGTCGGAGTCTAGTTCGGCGAAGTTTGCGGCTCCGTCACCTCCGTCGGTATCTACGGTATAAAAAGAAACCGAATACTACGTAAATACGGGCATGCGCAAAAAGTGTTCCAAATATTTTTCAAATAAATATGATAAAAAACTAGGCAGAAATATAAAGATGACAGAAAAAGAATCAACTAAAAATCCCTTTTAGTTTAAAAGTTATAAAGAAAACAGACCCAGGGACTAGTCTGTAATGAAACAGAAACTATCCAGGGGTTAGTTTGAATAAACAGAAAACGTTTCGGATGAAAATACGCCGAACCAAAAGGAAAGCGCACTTTGCCCGAAGGCGTTTTCAGAAAACGGTTCGAATAAAAAGAGAAAGCTGACAGGGGGGGCCCGCATGTCAGGTTTAAAAGAGGGGAACAGAGTCGCCGGCGCCAGAGGCCTGCGGTGATCGCCGGCGACGAACTACTGCGAGGCAGAGGGAGGGGGAGGTACCGGCGTGTTCAGGAGGCTCTTCCGCGTCGGTGGGTGGTGGAAGTGACCGAAGGGAGGGACCACAACGACGGCGACTTCCTCGACGGCGGACGGCGGCGTCGGGCGATGGTGGATCTCACCGGACGGGGTCTCTGACTGCAAATAGATGCTTGGGTTAGACTAGGTGGTGGACTAGGAGGCTGCTGACCGAGTTTGAGGAGCTGGGGTGCTCTCACCAGAGCGGAACTTGCCGGAGCCCGAAGCGGATCAGGGCGGCCGGAGTCGGGGAAGAAGGCCCTCCCGAGGCCCCTTGAGTGGTTTTGGCGAGGTTGTGGTGAGGTGTGGTGGGCGCGGTGGCTTCACAACGCCTCTGGAGCCCTATTTATAGGCGGGCGAGGGAGGTGCCGCGGACGGAGTATCTCCGGCGAGGGATTACGGCGAGGCAGGGGTCGGACAGGTAGTTTAGGTGGCTGAGCATCTTCAGTGTGGTCTACTGGCTCCATTCCGCGTCTAAGCCCGTCCGCATATGGCTTGCTCCGCTGTTTCAACGGAACGCCGCTCACGGGCTCGCCGGCGGCAGAGAGCGCGTTCTGCGCTACTCAGGCCACGGCGACGGTTCTGCAGCGCGCTTGGAGAGAGAAGAGGGACACGCGGAGGCCACCGGTGGCTTGGGCGGTGCGGAGCGGCGCCGTGTTGCAGGGTTCATCTCTGTTGGCCGCCACGGGCGGTACTGTCGCCGCTGGACTCGCCGGAGACGACGGGACAGCTCAGCACCGACGCCCACGTCCAGCCAACCAACCATGCGGCGCACGGATAAGGAGAGGGAGCAGTGCACAAGTGGCCAAGCGAGTCACTGGCGAGATGGGCGACGGCGACTGAAGAAAACGACACTGAAGACTGAAGTTTGACACTGAACTCTGAACTTAACAGAAACAGTGCAAGCAAAATGTTTGATGAAATGCTTAATGCATGTGGAGAATTTTCCTTGAGCTGGGACTTGGTGAGGGGGTCTCTTGATGCATCTGGGGGCTGTATGAATTTCCTCAGAATTTTTGGAAAGAAGAAAGGATGAATTTCACCAAAAATAGCAACTCTGCTCCAAACTTGCAGCAAGCATATTTTGAAAATTTTGAACTGATGACCAGTAGGTCTTGATGGATATGAGTTGAGGGTACTAAGGACTGGCCCTAGGAATTTATTTGGAGCAAAGATTCAAAAGGAAACTAGTAGTTCCTTTGTAAACCACTAGGGCTCAAATAAATGACAAAAAAAATATTTTGTGGTGTAAATAAATAGAAATAAAATCTAGAGGAAGTTGAAACTTGCTGGAAATGATGCTTAACTTGACCCAAGATAGGAAAGAAGGTTTTGGAAGGAAGTTATCCACATAGGTCATGGCAAGAGAGTATTTTTGAATAGGTAGTAATAAATCCAAGGATTTAAAGAAGAATCTTTTTAACAAAAGGAATAGTAAAATGATCCAAAAGCACTTGTGTTGAACCAACACAAGTTGAAAGACCCTCAAAACCAGAGTTAAGATTGAGAAGGACTCATAAAAGGTTTTGCCATAACCAAAATTTGAGAAGGAAAGTACCTCTAAAGAAAATTTTAAATAACCTCCTTTAAATCAAATAAAGCATTTGGTAAAAACCAAACCAAAAATTTTGGGGTGTTACAACACCCACCCCCTTAGGAAAAATCTAGTCCCCGAGATTTCAGCTGATCCTCAAATAGGTGTGGGTACTCTGTTCGGAGAAAATCCTCTCTCTCCCAAGTTGCTTCATCTTCGGTGTGGTTGCTCCACTGAACCTTGAAGAATTTAATTGTCTTCTGACGGGTCCTCCTTTCAGACTCCTCCAATATTTTTACTGGACGTTCCCTGTAGGTGAGGTCCGGTTGTACGTCAATGTTCTCATGAGATACACGCTTTTCTGGGTTGCTTACACACTTCCTCAATTGTGATATGTGGAACACGTCATGGACGTCAGATAGTTCTTTGGGTAGGTCTAGTTGGTAGGCCACTGTGCCTCTTCGTGCAGTCACCCGGAAAGGTCCAATAAAACGTGGTGCTAGCTTTCCTTTAATCTTGAATCGTTGCAGGCCCCGCATAGGGGATACTCTTAGATACACATATTCACCGGGTTCAAAACTGACTTCACGATATTTTTGGTCATAATAACTCTTTTGTCGGCTCTGGGCTGTCTTGAGTTGGTCCCTGATTAATTTAACCTTCTCCTCAGCTTCTTTGAGCATGTCTGGGCCGAAGATACGGCTGTCTCCTGTTTCTGACCAATTTAATGGGGTACGGCATCTTCGCCCATATAACGCTTCAAAAGGTGCCATCTGTAGACTAGATTGGTAACTGTTGTTGTATGCGAACTCGGCATAAGGTAAACTTTCTTCCCAACTGGTTCCATAAGTGAGAACACATGCCCTCAGCATGTCCTCTAGTATTTGGTTTATACGCTCAGTCTGTCCTCCAGTCTGTGGGTGATATGCCGTGCTGAATACTAGTTGAGTTCCCAGAGCTTGTTGCAAATGATCCCAAAATTTAGAGACGAATTGAGTGCCTCTGTCGGATATTATGGTCTTTGGGACTCCATGCAGACAAACAATACGGGAAAGATAAAGCTTGGCAAGCTTCTGAGTGGTGTAGGTTGTCTTTACCGGAATAAAATGTGCCACCTTGGTCAACCTATCTGTGATGACCCATATGGCATCATTTCCGTGTCGTGACCGTGGTAGTCCGACAATAAAATCCATTCCAATCTCGTCCCATTTCCATTCAGGTATCTTGTTTGGCTGTAATAGTCCTGCTGGTTTTTGGTGCTCGGCTTTAATGCGCTGACATGAATCACAACAGGCAATGAATGTGGCTATATCCCTCTTCATACCGTGCCACCAAAATCTTTCCTGAATGTCCTTGTACATTTTTGTTCCTCCAGGGTGGATGGAATATGGAGCGGTATGGCCTTCGGTAAAAATTTGTTGTTTGAGGTCTTCTATATTTGGCACGCAAAGCCTGTCTCCGTACCATAATATCCCCTCATTGTCTATGACGAATTCTGAGGCTTTGCCCAGACTTACTTTTCGTTTTATGCCTTCGATGCTGGGGTGTCCATGCTGGGCTTTCTTAATTTGTTCCATTAGGGTGGGGTGTATTTCTAAATTTGATATAGAGCCTTCAGTGACCAACACCATGTTGAGTTTGGCAAACTCCCTTTGAAATTCTGGTCTCAAGTTTTGTGAACTGTCGTTGCTGGAGCTTGGATTACGGCTGAGAGCATCTGCCACTACATTTGCCTTTCCTGGATGGTAGTGAATGCCAACATCATAGTCTTTTACTAGCTCCAACCAGCGTCGTTGTCGCAAATTGAGTTCTGGTTGTGTGAAAATATATTGGAGGCTTTTATGGTCTGTATATATTTCACAACGATTTCCAAGCAAAAAGTGCCTCCATTCTTTGAGTGCATGAATAACTGCTGCCAATTCCAAGTCATGAGTGGGATAGTTCTCTTCATGCTTTCGCAGTTGCCTGGAAGCATATGCGACTACTTTGCCTTCTTGCATTAATACGCATCCGAGGCCTTTCCGGGACGCGTCGCAATATACTTCAAAATTTTTGTGTATGTCTGGTACGACCAATACTGGTGCTGTGGTTAATCTCTTTTTGAGTTCTTGGAAACTTTTCTCGCAATCCTCAGTCCACACAAATTTCTTATCCTTCTTGAGTAGCTGTGTCATAGGCTTTGCTATGGTGGAGAATCCTTCAATAAACCTTCTGTAATATCCAGCCATTCCCAGAAAGCTTCGTACGTCGGTTACATTGGCTGGTGGTTTCCAGTTGAGTACAGCCTTGACTTTTTCTGGGTCTACGGCAACACCTTCTTGGGTTAATACGTGGCCCAGAAAACCAACTTGTTTTAGCCAAAATTCACACTTACTGAATTTGGCGTACAATTGATGCTTCCTTAATTCTCCCAGCACAATTCTGAGATGTTTAGCATGTTCTTCTGGTGTTTTAGAATATACCAAAATATCGTCAATGAACACCACAACAAATTTGTCCATAAATTTCATGAACACTTTGTTCATGAGGTGAACAAAGTATGCGGGGGCGTTTGTCAGTCCGAACGGCATTACTGTAAATTCATATAATCCGTATCTGGAAGTGAATGCTGTTTTAGGGATATCTTCTGCCTGTACTTTTAACTGATGATATCCCGACCTTAAATCAATCTTTGAGAAGACCTTGGCTTGTGCAAGCTGGTCAAATAAATCATTGATCCGTGGCAGCGGATATTTGTTTTTGATGGTAACCATGTTGAGTGCTCGATAGTCTATACATAATCTCAGTGTCCCATCCTTTTTCTTGGCAAATAATACTGGCGAACCCCAAGGTGAGGAGCTGGCCCGGATAAATCCTTTGTCCAGTAATTCCTTTATTTGCTTCTTCAATTCTACCAACTCGGAAGGTGCCATCCTATAAGGTTTCTTGTAAATGGGAGTGGTTCCAGGTGCTAGTTCAATAGTGAATTCTATTTCCCGATCTGGTGGCATGCCTGGTAGCTCTTCAGGAAATACATCAGGAAACTCACATACCACTGGAACTTCCTTTAAATCTGAAATATCCACCTTGTTCAATCTTGGTCGTAATGATACTGGTCTTACTTGGGCTGTAATTTTTATCGTCTTCCCTTGGTGATGAGTGAGGATCACAGTTCGATTGAAACAGTCGATAAATCCCTTGTTGGTAGTTAACCAGTCCATTCCTAGGATAACATCCAATCCCTTATTTTCCAAAACAATGAGGTTTGCTCGAAACTTTAATCCCTCGAGCTCAATAATCACACCTTGGCAATAACTCTGGGTGATTTGCTTAATCCCGGGGGACTTGATGGTCATAGAATTTTCCAAGGGGAGAATTGAAAAATTATGTTGTAAAGCAAATTTCTTTGAAATGAACGAATGAGAAGCTCCAGAATCAAACAAAACCGTGGCAGGTATTGTGTTGACAGGAAACGTACCGAGTACGATATCCGGAGCATTTTGCGCTTCTTCCTTGGTCACATGGTTCACGTGACCCTTCTTGTGATTGTTGCTGGGATTGAAGTTGTTACGCTTGGGGGCTGAATTATTTCCACCATTATTTGTCTTGGGGGTCGAGTTTCTTGGCTTTGGGCATTGCTTGGCATAGTGTCCTTCCTCTCCACAAGCGAAGCAAGTAACGCCCGGGTGATACGTAAAATCTTTATCCCTTGCATGCAAATTCTTGTTTGAACGGGGAACATTGATTGCGGATTTGTTCGCCCCATTTTTCCGAGAATCAATCTTGTTCCGGTTGTCGCGAGATTGAGAAGTCTTGTCCCGCTTGCGCTTGCGAAAATCCTCCAAGCTACGGCGTTCATTCTCCAAGGTAATAGCTTTGTCCACAAGTGTTTTGAAATCCGGAAAGGTGTGCACGACCAGTTGGCATTTAAGTGCTGGTGCCAGGCCGTCCAGAAATTTTTCCATCTTTTTATTCTCAGTCATATGTTCTTCGTTGGCGTAGCGAGATAGTTGAGTAAACTGACTGTTGTACTCAGTCACTGACATGCTTCTCTGCTTGAGGTCATCAAACTCCCTTTTTTTGATCTTCATAATACTTCTGGGAATGTGCGCCCCACGAAAATTTTCCTTAAACTCCTCCCAGGTGATGTTGTTTTCATTGGGGTGCATATGTAGAAAATTTTCCCACCACGATGCAGCTGCTCCAGTAAGGTAGTGAGGTGCATAAAGTACTTTCTCACGGTCTGAACATTGTGCGATAATTAATTTCCTCTCAATGTCTCAAAGCCAGTCATCAGCCTCAAGGGGTTTATCCGTGTGGGAGAACGTCGGGGGACGCGTCTTTTGTAGTTCAGCCAACTTGGAATGCTGCTGGTATGGTTCACGGTGATTTCTCATGTTGATAATATGGTTCATCATTTCTTGATGTTGCTGCTGGCTTTGCTCATAAAGGCGGCATACTTGAGAAAGTGCTGCTTCACTGTTTTGCTGACTTGACTGCCCCTGAGTGAAATCGTTACTTGCCTGGGTACCATTATTTTCTTCCGGAGGGCTTCGCATGGAACGAGTCCATGGACGATGCATTTTCCGCTCTGGGGTATTTTGCAGAACTCATGAGAAAAACCGAGTAGCAAAGACAATTAATATTGCGAAGGCAGAAATTTTAAAACTCCAAGATTTTTCAAGAAAACACTTGATTGCGCAAGGAGAAGGACCGCTCCGTATCTTACAAGCAAGCCATAATTATACAATACTACACTCAGGATGTGTGTACACATTCCTGACCTGTTATTTAGGCTAGTGCACTTCTCCCAGTCCCTACATGATGCGCACACAAACTACTTCTCACCAAGCCTATGTACATATAAAACATATCATACAAGCAGGTACACCGCACGGCTGCTCGGCGCACTCAGTCGGAGATGGTAAATACTTCCTTCGGCCTGCCGAGGGTAAGCCCCAGTGCTGCTGGGGACTCAACTTCTTCCTCACTAATAGGCTCCAGGCGCGGGGTACTAGGTCGTGCGGTTGAAATGGGAGTGGTAGGCAGTGCAGCACGAACTGGGGTAGGAGCAATGACGTGCTCAAACTCCTCAGTGGTAGGTAGGCGGCGAGCGGTGGCTCGGATGGCAGGTGCATAGGATGATGAGGACGAGATGTATGACAGTGGTGGTGCTGTATGGAGCAGCTCCCTCCTGTTGGCAACACAGCCCTGAACTGAATCCATACGGGCAGCCACCAAGTCGTCCACGAGGTTATCAAAAGCTGCCTCAAGAGCCTTGAGATACTCAACAAGCATCTCAACAGCATCATCTCGTTCTCCCCTAGTGCAAGCGAATGCATAGTGACAAGTGTACGGCACGTGGCAGGGGAGGTAGCGGTAGCGACGAGCCTTCATCGAAGGAAGAGCATCCCGGAGACGTGCTATTGCCTCACGGGCCGCCATCTGCATGGCATGCTTCTCTGTAGGCATGGCCCTCCCAACAAATCGGAAGCGGCGTAATTCAGAACGCCCTCCCTTGAATTGCACCGCAGCTTGGTGCATAGACACGCTGTCGCTGATCTTGTGCTCGTAGAGTGTGAACTCTGGACGAGTCGATGGCCCGATCGCGATCTTGACGATGGAGGCGAGGAGTTTGATAAACCCCTCAGGCACGTTGGCGAACACCTGTGATTCGCAGTCGCGGCCGGCCATCTACAAAAGTAGACAAAAATTCCAGATAGTCTAATCATAAATTTATGATGACTAACAGAAAAATTGCTACAATTGCAATATGCTAAAACAGCACCTATTACGCTAATAACCGATTAGCGAGCGCACCTAGTGGCTTCCTACAGTCAGCCTGGCTCTGATACCAAGGTTGTCAGGACCGGTTTTCCAATAAAACCTTTATTGAAAAATCGCCCCTTTCATCAAGCTAGTATAGAGAAATCCTCCATACTGGCAGACAAATCCTTGATACAGAAATCCAGAAGTGCTGAATATAATACAGGGTTGAGCTGAGGCTGCTCAACAATTTATTACAAGCACGCCAATATTATACATAGAGGCGGATATGACACAACTGGATATGGTGGCATAACTACTAACTCGTGGATATGGTGGTAGTGGATATGTCACAGCGGTGTGGGTGGCGTGACTCCAGTATCTTACACTCATCAAGCGCCGGAGTGAGGCTTGATGATTTTATTATGGTGGCGGAAGCGTATATAATACAAGTGACCAACTCCAGGATCGCAAGGGACTGACTGGGACTCCTCTAGGCGTCGGACTCGCTATCGAATTCTTCATCCATAAGATCGCCTTCGTCAACATCTGGCCAAATCAACAAGCCAGGTGAGTACTTTGAATGTACTCGCAAGACAGTTTGGACACAAGATATAACAATTGCAAACATGATGCACAAGAGCAATAATGCACACGTAAGTAATTCAATTAGTGTTGCAAGATAAATAAATAGCGGAAGACCAATCGGGTGTCTGGAGCGACGCCTCGAAAGGTAAAATAGAATAAACGTGCCACAGTCGGGCGTCAGGGCGACACCGCAAAAAGGGCTTATATCAAGGTAAATAACATGAATGCCACAGTCGGACGTCTGAGCGACATCACATAAAGGGCTTATATCAAAAGTAAATAACATGAATGCCACAGTCGGACGTCTGAGCGACATCACGTAAAGGGCTTATATCAAAAGTAAATAACGTGAATGCCACAGTCGGACGTCTGAGCGACATCACGTAAAGGGCTTATATCAAAAGTAAATAACATGAATGCCACAGTCGGACGTCTGGGCGACATCGCATAAAGGGCTTATATCAAACAAGGAAAAAAAAATTTGAGTAGTTCCTGGAGGTAGCACCGTCCTAAGGAATACTCGGCACACAAAAGTAAACGGGTTAGTCCATTCACAGAGGTAACGATCAACCGAGTTTACCCTTGTCAGAAATATTAATCCTACAGAGACTGACACTGAGACTGACACGGATCTGCTAACCAACGTCCTTGTCCAAGGACTTGATTATGCGAATGGTTTTGACTCTGCAGAGTTTGTACCTTACCACAGCCAACGGATTTCAGTAGTCACCAAGGACTAGTTCCGTCCACGGTATTTTAGAAGAAAACACATCTAACCGGTACACACCCATTCCACATTCCGCTGCCAGGAATCACCCTAGGCAACGTTCACGAAGACTCTTGAGGCGGGGAGGCCACTCCTCGAATAGCATGGGATCAAATTTATACCGCGCGCTCTAAGGGGTGCCCCCCTCTCGGTCCCAACCGGAAACACCCATGCCCCCTGACCGGATGACGGCTTTAATCCAGGGCCATGGAACCTTCATCACGGCCTCTCTATTTGGTGTGTACCAGGAAGAGGTTTGCAACATACTAAACCGTATTCTTTGCAGAAAACATGTGGTAGCACAACAAGGAAAAAAAAATGGACGGGATCGAGACGTGGCCCACGTCAACACCGTGGATAAAAGTTGATGTAGAACTGGCATGCTCCAACAATACCAGTTTACATCTTATCATGCCACCACATGATCAGGCTGTTCTTCATCAACTGATCTCATCAAGTTTTGTAGCTCACTTGCAACTTACCGTGCATGGAATATAACATCCACCAAGTGCTTATATAAACATGCCTTAAGAAAACCACACTAGCAAACATGAAAGACACTCATCATATCAAGGGTTCAAACATGCTTGCCTGGTTCGGAGTAGTCGGAGTCTAGTTCGGCGAAGTTTGCGGCTCCGTCACCTCCGTCGGTATCTACGGTATAAAAAGAAACCGAATACTACGTAAATACGGGCATGCGCAAAAAGTGTTCCAAATATTTTTCAAATAAATATGATAAAAAACTAGGCAGAAATATAAAGATGACAGAAAAAGAATCAACTAAAAATCCCTTTTAGTTTAAAAGTTATAAAGAAAACAGACCCAGGGACTAGTCTGTAATGAAACAGAAACTATCCAGGGGTTAGTTTGAATAAACAGAAAACGTTTCGGATGAAAATACGCCGAACCAAAAGGAAAGCGCACTTTGCCCGAAGGCGTTTTCAGAAAACGGTTCGAATAAAAAGAGAAAGCTGACAGGGGGGGCCCGCATGTCAGGTTTAAAAGAGGGGAACAGAGTCGCCGGCGCCAGAGGCCTGCGGTGATCGCCGGCGACGAACTACTGCGAGGCAGAGGGAGGGGGAGGTACCGGCGTGTTCAGGAGGCTCTTCCGCGTCGGTGGGTGGTGGAAGTGACCGAAGGGAGGGACCACAACGACGGCGACTTCCTCGACGGCGGACGGCGGCGTCGGGCGATGGTGGATCTCACCGGACGGGGTCTCTGACTGCAAATAGATGCTTGGGTTAGACTAGGTGGTGGACTAGGAGGCTGCTGACCGAGTTTGAGGAGCTGGGGTGCTCTCACCAGAGCGGAACTTGCCGGAGCCCGAAGCGGATCGGGGCGGCCGGAGTCGGGGAAGAAGGCCCTCCCGAGGCCCCTTGAGTGGTTTTGGCGAGGTTGTGGTCAGGTGTGGTGGGCGCGGTGGCTTCACAACGCCTCTGGAGCCCTATTTATAGGCGGGCGAGGGAGGTGCCGCGGACGGAGTATCTCCGGCGAGGGATTACGGCGAGGCAGGGGTCGGACAGGTAGTTTAGGTGGCTGAGCATCTTCAGTGTGGTCTACTGGCTCCATTCCGCGTCTAAGCCCGTCCGCATATGGCTTGCTCCGCTGTTTCAACGGAACGCCGCTCACGGGCTCGCCGGCGGCAAAGAGCGCGTTCTGCGCTACTCAGGCCACGGCGACGGTTCTGCAGCGCGCTTGGAGAGAGAAGAGGGACACGCGGAGGCCACCGGTGGCTTGGGCGGTGCGGAGCGGCGCCGTGTTGCAGGGTTCATCTCTGTTGGCCGCCACGGGCGGTACTGTCGCCGCTGGACTCGCCGGAGACGACGGGACAGCTCAGCACCGACGCCCACGTCCAGCCAACCAACCATGCGGCGCACGGATAAGGAGAGGGAGCAGTGCACAAGTGGCCAAGCGAGTCACTGGCGAGATGGGCGACGGCGACTGAAGAAAACGACACTGAAGACTGAAGTTTGACACTGAACTCTGAACTTAACAGAAACAGTGCAAGCAAAATGTTTGATGAAATGCTTAATGCATGTGGAGAATTTTCCTTGAGCTGGGACTTGGTGAGGGGGTCTCTTGATGCATCTGGGGGCTGTATGAATTTCCTCAGAATTTTTGGAAAGAAGAAAGGATGAATTTCACCAAAAATAGCAACTCTGCTCCAAACTTGCAGCAAGCATATTTCGAAAATTTTGAACTGATGACCAGTAGGTCTTGATGGATATGAGTTGAGGGTACTAAGGACTGGCCCTAGGAATTTATTTGGAGCAAAGATTCAAAAGGAAACTAGTAGTTCCTTTGTAAACCACTAGGGCTCAAATAAATGACAAAAAAAATATTTTGTGGTGTAAATAAATAGAAATAAAATCTAGAGGAAGTTGAAACTTGCTGGAAATGATGCTTAACTTGACCCAAGATAGGAAAGAAGGTTTTGGAAGGAAGTTATCCACATAGGTCATGGCAAGAGAGTATTTTTGAATAGGTAGTAATAAATCCAAGGATTTAAAGAAGAATCTTTTTAACAAAAGGAATAGTAAAATGATCCAAAAGCACTTGTGTTGAACCAACACAAGTTGAAAGACCCTCAAAACCAGAGTTAAGATTGAGAAGGACTCATAAAAGGTTTTGCCATAACCAAAATTTGAGAAGGAAAGTACCTCTAAAGAAAATTTTAAATAACCTCCTTTAAATCAAATAAAGCATTTGGTAAAAACCAAACCAAAAATTTTGGGGTGTTACAGATGTGGAACGGTACTGCTCATCCATTGCCCGTCTTTCCTCTACTTCATCTTCCTCCTCAAGCCAAGCAACTGCACTCTTCTCTTCTTCTCGCATTCACTGTCAATTCTTCCTTGATCCTATTCCCACATCCTTCAACTATGATCTAAGGAGATGGGGAAGAAAACCACATCCAAGAAGAAACCCACGGCCGATGTACAAGAAGTGGCGGCCGAGGGGAACAATAGGGGAACGGCGATGGACAAGAAGAGGAGGGAAGATGTCATCTTCTTCCCGTCGAACCTCGATGCTGCCATACTGCAGGCGAGGTATGGATATCTGTGGGGGTGGGTCGTCCTGGAGTGGCACAACGCTCCCAATGTTTTGGCGGAGGGGAAGGAAGACCCGCTAGATTCATACTGTTTCTTGTGTGTGTATTTCATCTGTGGTCTCTGCCCTCCTTACTCCGATTTCTTCGGGGCGATGATGGATGTTTATGGATTTCATCTTCTAGATTTCACGCCAAATGCAATGGCGTGCATGGTGATATTCACCCATCTGTGCAATAATTTTGTTGGGGTGGCCCCCAATGTTGATCTATTCCGGCATTATTTTGTCCCATGGGTGGAGAATAAAAACCACAGCTCGGGCAACATAAGCCGGATGCCACGTGTGATACCGTGGAAAGATTGGGATTATATCTCTGACAACCTACGTAGCCATTGGGAGGAATGGAGAGGCTATTGGTGTTGGATCCAGGATGAAGAAGCCCCCGAGTTCTGCCGGGCAAGGAAAGAGTGCATCGAGCGAAATAGTGACTGTAAAGAGCTTGGCCTCACCGAAGACAGGCTCCGCCAGACAATCAATAGGATTACTCGCGTGAAGGCTGTCGTGCTAACTGTGGAGCATGTGGGAATAAATTTCCTTATCTACCGAATTACCCCTCTGAAGTGAAGGGACATGTTTGCCTGGGGGTATGTGAATGCGGCAGATAGGATGAGGTTGCTCCCCGGGCTGGCCAGCAACCTGACGGTTTATGTCCATGCCTGGATGTGTGACCAGCTATTTGACCACTTTGGGATGTTCCCATTGCTGGCGGGTGTCATCTTCCTGAATATCAACTCTGCCAGGAGTCAAATCCTGCAATGGATGCCCCAATGTAATGTTGCCGGCGTCTCGAGTGACTGGCAGTTGCCTACTCTTGACGAGGAGTTGGAATGGTCTTTGGTTCTGGAAGAAAGGGTGACCAGGGTGGAGGCCAAAATGTACAAATGCACTTCCTCGGTGGAGGTGGCGTACATCAAGAAGAGATTGGAGGGGGATAGAGCGGCCCGAGTTGCGGCAGCAGAAAAGGCCGAGAAGGCAGTGAAGGGCAAGGGGAAATCTAGAGGTGGGACCTCTTCTCGCGGCAAGGGCGAGACGCCAGCCTCGGAGGATTTTGTCGCGGAAGATCTTGCCGGGAATGGCCTTTTTCGGATCAAGGCTCTCTACACCGCGACAACAGAGTCTCTTGTAGATGAAGGGGATGAGGATGTGGAGATACCTGTAGAGGGGTGGCTCGTAGAGGGCCCTCAAGCCCCCAAGCCGCATTTGGGTCTGTGTGTCCGCAAGCGGCCAGCCAGTCGAGGAATAGCAGCCCCCAACCCTGCACCGGCGGCTCGAGGGATGGAAGAGGCTGCCGCCAAGGCCGGTGCTGCTGAAGCTGTCTGACGCCATTCTCCTCGTCTCTCCAGAGCCATGGTACGACATGCCAAGCGTCTTCCATCCCAGATGATGACTGGGGAAATCAGTCAAGCCCTTCGCAGAGTTCATCTTCATCAGAGCCCCATGTTCCCCGGCAGTGCCTAAAGCCGCCGAGGAGCTTTGATCATTTGCCCCAGAAGACGAGCAGGGCCGCTATGCCACCCATGGAGTTTGAGCAAAATTCCATGCTCATCGATGAAGAGTAAGAGGGATCACCCCTCCCTCTCGTACTTTCTTTTCCTTGCATCTTCTTTGGCCCCCTTGCTCTCATCTTCTACATGATCTTGTTCGCTGATTGCCACCAGAGAGGAGGAGGATATGGAGACCCTCATCCACCGGTCCAAGCGGCTTAGGTGTGATGATTCATCGGCAACGAGGGAGGAGACATGCCCGTCAGGGAGTAACAAGAGTGCTCCGATGCTAACCCTCCAGCCCATCCCCGGCACGAAGGCGCCGAGAAGACAACACCACCTGGTGGCGGTGGCGGAGAGCTCCTCCTTACGGAGTGCACGGGGGGAGAGGAAATGGCCCGGGGCGGGCTTTCCCAAGGGCAGCCCATCTTGCCGCCTGCCGGAGCTAATGGATCACAACCAAGAGCCTCTGTGGAAGAACCTTCTCGGGGTGACGTTGAAACCTCCGGGGAAGAGGGTGACAACTCTGACCCAGTAGCTGATGTTGCCGGGGAAACCGAACTTCCGGCCTGACAGACCTCTCCGGGTAATCCATCAATCCCTCTCTTCGAACTATTTCCGATTTCCTTTAATGATATCCCTGACTTTGTACTCTTGGTACTGTTTGTTGATTCTGCGCACAGCTCCCTCGAGTGAAGAACCGGACTTGCTAGAGGTGATGGCCATCATAGGGAAGGACGCCATCGAGGAGGCGGCCAAGATTGCCGTCACGGAGGGGCAGGGACTGGCTGCCGGGGGACCTCTGGGTCCTTGAAAGAAGCCCATTGAGACCCACGGTAGCGGATTTGGATCAGGGGTCACGATCTAGGAAAAGATCACCCTCCAAACCATGGGTCCACTTTCCCCTCTCAAGACTCCACCGACAGCCCCGCCATCGTCTTCACATAGCTTGTCCCAGGTGTTGGCGCAGCCTGGCTCCGCAGCCCCTGACTCATTGATGACGACGAACGCGGAGTTCGACGAAGAACTCCGCCACATACTTGCATTGCTACACCAAGGAGTCGAGGAGGTGGATGATTCTGCTGACATCACCATGGACTTCTCTCTTATGTAATCCATGGAAGCGCGCCTCAAGGAAGTGGGTGAGCAGCACAGCTAAAAATGGCAGGAGCTTAAGGAGCAGCGCCGGTCCGCTAACAAGGTAGACCAGAAGCTGAAAGATAAGGGAGCGGATTTGCGTGACTCGCACAACAAGCAGTTACGGGACCTCATGAGGCAGCAGGAGACGGTCTTGATAGTGAAGGAGGACGCAATTGCTTGGGAAGTGCGCTTCGAAGACCGCAAGGCGCTCTTGGACACCAGGGAGTGGGAAATTTTCCTTTGGGAGGAGAGACTTGAGGCCTCCCTTCATGCCAAAGATGATGTGCTAGAGGCCCTTGTGCAGCAACGCACCAAGGAACTGGAGGGCACACACAAGGCCGCCTTGGATGCCCTTACTGCTGAGTCTTCTGGCCAGCTGAAGAAGCTTGCCAATGATCTCGCTGCTGCGTCCTCCGCCAAATCTGTTCTTGATCAGCAGGTGGCTAAACCGACTGAAGAGCTTGCCCACAACGTCAAGGAGGTCGAGAACCTTAAGGAGGAGGCACGGAAAGCAGAAAACCTTTTGGAAAGTCTGCGATCGCAGGTCTCCTCCAAAGTTCATGAGCTTGAAGACGCCAATGGCGCCCTTGAAAGCCAAAAGGGCAGGATCGGCACCTTGGAGAGTGCTACAGAATCCCGTGAAGCTCGCACGTAGCAGTTGACGAAGGATTTGGACGCTGCAAGGAGCCTTTAGAAGGATGCTGAAGAAAAACTGGCAAATCATTCTAAACCGGTCGACCTCTAGACAAGAGCTTGATTGACATTGCTCAGCATCTTAGTGCCTAGGACGCGGCCATGGGTATGGAGGGGCTGGTCTTGTCGTCCAACGAGCAAGAGGCTCCCAGCGCCAGGTTAAAAATCTTATTTGATGAGATGGTTGACAGGTTGAAGATGCACGAAGAAGGGAGGGTCAATCGTTTCGTAGCTGAATCCCGGAAACTTGCCCACAGCGCCCTTCTCATGGTGTTGAGCAACCTGTCCTGCCGCCATCCAGATATCGATCTTAACAACGGCTTCACGAAGCCGCCTCTGGGTGCCGATGTTTGCTGCTGCCGAGAAGAAACCCACTGCTCTTGCCGCCAAGGTCCTCGTGGTCACAGCTGCCTCGCGAAGCCGCCAAGCCTAGCGCTAAGCTAATTTGGCCACCGTATTGGCCTGTAATCAAAACAATGATGTGTGTTTTTGTGTTTAGGCATCATACTATCTGCGCTCCGAACGGAGCATAAAAACTTTTATCTGATCTAAGCTGCATGTTTATCCCTCGAGTTTTATCTATGTAGTGTTCGTATGATCAGTCTCTATGTGTATTCAGGTTGCCTACCAGTATCATATTGCGGCAATGGTCGTAAGGGGTTGTCCCTTAACAGTTATTTTGGCGTGGATGCGTCCCGGCAAGTTTTTTCTTAGTAGTTTCCGATGCAGCCGCTCGTTTCGCGAGCAGACTCTGACCAGAACGAGGGTGCAGACAAGAACCCAGAAGAGGTACCATTATGCACAAGATTCCTTCAAACGAACACTGAGATACTCGGGGTTTAAACAAATATGTACAAACCTATAAATTCACAAATATTTCGAAACTCCTAGAGCGAGACTCGAAATAGTTCTTTCGACGCGGCAAGCCTTCGTTCTTTCGTGATCCCATCTAGAGGACATTTTTGGTACACTACCAAAGGGGAAACCATTGGGGAGGCGATCTTCATCGACCTTGCTGCATCCATGATGATGTGTGAGTAGCTCCCACAGGACCTACGGGTCGATAGCAGTAGCTATATGGATCTCTCTCTATCTCTCTGTCTTCATCTTTTTATCTTCAATACAATGACCTCCTCTGAGATCAATCCGATGTAGACTTTAGCAGTGTGTTTGTTGGGATCCGATGCATTGTGGGTTTATGATAACATATTCATTGATATTATTTGAGACCTTGAGAATTCTATGATTGTGATTTTATAGCCTTATATTTCTCTCTGATATATCCGTCTTCTTTGGCCAAGACGATTGATTTATCTTCAATGGGAGTGGTGCTTGGTAGTAGGTTCAATCTTGTGGTGTCCTTCCTGTGTGACAGGAGGAGTTGCAAGGCACGTATTTGCATTCTTGCTACTAAGTATAAAATGATGGGGTTTAAACATATTACTTGATCTTATTCTGTCTACATTATGTCATCTTGCTTAATGTGTTACTCTATCAGTCATGAACTTAATACTTTGAAATGCATGCTGGATAGCGGTCTTAGGGTGGATTAATAATAGTAGATGCAGTTGGATTAGGGTCTGCTTGTCGCAGATGTAATGCTTATATATTGATTATGCCTTGGATGATCATCATAACTATGTGCTATCATGTCAATTTCCCAATAGTAATTTGTTTACCCACTGATGCTATTTATGAGAGTGCCTCTAGTGAACGCTATAGCCCTGGGGTCCATTCACCTCTATATTGAAACAAATCTTATAAATCCTCATTGTTTTCCTTTACTTATATTTTTCACTTTTATTTATTATAGCTACCACGACCGGAATTGATACTTGCAACTGACAAGAACAAGGGCAGTGGCTCCCCCTTGCCTTGTTGGGGTGCAACCATTTGTTTCTGTGTGTGTGTGTGTGTGTGTGCAGGTACTACTAAACGTTTTTTGTATCTCGTCTCCTACTGTTTCGATAAAGCTTGGTTCTTGACTAACGGTAATACCATCTGCTACTATATTACATCACCCTTCATCTTGGGAGAATCCCCAACACTATCGCAAGTAGAAATCCTATGAAGATGAAATTTTACCTCGAGCCACACCTATCCACATCATGCATATCCATAAGATTGTAGCCACACCCTACTCCTACAACTTCCTCCACAATCTGCCAAACTTTTTATCCACAAACCCACCTTGTGAAGGAAGTATATATTTCACATATCCATTTGATCTGAAATTTGTCATCATGATCAACCATGAAAGACACAATTATCAACCAAATTTTAACCGAAACTACTACCCCATTTTACCACCACAAATTCCCAAGAATTTTGGTGAGAAATCTAGTTTACACATGAAGTACCATCTACACCCATTCATTTGGTCTCAAACTTTGCACACCTACACACCATTGAGACGTCTCCAACGTATCTATAATTTTTGATCATTCCATGCTGTTATATTATCATTCTTGGATGTTTTACAATCAATTTATAGCAACTTTATATCATTTTTCAGACTAACCTATTGACATAATGCCCAGTACCAGTTGCTGTTTTTTGCTTGTTTTTTACATCGCAGAAAATCAATACCAAACGGAGTCCATACGCAGCGAAACTTTTTGGAGAAATTTTTTGGGCCAGATGACACACAATGGGCCAAAGAATCACCTGGTGGGTTGTGCCCACCTCGATGGCCTCCCGCACCACCTCTTAGCTCTATAAATACCCCAATATTCCAGAAACCCTAGGCGAGTCGACGAAATTTTGTTCCAAAACCACGAGATCCAATCAAGATCCCATTTCTGGCACTCCACCGGAGGGGAACATGGTCATGGAGGGGTTCATCATCCTCATCGGTGCCTCTCCGACGATGGGTGTGTAGCTCACCTCAGACCTACGGGTCCGTAGGCAGTAGCTAGATGGCTTCTTCTCTCTTTGTTTCTCAATACAAAGTTCTCTTGGAGATCTATTTGATGTAATGACCTTGTGCAGTGTGTTTGTTCGATTCCAATGAATTATGAGTTTATGATCATATTTGCCTTGATTTAATATCCATACTTGATTATTATATCCTCGTATTTTTTTCTCTAATATTTGGGTTTTGTTTGGCCAACTTGATCTATTATCTTGCAATGCGAAGATGTGCTTTGTGATGGGTTCGATCTTGTGGTGTCCATTCCCATTGATTAAAGGGGCAGCGAAGCACGCTTGCATCATTGCTATTAAGGATAAAAAGATGGTGTCTATTCCTACATGAATAGATCATGTCTACAACATGTCATCATTGTTACTGCATTACTTCATTTTTCCATCAACACAATACAACAGATGCATGCTGGATAGTGGTCGATGTGTGGAGTAATAGTAGTAGATACAGGCAGGAGTAGGTCTACTAATCTTGGATGTGATGCCTATATACATAATGATTGTCTTGGATATCGTCATAACTATTCATTTTTGTATCAATTGCATAATAGTAATTTGTCTACCCATCGTTTGCTATTTCTTGAGAGAAGCCACTAGTGAAATCTACGAGCCCCGAGTCTATTTTCTATCATATACATTCAGATATATATTTCCATTTGCTTTTTATTTTATTTGCAACATTTATTTTCAGATCTATATTGTCAAAACCCCAAAAATACATCGCTGAGTTTTATTCGTCGTTGTTCCATTTGCCACTACTCATCTATCCTTTTACCAATCAACTACCCAGGTGGGACTGACAACCCCTCTTACATGTCGGGTTGCAAGTATTTGTTCTTTGTGTCCAGGTACCGTTTACATAGTGTTGCTTGGTCCTCCTACTGCTTCGATTACCTTGGTCTCATCACTGATGGAAATACCTACCATAGTTGTGCTGCATCATCCCTTCCTCTTTGGGGAAATACCGACATAGTTAAAGCGACATCAAAAGGAATTTATGGCTCTGTTCCCAGGGATGCATCAGCAACATCTATCAGGTTCTTAATCACAAATCTCACCTCCTTGTAATTTACATTATTCGCCATTTGCCTCTCATTTTCATCTCCCCCACTTCACAAAATTTTGCTATTTTATTCGCCCTCTTTTTCGTTCGCCGTTTTCTCGACAGATCTGTTTTTGCTTGCTTGATCACTACGGCTAGTTATTCCTCCATTATGTTTACCCTCGAGTAAGAGGTTCTTAAATTTAAACAAAGGGGAGAGGAGAATCTGAAAGATACTTGGTATAGGATTTGGAATGCTCATAATAGACCTGTTCGCAAACAATCCACCGATACTTTTCTTCATTGTTTTTATGTGGGTATCACCTCTTGGTATAGATTCAACCTTGATACGATTACCGGTGGTAATTTCTTGATGTGTCCATCTGTGGACGCTTTTAATGCTATGGAAAATCTAGTGGGTTCACCACCTATCATTGTTAAATGATACGAATTTGACTCTTGAGCACGTTATGCAAAGATTAGATTGTATTGAAAAGAGGATGGTTAATATCGAACAAATTTAAAACTCGGATAAAAAGATACATAATCTTGCTAATAAATTTGGATCAAAAGTGGGGGATATTTTTAAGTTATTAAGGGAGAAGGAAACTGTAATCAAGGAAAGAATTGAAGAAAGTCCTTCACTTATTGATAAACTAGAAGAAGTCTTTAGTAACTTGAGCACTGCTTTTTCTTCTGTCAAAACTATTGAAAAAAACCCATAAACAATTTCAAGACTACTCAAGTCACTAAGAACAAGGGTGCCACTTCTAATAGCAACAAAGAGGATCTTAAAATGATTAGTATTCATCCCAATTTTGTTCAAGTAATAAGAGGCCCTTTTAGCAAGAATGAATTTTTCAGTCTTATTCTTGGAAATATCGTTATTGAAAGCATACATCCCAAATCTTTGAAGAATTGTGTGATTGATAAACTGGAAAAGAAATATGACAACACTAGAATCTATGTATTATGCCTAGCAAGGGGCGTAAAACAACAACGCTTGTTGGGAGGAAACCCAACTTATATCTTTTTGCTTTTTGGTTTTCTTGTTTTTTCCAATAAATACACAGTTATGCCAAGCAAAGCCTTTGGGATGATTTGGTTAATAGTTGATTTGATTGCGTTGAAAATCAGAAACTTTTTGCGCCTGCGCCAGAATTGTTGACGGCTATTGGAACATGATCAATTCTTGAATGTTTTACACGTTAGCAAGATACAAATTTCCCACGTTCTCCTAATTTTTCAGAATTTTTAGAGTTACAGAAGTATGACTAGAAATTGCATCTTTACAGACTGCTCTGTTTCTGACAGATTCTGTTTTTGTTGTGTTATGTGCTTGTTTTAATGAATCTATGGTTTCTTTTAAAGAGTTTAAGCCATGGAAAATTTAGAATGCAGTAGATATAATGCAACAACAAAATATTATTTGGTTTGCTACAATACTTAAATTAAAGATTGGTTTTGTTATACTAATGGATCTCACGAAGTTTTGTTGAGTTTTGTGTGATTGAACTTTTCATGTTTTGGGTGAGATCACGATGGATGAAGGAATAAGGAGTAGTAAAAGGCTAAGCTTGGGGATGCCCGGGGCACCCCTAGATAATATTCAAGAAGTATCAATCAGCTAAGCTTGGGGATGCCCCCGAGTGGCATCCCCTCTTTCTTCTAATGACTATCGGTATTTTACTTGGACCTATATTTTTATTCATCGCATATCATGAGTTTTGCTTGGATCGTCTTGTATGATATGAGTATTTACTTGTTTAATTAGTTTGTGTCATGTATCCTTGTTGAAAACACTTATTTGAGAAAGCCAATTGATGTTATGTTTGCTCTTTATGATTCACTTAAATTTTTGAAGAGCTATGGAATTGCTCAAATGCTTCACCTTATTTCTTTTTGAGCATGGTGTGCTTTAATTTTTTTGAAGATATTCGCTCATGCTTCACTTATATTATTTTGAGAGAAACAAAATTCCATGCTCATGTTCTTCACTTAGATTTGTTTGAGCCTATCAAAAGTAATACATGAAACTAGTCCAAAAGTGATAGATATTCAAGAGCGATATAAAAATATCTTTCATGAAGATCATTGGACAAAATAAACTTGTTTATTTGTAATAGTTTTGAGATATGATGTTAGTGATATCACTAGTATGCGTCGGTGCTATACAAACGATTTTTGACCCCTTTCCGCGACGGCATTTGGAACCATCGCCTAGTGAGTGACGACGACAGGGGGGTCCTTCCCACACGACCCAGAAACCGTCGGGGATAGGGACCATACAGTACTCCTACTCGTTTGTGCTCACACTGCCATCGCAATCGGTATTCTGTGGTGCTACGTTTACGATGCGCGGCCCATCACAAATGGTTCACTATTATAGAACGTGTATGATAAGCATACAATCACACACATTTGCTTTTCCCAAATCATATGCGATAACTAATTAAGAATATTAGCTAATCATCGTACGAGTGTCGGACAGGACTACGAAATGTCTGACCGTCGTAACATCGTCGTACACAACAACTATCGCACACGCTATTCTGTGGTGCAACATTTACGATTCATACTTCATCAGAAACAGTTCATGGTTGCAAATCGTGTACGATAAGGCAACTAACACAAACGTTTAGTTTGCCCACACCATTTGGGATATTTCCTGACATCTCACACGCTTTGCCAACGGCAACTGTGTGCATGCTTGCACACGTTTCCTCTCTGTGAACCTTCTCGGATTATAGTCTATATCGAAAACGTGTGTGTTCTACCAACCGTGTGTGCCGTAACAACCTGGAGATCGTAATTTCATCGTAATTTAATTTATGCTATTTCAAATTGTACTGGATTTGAATTTGAATTTGAATGTATGCTACAGCTTTATTCATATCCATCAGGTTTAAACAACCAATGCATTATTCGATTCATAGGTACATATGTTCAAGAATTACATAAGAACCAAATAAAGAATGATGAACCATAGTTGTATACTTGTACTATTAAAGACGGTAAAGAAAAAGGCAAAATACATTCTGGTTGCTGAACAATGTGAAGCGGAATGCCCGTATTGTGCCCTCCTCCATGCGGAAGGCATGCACGACTCTAGTCCAACCCCTTGTGATGGCGGACAGCCCATCCTTCACGGTCTTCATGAAAACATCTAGCTAATCATCGTGTTCTGGTAGAAATACTTCGACCTTTGCATGCCCACCAATCATGTAGTTTGAGTGGTAATCTTGAGTAAACTGCTTTGGCAACCACTGCAAAGGAAAAAGATTCAGACATTGTCATCTAACACAACTCATTATGGGTAGTAAAAAGAAGGCCGCAGAGTTCTTACTTACCATCCTGCAGTTCACTGTTGTCTTAGATCAAGTGTAAACAAATAGTTTAATTGCCATATTTGGACCCATTTGACTAACAATCTTTATCAGCTTCCTCACTTGATGCTGGGTCATCGATATCTCAACGGCTCGAAGGGTGGACCTTTACCAATGACATATGTACCTAAAAGCACCAAGTTAATATTAGAAGCTAAACAAAAATTGCACAATGGTGCAGTACAACACTCTTTTATAATACTCTCTCCTTTCCTAAATATTTGTCTTTCAAGCGATTTCAACAAGTGACTACATACAGAGCAAAATGAGTGAATCTACACTCTAAAATATGTCTATATACATCCGTATGTGGTAGTCCATTTGAAATCTCTAAAAAGACAAATATTTAGGAACGGAGGGAGTATCTTATAACATCCAATATACTCACATATTAGATGAATTAACATCTCATATTATGGGCCGAAAGGAGTTTAGTGGATTCTTACAAATTATCGGCTGATTAACTACTGTAGTATCCATGGGTTACAGTTCGTTTGAGCTAGTTCGGGCTCAAATAGCCCTAAAGCATATCTAAACATGAGGGCTAGTTTGAGATAGTTGCTTCTATAACCCACCCAAAAAAACTATCCAACCCAAGAGATGCTAATTGGAGCTAGTTATCCTAGTGCATTTATTGTCAATCTAAACCTGACATCCAAACAACTCTTTGGATGTAGTTAATTCAGTGTTAGTCATGAGCTAGAAACTAACTCTAACCTCTAGCTAAGTTGAGTATCCAAACATGGCTATGTTGTTGGTGTTGCTGCTGCTGCTCTTGTACGTATATCTAGACATCATTAGAACATTAATGTAACACTCTTCCTTGTTGGTATGTAGCCTAGGATAGCATATTTAGACATTAAGTACAGTGCATGTTGCTATGTAGCCTTAGATATATTACATATGGCCCTAGTTAACCTAACGATAAATGGGTTGCAAATATATTCAGTTAAAAGTCTGATTCACCGATTAGTCCCTTATCAGCCACCGACCTATATGGTACCAGCTACCGATATCCTGAACAATGAGAAGATATAAGCCATGGGATGAAACTAACCTCGATGGAAAATAGTTGTCGTTCTCAAAATTGTCCTGCGTGGGAACATCGAGAAGCATGTTAAGCACAACAGGCTAAACATCAACCAAAATTATCCATGGCAGACAAAATAATCTCCAAAAGATAGCTTCAGCGTGCAGGTTTAAGCACACTAGTAAAGCAAAACAAGTGGAAAGGTGTGTTAACTGCAACATGCCTAACATTTAACAACAAGCAAACATAGTCATTCAAACTGGTATTGTGTCGGTATAAGTACACTGTTTATTGTTCAATAAAAATGGAAAGGTGTGTTAACTACAAGATGCAAGCAACTAAATGTAGTCATTCATAATGTTATTGTTGAAACTGGTACTGATGAAATTGAACTGCATAGTTCATACTTGCACATATAGAACATCACGTTGTGAATAAATGGAATAAACAAGGCATACTACGAACAACCAAAGATAGCATTTGAAACTGGACATATGCTAACTACAAACAACCGAACAATAAAAAACAATAAAAGAGGCATATGCTAGCTATAATAGGCTTAACAACAAGCAAAAATATGCATTCATATCGGTATTTTTAAAACATGATTGATGAAATGTACTGCACAGTAAATAATTGCACATATAGAGCATCACATTGTGAACAAGTGAAATAAACAAGGCATAGTGCAAACAACCAGATATAGCAATTAAAACTGGACATATTCTCACTACGCTACAAAAGGGACACGACAAAACAAATCATGGGTTTTCCCCTATGAAGAAGCACGGCAAAACAAATCATGGGTTTCCTCACTTGTCACAGATGTGGTCGTTCCCGTGGGAAGAGCACGAACCTTGGATGTGCTCCATGTTGTCGTGGATGGGATCCTTCCCCTTGGAATAGCACGGCTATAGGGTGCCCTCCCTGATGTCGCAGACGGGCGCTTTCCCCTTTGAAGAGTAGATGGGCTCTTTCCCCTTGTAAGAGCCGAAGAGGGTTCCCTCCTCATGGTCGCCATCGATGAGGTCTGTCTTGGAAGCTGTGGATCCCAAGCCAGCGTCGCAGAATATGTCCTTCAGAAATGAAAAAAGGGGCTCAATGGCGATATAGGATGGCAAATTGTTGACAGCGAGCCAAAGGAGATCAGCGGCGGGGCCATGGATGAGATCGACGGCGGTTGAACCCAAGGGGTTGGGGGTGGGCCACTTAACCTATGACATAGCCCGCTTCAGGTTGTCACTGTCGATGACCTCGCTACCGTAGCCGGCGGCCGAGACATGCCCGCATACTCTAGCCCGCTGCTAGAGTGCCTACCGCCAGTAATGGTCGTCAGCTTCCTCGGTGACGTCGGGCGAAGAGACCGCGATACACCTCTTTCGGTCCATTCGCTCCTCGACCTCCACGGGGAGAGTAGCCGGTCTTAGGCTCCGACGCTCTGGAGTGGGGGATCGGGATGGGAATGGGGATCTATGGGAACGGGGGCATTTGGCAGGCATCATCTAAGCAACTCAAGGCGGCTTGGGTATGGAGATCGATGGGTAAGGTGCACGGGCAAAGCGGCAGATGTTGACAATGGAGGCCTTGTGGCGGCGGCGGAGGCAGCGGCGGTGGGGACCTTGCAAGGGTTTCGAGCAAGGGTGGGTGTGTGTGTGAGCGCGCACGCCCGAGGAGGTTTTAGTGTGTGTGTGT
>LR738710.1:340600442-340611447 GCA_902687465.1 Secale cereale | reverse complement strand
CCCCCACACACACACACACACAAGCACACACTTTCAATCGGCAGGCCAGAGAGGCATATCTCACCAAGATGGATTGTAAAACAGACCAAGAATAATCCACCTTGGTCGTACAACCTCTCTCTTGTTGTTGGCCAAAGTGATGGCCGTCCATGCGGCCCCGGAGATGGGCTAGCTCACCAATAGTCATGCAAGTAGCTAGCCCCGAAGACAACCACTGCATGTGTGTGGCCCAAACATATGTATGGAGAGGTGTGTTTTTGAGTAACAATGGAACAACTTTGATGTGGCACCGTGATTTCAAACTAGAAGTGAGGGTTAGGTTGACGATGCATATGTATGTTACACCACACTTCAAGCCAACGACGAGGATTCATGCATGCATGCGTGCATAGTATATGCGCTCAAACTTAAGGTCTGAATCTCACCATGACCTATACTACGATAACACGAACCAAATGAAGAATTCACCATGGTAACCTATCTTGTTGTTGGTCAAGGTGATCATGGATGTCCACGCGGGCCCATGAATATATAGGCTTGTCGCCGATAACCACGTGAGGGAGTATACCGTTCGAAGGCAATCACTACATGCATATGTATGGAGGTGATGCATGCATGCATGTTTGAATACCATTTCACAACATTGATGTCGCGTGTGCGTCAAAAATCGTCCACTAGCTCCCCACAAAGAGCAAGATCGGTTCATGATGTCTCGTTATACTAGCCACTTTGACTCGATGGGAGGGATTCATGCGTACACATGCATGTGTGTGTGCTCAAACTATATCATGCATCCATGTCATCTCAGAGCAAGACATATATATATATATATATATATATATATATATATATATATATATATATATATATATATATACCGTATTACAAGCAAAAGTAGTGATGGACCAAGAGGGCCCACAGATGGAAAGCATCGATATCGCTGATAACCGCTTAAGTGGGTGCGAGAGAACAACCACCACCGCTTTGCATGTGGGCCAAACATATATATGTTGAATACCCAAAATGCACAACTTTGATGTGCCACATGCCTCAAAAAATTTAAACCATGCACCCACATAGAGCGAGGTAGCATACTACATATGATGGTCCCCTTCCCCCCTCTTCACCGCATACTATATGCTCGTGCCGTAATATGTACAACCCTAAAGAATCCTTGTCGATGGTGAAATTAATTAACCTCTCCCGATGTAGGTCAAAGTGATGCATGCATGCATCGAAGATGGCCTTGTGGGACCATAGATGGAAGCGTCACACATGAGTGTACTAGCTAGGATAACCACTGCGTGCATGCATGTGGCCCAAAGAGGTGTTGTGTGATGCTTGAATAGCCAATTTCACAATTTTTATGTGGCACGTGCCTCGCTAACCAAAAATTCCCGACACTGAGTGAGGTATACTTGTTCACAGACGCGTACGTATAGTGTATATGCTAGTCCCCTCCCACCTCTTGGACGCGTACTATATATCACCATAACACAAACAAAAAAGATTCTACCTTGCTGGTAAAATTAATCTCATTGCCGACTGTTCGTCAAAGTGATGGACGGTGACCTTGCGGGCCCACATGAAGCGTCATACACGAGTATCGAGTGTCATGTAGGACAACCATCGACTATATGTGGCCAAAACATGTATGCATGAAAGGGTTATGTAATGTTTTAAATAACGATTTCACAAATCTAATGTGGCACCGGCCTGCCTAACAAAATGGCCAACCCACACGGTGGCTCACAACTCGTAGTGTACTGTGAGCCAACCGCCGCCCCCAGACACGGGCGCGCGCGCGCACGCGCACACACACACACACACACACACACACACACACACACACACACACACACACACTGTGGGGACCCCGACTTAGAAGTCGAGATCACCGAATGCACGTGTACAGTGATCCTAGAGATCAATGCTCACTGAACACACAGAAGCTGAAATAACAAGAGTCTTACATCCATACAAATAGTCTTACACGAATTATGGCCATTATGGCCAAGTCTTACATAGATAGAGCCTCACGGGCTGATAGCAAATAACTCAAATAGCGGAAGTCTTCGATAAACGGGTAGAACCCATGCCATCTGCCTTAACCCTACAGGCATTCTGACTGGGATAGCGTCCTAGTTCGCATGTTCGTCTCCAAAGAATTCTTCCTCATAATCATGTTCTTCCATGCCTGGCCAATTAAATAAACAGTGGCAAGCCAATGAGTACTTTGAATGTACTCGCAAGCAACCCATGATGTGGTTCAAAGTAACAGTGCATTTGAATAACAATGATCAATCTAGCAAGGCTAGAACAATTATTCTACCATCAAGTTAATGCATCACTAAACTCGCGCAACCTCGAATACAGGTTACCGATATCAACATGAATATGATTCATCTTATCCAGTCAAGTCACCATCCTGACTCATCACACACATATAATCACGGAGGAAGTAAAATTCTGGACATAGTTTAAGTAGCACCACCCAACTGTCCATAACCATGGACACGGCTATTCAAATAGTTTTACACTCTGCAGAGGTTGCGCACTTTACCCACAAGATCCGGGGAACTTCCGTGTCATCCACGACCCGCGGTACCTCAAGTACCCGGGGTAAGCACCCGGTCATTACCTTTTCTTAGACGACACTAACATAGAGTCCACTCGTTGGTACACGGCCCTCGGGTACAAACAATAGATCACGGAACTTGCCCTAATTTCAATGGCACGCGTACCCGAAGGGACCAACGGTGTGTCCGGTGCCCTGTAAAAACAGTCATGGCCGTCTATCGAAGCACGACCCCGTCCCGGGAAAGACCTCAAGTCTTTCCGTCACTAGTAATGCGGGCACCATGCTAGTATCGACCTAAGTAATCAATAAAGCCCCGTCCCATAAGGGGTAGTGTGGTTGCACATGTTTGGTTGGTACGGTAGTCACACATAAATCTAATCCATCATTCCACCATGCATAAGATTTACCGGCACATCACTTCTTTCTCAAGTGAAGACCTAACACATCATCACCCTCGGGCATTAGGGGCACCCGATGGGTTCATGCAAAGATTTCAACTACGAGGGTTCATATCACACATGCATCATATAAGCATCATGACCATCTATTTGCATGTCATCTAGCACTTAGCAAGATCAAGATCAAGCATGCATCATGTGGTGGAATCAACTAGGTTACCATCGTAACCCTAATATCATGCATCGGAAACAAACGGGTTCCGAGGAACAAGTGTATCATGGTCAAAGGGCTGCTTGCCTAGATTGGCTTGGTCTTCAAAGTCTTCAAGTCCTTCTCCTTCTTCTTCCACAGCAACTTCGTCAAATACGGGATCTATACGTCGCATAATAACCACGGGAAAATAAGAATACAAACAAAACAGAAAAATCAAAGTGCTCAGAAAAATGTCAACTCATTTTTGTAAAATACTAGAGGAATTTCTAAGATGGGGAAAAATCTTAGTTGGAGTTTTGGAGTAACAGAATAGAATCTATTGATTTTTGAACAGGAGTATTACTGCTCAAATTTGAATTTAAATTTGAACAGTACAGAAAAGTTTCATGGATTTGAGTTAAAGTAGTACCATTAAATAGGTTGGAATATTACAAGATTTTAGGAGTTGGAATTATTTAATTTGGACCATTTTTCTTTTCTGTAGAAATGTTTAAAACAATTATAGAAAAATAAAAATAGAAAGGGTCCTGAGCACTGGGCCAGAGGAGGCCACAGTGCATGGCCCAGGCAGTCCAGCCCAACCGCACGGGAGCCTGCGCGCGCACGTCAGGTTTTTAAACCTGACGGGCGGGGCCCGTGGGTCAGTGGTACAGAGGAGGGGGAGAGAGGTGAGGGGATGACAGGCGGGGCCCGCCTGTCATCTCTAACCCCACGGCCACGGCGACGGCGAGCTCACCGGTGAGGTTCCTGGCCACGGCGACGGCAACGGAGGGCAGGAACGTGACCAGCGTCTTGTCCCGTATGCAGGGGTGGTGGTGCGGCTCGGCGGGGAGGTCTGGTTCACCGGCGGCGAGGTGGGACGGCGGAAGCTCGTCGGAGGGTCGTGGTTCTGGCCGTTTCCGACTGCCACAGAGAGGGGAAACAAGGGGAAAATGTTCAGTGTGGCTTGGTGGTTCTAGATCGGGCAAGAAGAACAGCGGGGAAGGCCCGTACTGCGGGATCACCGACGGCCCGACGCGGCGGAGCTCCGGTCGATCCCGAGTACTGGGACGACCTGGGGAGGAGTGGATGATGCTGGGGGGCTCAGTGGAGTGTGGTGGAGCTGCTGATGCTGTTGGAGAGGCTCGGGAGGGGCTATTTATAGGAGCTCGACGGAGGCCCGTGGTCCAGTGCGTCGGCGAGCTCTGGCTCGAGGCTACAGCGCACAGGAGGCCAAGGGAATGGGTCCGTGGAGTTCCTGGACGATCTCCACGTCCAGCTGAGGGAGAAAGAGAAGCGGGGGAGCGTCAGGAGCGTGCGCGCGTGCGAGGCAGAGGAGTAGCCGCCGCGGGCAGCCAGCGCGCGTGCGACGACGGCCACTGGAGGGCGCAGGAGGAGGGGGGACAGCGCCGGGGAGGTCGCGGACGTCGAGGGGCCTCGACTGGCGCGAGGGGGAGGCCCGAGGCTGTCGGGGTCAGCGATTGGCCAGAGCCACCGTGCGGAGGTGCACTGTTGCGCGCTCCAGAGCGTGCGTATTGCTGGCATCATCGCGCTCTCGCCGTTTTGGTCCAAACCAGCATGTCCAACAGTGTCCAGCACGTTGAGGGAGGAGTAAAGAAATGGCCTGAGGCCTAGGATGCCCTGGAGATGCTGAGAGAGAGTGAGGGTGCTGGTGAAATGGTGAAAACCTGCTGTCCAGCAAGGTAAAACAGGGATTTCACCCCTCAATCATGGAGCTGGGGTGCTGGGGAAGTTACTGGTGGTAGCTAGTAACTCAATGATCATGTGGTAAAAAGTACAGGCCATGGAGAAGAGTCAAAGTGATCAAGTTGGAGGTTTTAGCAATTCTGGAGAAGGTGTTTGATCAGTGTTTGGTCAAGTAAATGAACTCCACTTGACATGGCACTTAACAGGGTTGAAAGACATGAGAAAATAGGGTGCTTCACCAAATTTGGGCCCATTTGAAGAAACTAGCCAATGTAACTTTGGTGAACCCTAGAAATCAACAGAAACAGTTTCATCTTGATTGAGTCAAGCTAATCATCTCCCCTTGATGCACCACTTGGTGTAGCATCATCATTTGGGGTATTGATCATGGCCACAAAGTTTGAAGCTCCAGATAAAAAGTTGGTAATGTAAAGTTGTTCAAATTTGCAATTGAACAGAAAGGGTTTTGAGGTGATCTGAGCAAGTTGCTCTATTCCAAATCTTGTGCCATTTGGTCTAGATGCCTTATTAGGTCATTCTAGCATGTGCACCAAGTTTGAGAGCATTTGGACAAGTTTGGCAATGTAAAGTTGCTCAAACTTCAAATATGGACAGAATGGTTATGAAGAGGTTTGAGGATGTTTTCTTGCTTCCCAAGGCATGGGACTTGGCAAGATCATCAAATATGTCATATATGACATGATAGAATTTCCCTGGAATTTTTGGAGAAAATTTCCTTTGTAAATATTTCAGAAGCTTGAAATATCCAGAAAGGGTTTTAGAGGGTTTTGCCCATTATTTTGAACATGACCAAGTGTTGAAACTCTTATATATGGACAATATATGTCCTCTGAGTCTCTTTGAATTTTGGCAAATATTTTTGAAACAGTTAAATAATTTTCCCCTATTAAAGACCATTTCTGGCCTTAAGAAAAAGCTTTTAAATAAAATAGGAAAATAACTTTTAAAATTATACCTTTGTGTTTTCTGGGAGTCCTATGACTACTAGGTCTCAAATAAACCTTTTGAAATAATTTTCTTACCCTAAATCAAGTACTTGCAGTGCAAATCTCAATTCAGGGGTTTTTGGAAAACTAAATTTATAAAATACTTTTTGGCCAAATTAATTTTGTAAGAAAATACTATACTGTTGTATAACACTTGGCATGATCATTGGGCAGAAGTTTTGGGTATGGAAATGAAATCTACAAGAGATCATAGTTGACTTTAATGAGCACATGAAAAAGCACATGAAAAAAAAACTCAATTCCAAACAAAAGCCAAATGATGCTAAAAAAAATTTTGCTGGTCCAAATTTTCATGCTTCAAAGATACAAATAACATGTTACAAAATGCAGGGTGTCACACACACACACACACACACACACCGCGAATCCACCGCAACTATGATGCATGTTAAATTAATTATCCTGTGCATGTTTACTCCTCGTGCAACAAATTTCAAACATTGAGAATCTTGATTTTTAAATTCTAGTACATCCAAAACTTATTTGAAGTTCATGAAACTTATCGTGTTGTCATATGGACACCAATACAAAGTGACATTGTACTTTTTTGTCAAATTTGAGACCAGTTTTGATGTAATATTTATCTAATTACAAACGGGAGATTATTAATAATTGGGAACCAATATCCCAAACGGATTATTTATTCGAACCATGAGCGTTAGACCAACAATGGATACGTGCCATGCTTCGGTTAAGCAATAAAGCGGCATCATTAATCATCCAAATAGAAAACAATCTACGTGTCGCCGCGCGACCCGTGTGCCATGCGAGCAGGCGTGAGTTGACGGGACGCGTGCGAGCATTCCGCCATGCAGGCAGACGGGAAGGCGTGCTTGTTGCGCAGTGTCATCGGGAGGCGTGCTAGTAACTGTGTAAAACTTTGGTAGACATGCCAGTAGTCCGGTGTGCAGGCTCACCGGGAGGCGAGCCATCGGTTTGACCTCCGCCCGCCTCTCTCCCACAAATCCCACTACTTCATATTATTGTGCGCCCGAGTGGCCACACCCCCCATCCTCGCCACACACACACAATCCTCTCTCTCCGCTTCCATCCTCACCGCCGCTCTTAGTCCTCAAAGCCGTTAGTGTATGAGGATGCCGCCGAAGCGCCCCATCGGAGGGAGTGGCGACGACGGGGCTGCTAAAGCACCGGAGCACGGCGTGGAGATGGAGATAGAGGTTGTCGTCACCGTCGGCGAGGTATCGCTGCACCCTGACGTCCTCGACGGTGTCGAGCTTCCATAGCCGGAGGCGGAGTTCCACACCGACTTTGGTGAGGACCCCGGCGACAACTCCGACTACCACTCCGGCGACGACTCCGACGACGACGGACTGCTAGTTAGTCATCTATACTCATTTATGTGTCAAATAGATCATAGGGTTTCTCTGGTTACTCCTACCTCCCCTTTTTGGAATAGAAATCATATGGTTATGTTCCCCCAATCCATGAAATCTGGGTAAATTTCGTTAGATCTGTGTAGTGTATTGATTGTTTGAATGGTACAAGTGATAAGTGATTAGTTGTTTCATCCGTGCAAATGATTTCTGCTAGTAATCCGACTAGGGTTAGTGTTCGTGCTAATAATTCCTAGCCGTGACTTGACAATTGATTTTGAATGACCTACATATGTTTGTGCCATTATTTTCTTCAAGATTGGTCTTTACATAGACGACTGTGCTTAAAAACCGAACAATAATACCTAGATATCTATAAATAAATACCCATAAATTCCTAATCCTACTTGACGGCATGTAATCATTAATTTGATGCCAATTTTTTTTTACTATTTGTACAGGTAATGTCTGACGATGTGGACAGCGAGGATGAAGATGGCTAGAGGAGGTACAAGAGGCAAATCCTGAGGTAGCTTTATACGGGAATGCATAACGACAGCTATGGATTCCCATTTTGCTACCACAAGCTTCATGACGCGTATCAAAGTGTTCTGGCGCATGCAAGAGGACGGGTCATTGGCTCCTTCAAGAAGAAGTATTCTCGCAGGGTGGAGCACGGCGTGTACGCCGAGTACCTGGAGAAGCTTCAGGATCGTGCTGGCATGTGAGATGAGATGTGGGATCAAACTATGTACGCTTGAGCAATGTTTAATGATGGTTGAACTATGTACTTGTGGTTGAACTATGCTTATGTACGTGTACGCTTATTAGCTATGTCTGAGTATGTTTAATCTATGTTTACTTATGTTTAACTATGGGATACGGATGCAACTAGTTTGGTTGATGGAATCTACCTCCATCTTGGTTTATTGGTCCCCTTTGTAATTTGTGTTAAATTTTGGCCAAAGGTTTAACTGACAAAATGTTAGTGCAGGTCAGCAAAAATTATATCATTGGGTGGATATTTGAGCATAGTGTTTAATGACATAATTTTTGGTGAAATGCATAAATATTTCTTAGTTAAACATTTGGTCAAAATTTGGTACCAATAAACCAGGACGGAGGTAGTATGTCAATCACACACGGTTCCCAAAATTGGAACCATATGCAATGACTTTCATTTTGCATGTTGCGTCAATCACACACGGTTCGCTCTAGCAAACCGTCGCCACCAAAATTCCTTGTGGGACAAAAAACCCTCACCACCTAATTCAAAAAAGAAAAAAGAAAACCCTCACCATGCCCATGTCACAAAAACCCTCACCCTGCCCGCCACCCACTCCGGTCCCCATTCACACCTGCACACGGTCCTCTGCGTCTATGCCACGGCACCGCCTTTCGCGGCGGTAAACACTTAGCTCAATGCCTGCCGCCGCCGCCAGGCTGCCGGCAAAGCCCACCGCATTTTGCCATTTCCGCTTGCCGCTGCCTATCGCCATCGACTTGCTCGACGCTAGTCGCGGTCGACCCAGCTCCGCTTAGTTGGGGAATCTGTCATACTGAGGGTTCTTTCTCATGGACGACAAGGTAGCTAATTTAATGAGATATTATCGCATCTCTTATCCCAGTTCATCTACCTCCTTTAATCACCTGGCGGAAGTCACCGTGAATTCATTTTTATTTGAGCTGATTTGAGGGTTTTCTTTCATTCATAGAATGTACACTGCGACGACACATCACGACTTTGCGACCTCTGCCAGAGATTCCATCTCACCATACCAGATCAATTGAGGACGTGCGCTGTATGTTCAATCTCACCCTAAATTGGTTGGCATGGCCTTCTTTCCTGAACATATTCTAAATATTGCTACATTTGGATAAAAGGTACCACATGCATTATATACGTCAAAGGGGATTTCCCCCCTCTTCTTTCTATATTAGGCAAATTAATGATGTATTGTTCTTTCGATTACTCTCGTATTTCCATGACATCATGTTTACCCTATTTGTTTAATTAAAAAAATTTGTCCTTCGATTTCAACCGATGTAGAGTTCTTTCAATTTGGGCCCATATTTGCATGTTACCATATTTTATTAACAATCTTACCATTTACATAGATCAAGACTGCACGGAGGTCATACTGCACACAAACCATGGATTTACAATCGTTGCTACTTTAAGACTTAATGAACGTGGTGACTCCTATTTTGGCACTGGCTTTTGGAAAGAAATTTCTAAGTTTTATGTACTCAAAGCTGGCACTAAAAATGCACTGCACATAAAAGGGCGTGGTCATGAGATATATGCTAACTTCCCCGACAAAATCATCCATCCAGACTTTGTTTGAAGTAAGTTTTATTTTAACTATCTACATTTTAACTTACCCAGCAATGTCAAATGAATTATGTAGTGTTTAAGCAACCAATTGTTATTCCCTTTTCTTACTATATTCCTACCTAATAACTTCTAGTTACCAATACACTTTTCTATTGCCCTTTTTTAACTAAATATTCCCTATACTATCATTTCTATCAGAAAGCGCCGCTGACAAGGAGACTCCATAGGTGGAGAACGGGGATGCCAACAAGCGTAGGCGGGGCGAGCTAGAACCGCAAGCGACTCCAGCAGGCCTAGACTTCATCAGCAGGCCTAGACTTCATCAGCAGGCTCCCCAGTGATATGTTGACAGTCATCATCTCCCTCCTCCCAATCAAATATGGGGCACGAACAACCTTCCTTTCCCGGTGGTGGCGCCCCCTATGAAACTTCAACCCTCTCAACCTCATCGACACCCACAAGATCTACCATGGCTATTGCAAAAGCTTGGATGCGTTCTCCAAGATCCTCGGTAGTCACCTTGGCCCAACCATAGGCCTTAGAATGGGCAAGTCCCGTTCCAACGGCAAGGACCGAGCCAAGCTTGATGACTAGTTCCGATCCCCTGCCCTAGATTAGCACGAGGAGCTCACCTTTGATGATGGGCATATGCAGTCGCTGCCAACGTCCGCACTCCGCCTCGCGCCCACGCTGCACGTCGCCAAGTTCAGGAACTGCCATTCTCCCCCTCCTTAATGATGCACCCGCTCTTATTCTACCATGACTGAAGCACCTCAAGCTCATCGCCGTCTGCATCTCAAACAGTGCATGGAGCTCCTACTCCATGGCTGTACTGCACTCGACTACCTTCGTCTTCAGGCGATCAATGGGTTGAGTACCTTCCACATCACCTCCATGACTCTTCGGACTATTTATGTGTGTTGCTGGTGCGGCAGGAAGACATCACAAGATGTGTACCACAGTATGGTCAACCAGAAGGTCCAACAAGAATCAATGTCATTTATGCGCCAAAATTGATAGTGGTGGGCTACTCATGTAACAAATACTCCGAACTTGTTATTGGATCCACACCCGTTCAGGTACAACAACCGCCTTCTACCTCTCCTTCTACAAATTAACATTATTTGTAATTGAAGATGTTTGTTCATCTGTCATTCAAAAAATGGTTCCGACAAGCTTGACCCCAAAAATGCGCACAGTTAAGGTCTTGGCACTAGAATCTATAGGCCCCAACCTGAAGCAAGTTGTCAGTTTCTTGAGATGCTTTCCGTGCCTGGAGAAGCTATATATCGAGGTGATGTTCCTTTCCTGTTAAATGTTAACCATAAGGGAGTTCAATTTGTGACACCTTTTTCCAAGTTTACAATGACAATGTACTACAATTTCTGAAGGATTCTTTTGGAGGATTTCAGTACATACATGTTCC
>LR738710.1:340549241-340600400 GCA_902687465.1 Secale cereale | reverse complement strand
CCCCCCCCCCCCCCCAGTATAGATTGCTTGATCCATATGGTTACAATCAATAAGCATTTCTCCTTTGGATTCATATGTACTAGTTTTCTTAAGGAACTTTTCGTCCACTCCAACCTCTTGTGAAGAAGGCTACATTTTTGTAGAATGTAATCAAGTGCCCATGTTAATCATGTCAGATCGAAGATGGCATGTTAGGGCATTTTACAAATCGTGCAAACCAAATAGGCATGTAGTAATGTTCAAAACTGCATGTAGGCACTAACACATTTTCTTCTTTTGCAGATAAGATTAGGCCCAGTGGTGGATAATGTGATACAATATAACAATAACGTCGAATGCCTAGATCCGCATCTCTCGGAAATTACATTGAACTCCTACCGAGGGACCTTAAAGAGATTATATTCGCCAGGTTCTTTGTTCTCAGAGCAAAAGTTCTGAAGGAAATGAGGTTTGCCCTACATTTATTTCGCAAAAATGAATGGTTTGTTGATCAGCACTGGCGCCTGCGGCAGAATGGAATAGGCTCCAAAAATGTTGAATCTCATTTTGGAACTTCAGATGCCAGAGTAATCAGAAGTTATCGTGGAAACCCCATACATGACTTCTCAGTGGCTGACCCCTTTGCAAAAATTGTGAGGGTTCAAAACCAGACATAGAAGTGGTAATATTAGTTTGAACCTCTCTGATATCCATGTTTAGCGGATCACCACGAACGTTTGCAGCTGATGAGCTGAATTTCATTTCTAATATCAGTTTGAACCTTGTAATCTTCGAATTTGAGCCATATAACTCTGGAATTTGAACCTTGTAATATTTCGAGCTTTTGTGGTCCAATCGTTCAAATGGCATCGTATGAGACTCGTATATTGGTAGCACTATTTTGACCTTATTATGCAATGGTCTTAGATTTTATTAACCATTCTCGAATATGTTTACCTCGTCGATCTCACAGCACATGATCTGTATAGCTAACTCGACTGTGATCTTCAAAATTATTGCACACAGTTGAATTCTTCCACCGTGTGCCCTGTAGAGCGCAGAGTTAATTATCACACTCGAGTGTCCATCATCACCCTTCTGTGTAACTTTGACCTTATGACCCACGGGTAAACTTATGACCAAAGTCATTCCACACACTTCATTTTTACAAAGCTTTTTTCCAATAAACGCCCACGATTAGTCCCTCTTCTAGCCGACGCGTGGCCAAACTAGCCAAGTAGGAACCTTGCGTGGTAAACTGCATGGTAGCGCGGGAACAGGCTCACCAACGATACATTTGGTGCCTCTTCAAGCCCATGCGTGCGGTGCGGTGTTGTCAAGCGTGCACAGGAATCCTCCGCTATCAACGCTGTGACAAGACGTGACAATTACAGGCCAGCTGGCCCCCATTTATTATAGCGGCCAACCTTTCGATCGCGCCCCACCATTGCAAGAAGCACACCCACCACAAGAAATTCTTAGAGGGTATCCCGCGCAGCTCCCATGGCGCTCTGAGCAACTGCCAATGACGAGCAGCAGTTCACCATGCGTGTCGTGGTGGACACCCACCGAAGGTTCATGGACCTCTCGGTGGTGTACACCAATGACCCGGTCTCGGTGGAGCACTCCATCCACATCATGGAGTTGTTGCTTGCCGAGCAGAAGTACAAGGTGGTCGGGTTTGACCTCGAGTACACCCGCGCTCATGCCGATTCTTGTCCCAAGGTCACCGTCGCTCAGATGTGTGTGCCCCACCACGTCCTCGTCTACCTCTACTGCCTGGCCACAAGGCCTTGCGAGCATTTTGCTAGGTTTGTCAATAGCCCCCACTACATGTTTGCTACGATGGACATCACTAATGATGTAAAGGCGCTCGAGAATTCGGGCATCGCCTGCCAGAATCTTGTCGACATCCAGGGCCAATACAAGATATGGGGCAGCAAGGAATATGAGAAGAACTCACTAGTTCACCTCACCGAGGCCATCATCGACCCCTACTATGGAGACATGAAGGATTCGTGCAACAAGGACAAGCGTGCCTAGGACTCGCCCTGGATGGAGAAACTCGACAAAGCTCATGTCATGTACGTGGCCAAGGAGGCTTACACGAGCTATGACATGTACAGGCGGATCGTTGACATGAGGAAGTGGCTCCTTCCCCAAAACAGCCAGGGATCCATCCGGAAGTTGAGCAATGGCAAGCGTCGTCGCAACAATAAGTAGATGATTAGATCCTCATTTCTCCTACTTTAGGATGCATATAATTGCTTACTTTCGTGTGTGGAAATGTTATGTGTGTAGTCACTTGTGTAATTGTATGCTTAATTTCGTTATGCAATGCTGTATTTTTAAGTATTTATGTTGATGCTCTGTAGACAGAGCGTAGATGTTGTGCGAACAAAGAAAATCACATCGCACACGGACTAAACAATGGAATCCGTCGGTGATGTTTTCATCAATCACTCACAATTGTATACCAGCAATTGTTTGCTCACAACACACACGGCTTGTTAGCAGTGATCGTCTGTGTTGTTATCGGTCTTCGCACACGTTTCCGATTACAGACCTGTTTGCAGCGTATCACACACATCTTGTTAAGTTGAACCATTTTTTTTCTCATGTCTCAACACAAACAGTTCATCCGAGTGAACCGCATGCCATATATCGCACACACCTTGATTTGGCTGACCGTTTCGTTTGTGTTCCCTAATCACAAACAGTTCATCCGAGTAAACCGTATGTTGTATATCGCACACACCTTCAGCTGGCTTCCCGTTTCTTTTGTTCCTCCTCATTGCAAACAGTTAATTGAACTGAACCGTATGCCCTGCATCTCAAACACAACTAAAATCTCAAAAGTGTTTGATGCATCCTCCATCGCAAACGTTTTGCACCTTTTTTTATGGGTTTTTTACACCACCGTTTGTGTCGTGGAATTAGCATGGCAGATGTCCGGTTTAGAGGACTTAGGTGTGGAGCCATCGCTCGGGTTAGCTTGAAGAGGTTAAAGCACGCAAAGAACACAAAGGGTTTATACTAGTTCGGCCCCTTCGATGAAGGTAAAAGCCTACGTCTAGTTTGGTTTGGTATTGCTTGGGCGTCGATGAACAGGGAGCGAATTGCTTGCCTGTGTCTCAACGGGTTGTTTCTTGTCCTTGAACCGTCGCCGGGTCGACCCTTTATATAGGAGGCAACGCCCGGTCCGGTTTACAGAGTCCCGAGGCCGGCTCATAATCGTGTCCGCCTCGGTCTCTACCCTTTCTACCTTATACCTCAAGTTACATGATAGGACGGTTCATAAACCATAAACTTTACATATGGGCCTTAAGCCTTCCACGGGCCGTAACCTCTAACTCATAACCTATCGGGCTTATGATAACACAACTGTATTAATATAATCCGGATCTTCCTAGCCGGTTTATACTAGCTAGTAATATCCCTGACATTAGGCCATATTGATTTGAACTTGTTCATGTCAGTCTTCTAAGTCTCTGGATAAATTTCCTCTCTATAACTTCTCTACTTTGTAAACCGGCTATGACGTCATCTCCGGAAATCATCTCAATCTGTTGTGACATCACCTCCATATTTATTGCTCACCGCTGTTTGTTACCTTTGTTAAAGGCTATCCCGAAAATCGAGGCGACAATGGAATCTTTATCCAATCTCTGACCTCCTTGATTCCCGCGCTTGTCGTTTCACCTCACTAGCTTATAAATACCGCTGAGACCTGTCCTTTTTCTTCCTTCCACACTTCATCTTCCTCCGTCGCCCGAAGCTCCGTCGCCGTCTTCGAGCCCGTCGCCGTCGTCAATCTAGGCCGCTGCATCACCCTGAAACGTATCCAGAGCACTCCGCCGCCGTCTTCCTCTTCCTCAGGTACTTCTTCTTTCTCCCTGTAGATCTCAATCTAGGGTTCCTCCATGTCTTCCGCCATGAAACCTCGAAGCTTGCTGTTCATCTCTGTAGGTTACCCTTGCAGTAAACTCTAACCTTGGATATATTTCAAATATGTTCCTGCTCTGTGGTTTAAACTTAGATTCGAACCTTAGATCCATTTAGTCTGAAGAAACCCTTCGTGGTTCTTCATGTGTAAGCAGAGCATATATTTCATCTTTTTCTTATGTCCTAGATCCATTTTTACTTTAGTCTTCTGTAAAAACTTGTTTCTTCGTCTTGATAGATCTGTAAGTTACTCACCGGTTTAACCAATCATACACTCCTCTTGCAAAGAATTAGCCATGAGCCCGACGGTTTAGCCTCCTCTTTTTTGTTATCATAAACCGGTAGCAGTTCGTTTCACATCTGCTTCCGGGTTGCCAATGCCATTAGTCCCTTGTCTAAACCGTCGATATAATTTGATGATACGCTCCGGTTTATGCTTCAGTACTTATTAATCCGGATTTTGCACTGTACTTTTCAGCGTTTCCTTTTGCCCATATGGCTGCCAAGCAGTTCGTTTGTTGCAACTGGTCTCCTTCCCGCATTACGGAAGAGGACTTAACCAACGCCGCTTCAATTGGTCTTCTGGGCCCCCAAGCGGTTCTGAAATGGCGGGCCCCAGGAAATGAGTGTCCTCCTACCCCTAAAGAAGGAGAAATCATCGTTTTCTTTGATCATATGGCCCGGGGTTTTAGCCCTCCCGGTTCAAAAAATTTCCGGGATGTGCTGGCCGCTTTTCAGCTCCATCCTCAAGATATAGGTCCGAATTCTATATCAAATGTCTGCAATTTCTAAGTCTTCTCAGAAGCATACCTTCATGATGAACCATCCGTGGATTTGTTCCGGGACTTTTTCCACTTAAACCGGCGGACAGAGTTTACTGCCGGACCGCACCAAGAACTAGGCGGTGTTAGTATTCAGAAGAGAAGAGATGTGATCTTCCCTCACGCTGCTCTCCATACACACCCCAAGGAATGGAACCAATCATGGTTCTATTGTAAAGATACCTCGCCTGAAGGAGAAAACCCACTGCCGGGTTATCGTGAACATCGTCTACCTGAGGATCATCCCCTGCCGCAGCGCCTTAGTTCTTCAGAACGGGCCCGGTTTGCCCCTCAGCTTGCTAAGCTTAGAGCCTTTATGGCCAACGGTTTAATTGGAGTAGATTTCGTTTGCTGTTGGCTTGCCTGGAGCATCCTTCCATTGAGCCAGCGCTCCGGCCTGATGTGTGAGTATACGGGAAAAACGGATGACCCTCAGCGCCACACTAACACAATACTTCCTGAGAAAGAAGTCATTGAATTGCAAAGAAGATTCTCAACATCTCCCTGGAAGATTGAAGCCAGACCGGATTGGCTCCTTTTTATGAAAACAACAAACCGTCAGCAGTAAGTTCTTTATGACCTCTTCTGCTATTTCTAATCCGTCCATATCAATTATCTTCTATTTATCTCTTATCTTCTGCACAAGCCAACGACCCCTTCCGGAAAAGAAAGCCTCGGGATAAATCAGGCAAATAGCCACGCGGGAAGACGTATGATGTCAAGAAGAAGAAGGCGGCTGCTTCCTCCGGTTCACATCCTGAGGAAGATGATCCGGATTCCGAGGTATGACTTGATCCTGATATGTTTTAATCTCCCTTTATCCAAATTTATGTTAATAGTGTCTTTCCACAGGATTTGGCTGAAGGAAGTAAAGTGGCAGAAGTTGAGGTAATCTCTCTTTCTTCAGATTCTGAACCGCTGGCGCCCAAAATTCGTCGGGCATCCCGGAAATACCCTTTTTCTCATCCTTACGTTCAACTGGACCCCAAATTTCTTTTGAAGAAACAGCAGCATGAAGCACGCCGGACTATGCGCCATAGTGGCCATGTAGTAGAATCCTCCGGAATATCTCTTACTCCGGCTTGCGGGTGCCGCTCTGAGGTTTTACTCTTTCCAACTCTTCTCCATCCAAAGGCCGGACTTATCCGTAAACCGCTTAAACCGTCTGATCCTAACTATCAGGATACTCCTTTGTCCTCTTCTGGTGAGTCGACTACCACACAGGTCCCTGTACTGAAGACCGTGCCTGGGTAAGTCCCTTTCAACATCCGGTTTATGTTTGTATTTCCTCATTGATGATTCTCATTATTCTTTCAATTTTCTTCAACAAACCCAAGCCTAGAAAGAAGGCAAAGGCCACCAAAGCGGCTGCCGAGACTACTACCGCTGAACCGGCAGCTGATCTGGATAAAGTCATCCCTCCGGAGGGCGATCATGCAAATCAGTTTGATGATCCTGCTCCCATGGACCATGATGATATTGTTGCCCCGTAAGATACCAATGTGGAAAATGTAGTTGAACCGGCGAGTCGTGTCCGGGTTAGCCCTCCTCAGACCAACCTGGCTCCTGTTAGCCCGGCCCCTACTGTTGCCCCTTCTCAGCCAACCACTGCCTCTTCTCCGGATGTTCAGATAACCGGGACAGGTTTTACCGCTCCTGCTGAGCCTATCATCTTGGCCAAGCATACTGCTAAAGAGGAGAAGCTTCAACAAGAGAAGGGCAAGTGGAGCACGGACTTGTCCAACTATGCCGAATTGAGCGCTTAGGAACTTTATTCCGGGTATTTGAACCGGCTTCATACCAGCCACGATTATGAATTGGGCTTGGTTAATATGATGAAGGATAAGTACGAGGTAACTTCCTTCACTTGTATTTGTTTTGTATTCTTTGTAATTCCGTCTTTATGCTATAGTAGCCCCCAAGTTCTGGTTTAGCTTCGTTGTAGGTAAGCCGGTACTTCCAATGTGTGCAGAATGAACTTACATTAGCCCCCAAGTGCCAGGGGCATAACTTGTTTTATGTGCCTGGGACTTGTCTGAATTTCTCTTTTAATACTTCAACTGCACATTAGCCCCCAAGTGTCAAGCGGATAACTTGTTTATATGCTTGAGACTTGTCTGAATTGTCTTTTTTAATACTTCAACTGCACATTAGCCCCTAAGTGTAAAGCGGATAACTTGTTTATATGCTTGAGACTTGTCTGAATTGTCTTTTATTCATCTTGATTTCCTTGTAGGCTGACTTGACCCGGAGGGCTGCAGAAGTAACTGAGCTCCGGAATAGACTTGCTGCCACGGAAACTGCTTCTGTCAAAGCCAAGGATGAGCTGGCGCTGAACTTAACCAATACTGAGAAATTGAAAAAAATGAAGCGGAGCGGTCAGCCTGGGAGGTACAGATGAACGCTCTTTAGAAAAGAGCAAAGGATGCTGAAGAGGCCCTTAATCCGGTGACGCAAGAGCTGACCGGCTTAAGACAGCAAATAGAACTTATGACCTCTGCTATCTTTGGTAAGCACTTAATTTGCATATGTTTTCATCTCTGTAATCTTTGTTCTGCTCCGGTTTAACTTTAACAATCATATCCAGGGCGACGCATAACCCATCTTGGGGATGACATCCGGAAGAAACTCAAGGCCTCTTATACTCTGCTTGAGCAGCTGTATTCGGGCGCTCAAAGGATTATAAGTGCGATGTCCCATCAAAAAGCGGCCCCCACTACTATCCAAGGTACCTTGGAGAAGCTATCTATACTGCCTGTATGCTTGGAAGAAGTGAAGAAATACGCTGCACGGGCCGGCTCTCTTGTAGCTCTGAGTAGGGCCAAGGCATGGGTTCCGGATTTTGATCCGGAGGAGGCTATGAACGGGTACCCCAGTAACAAGGAAGATGGATCTGCCTTCTCTGGCAAGGACCTCCGTGTTTTAACCAAGGAGATGCGTCCTCTTGCCAGCAAGCTTGCCGATGAAGCAGATCTGACCAGGTATCATCCGGCATATGACTTAGAAAATGAACGGGTGGACCGGCCGGTTTATGATACTAAGAATCTGATCCCGCCAGTACGTGCCCATACTTACGCTCCAGATATTGATCCGTCCGATCTTATTACTGAGGAAATGTACTTCCGTGCACTATCTAAGATCGACTGGCGCGTCCCTGACTTCCATCCGCTTCAAGAAGATGAAGAAGTTCCGGTACAAGCCGATCCGCTGCCTTCACAGCAGGAAGAAGAAGCATGAGTTCGCTCATTTTAACTCTTAGCTGCTGTAATCTGGTGCCAGAAAACTTTAATCCGTTCAGGCCTGCAAGTGCTTTGTAATAGGATAGTTGGAAACATTGTCTGTCTCAATTTGGATGTCACAGCTTGACTTGGCATCTGCCGATTTTAGTCCTTTGCCTGCTATGGTTGACCCATTTATGTTATCTATATCTGCATGAACAAAGCTCAAAGATGTCCTGGCGGTTTACCGCCGGACCAATTATATTGCTCCCATGGGCATATATTGAAAGAGTATCTGCTTTATACCAAAAAATACTTCATACCTTTAATTAAGTGTACTTGACATCCTTAATCCGGTAATCATTATTGAATGTGTAGACTCTGATGAGGTTCTTGGCCCTCTTGGCCTTTGCCCAATGATTGTTCTGGGCTATGATAAATGCCGGTTTAAATCATGCTGGTATTATATGATCCAGACTTTTGTAGATATGTGGTCAACTTTGAAGTTACCCAGTTCCGGATCAAAAATCACAGAAAAACTTTTGAAAAATCACAAAACAGAAAACACTGTTGCAAATAAGACCATGTAGTCGAGGCTTTTTGCGAGCTGCCAGGCTCCATATTTGCCAATCAATGGATGCGACCCAAGGGGCTATGATTCATGTTGCCAATCAATGGGTGCAATCCAAGGAGCAATGATTTCTTTTGCCAATCAATGGATGTAATCCAAGGAGCAAGAACTTTTCTTTTGCCAATCAATGGATGTAATCCAAGGAGCAAGAGCTTTTCTTTTGCCAATCAATGGATGTAATCCAAGGAGCAAGAACTTTTTCTTTTGCCAATCAATGGATGTAATCCAAGGAGCAAGAACTTTTCTTTTGCCAATCAATGGATGTAATCCAAGGAGCAAGAACTTTTTCTTTTACCAATCAATGGATACAACCCAAGGAGCAAGAACTTTTTCTTTTGCCAATCAATGGATGTAATCCAAGGAGCAAGAACTTTTTCTTTTGCCAATCAATGGATGTAATCCAAGGAGCAAGAACTTTTCTTTTGCCAATCAATGGATGTAATCCAAAGGGCGATGATGCGAAGATGATCATATAAACCAGACCAGAAGAGATTAGCGAGGATTCGAATGTGATCCGTAGCCCCCTAATGATCGTGGAGGTAGGGTTCCTATGAAAAAGTTGCGCTTGAAAGGCAAGTCCTGGTTGGTCCCTTGTAGAATTGTCCTGCGTAGCAAAATATACTGATCAAAGCATCTGAGTTAAATCTCATAAGACACTTATTTAGAAGAAAAAAGGCTGATCCTCCGGTTTACCAGGGGTGTCGGTTTATTTATTAATCATAATATATACAGGATACAGGAAGCGGAGCTCATGGCTCAAGTGTAGTAAGGCCGCAGAAGGGCAATGTTCCACGGCCTCTTCGTCTCTTCCTCTGCTGTCCGTGAGTCTTTGTGTTCTCGAACGTCCACCAGGTAGTATGAACCGTTATGTAGGTTCTTGGTGACCACAAAGGGCCCTTCCCAAGGTGGGGATAACTTGTGCATATCTGACTGGTCCTGGATGAGCCGGAGTACTAAGTCCCCCTCCTGGAACGTCCTGGTCTTAACCCGGCGGCTGTGTTATCTGCGCAGGTCCTGCTGATAAATTGCAGATCGTGCTGCTACTATGTCACGTTCTTCATCCAGCCGGTCTAAACCGTCCTGTCTTGCTTGCTCATTGGCCGCTTCAACATAAGCTGCTACCCGTGGTGAGTCGTGCCGGATATCACTTGGAAGAACCGCTTCAGCACCATACACCATGAAGAAGGGCGTATAACCTATAGACCTGTTAGGCGTAGTGTTGATGCTCCAGAGGACAGAAGGTAACTCCTCAACCCAGCACCCTGGCGTTCTTTGCAAGGGAGTCATAAGCCGGGGCTTGATGCCTCGCAAAATCTCTTGGTTGGCCCTTTCAGCTTGACCATTGGATTGAGGGTGAGCTACTGAAGACACATCCAGCCGAATATGTTCCCTTTGGCAAAACTCTTCCATCTCTCCTTTAGATAGATTGGTGCCATTATCAGTAATAATGCTATGTGGAAAGCCAAACCGGAAAATTACCTTCTTGATGAATTTAACCGTTGTTGCCGCATCACACTTACTGACAGGCTCTGCCTCAATCCACTTTGTAAACTTATCCACTGCCACCAACAGGTGAGTTTATTGATCTTGGGATCGCTTAGAAGGCCCAACCATATCAAGCTCCCAAGTTGCAAACGGCCAAGTAATTGGAATCATCCGCAGCTCATATGCCGGAACAAGAGCACGCCGTGAAAATTTCTGACAAGTGTCGCATTTCCGGACTAGATCATCCGCATCAGCATGGGCTGTTAACCAGTAGAACCCATGACGGAAAGCTTTAGCTACCAAGGACTTTGAACCGGCGTGATGACCACAATCCCCTTCATGAATCTCTCGAAGAATGTCACCGCCTTCTTCTGATGATACACACCGCTGAAAAGCCCCAGAAATGATGCGGTGATGAAGTTCTCCATTAACAATTGTCATGGACTTGGATCGCCGGATTATCTGCCTAGCTTCAATCTCATCATCTGGCAACTCTCCTCGGCTCAGGTACGCCAAGTAAGGGAGTGTCCAATCCTGAATAACATGAAGTGCCGCAACCAGCTGCGCTTCCGGATCAGGAATAGACAAATCCTCCTCCGATGGTACCTGAACTGATGGACTGTGTAGCTCGTCCAAGAAAGTATTTGGCGGCACCGGTTTACGCTGAGAACCCAGCCGGCTTAGAGCATCAGCCGCTTCATTTTTTTGCCGGTCTATGTGGTCCACCTGATATCCCTTGAAATATCCTGCCACTTCTTCAACTTCTCACATGTAAGCTGCCATGAGAGGGTCTTTAGAGTCCCACTTGCCAGACACTTGTTGCGCCACTAAATCTGAATCACCAAAGCACTTGACCCGGCTCAAGTTCATCTCCTTAGCCATCCGCAGGCCATGAAGCAGTGCTTCATATTCAGCCGCATTGTTCGTGCAAGGAAACATTAGTTGGAGGACATAACAAAATTTGTCACCTCGTGGGGAAGTAAACACAACTCCAGCCCCCGAGCCTTCTAATTGCCTTGAATCGTCAAAGTGAATAGTCCAGTATGTATGATCCGGCTTCTCCTCTGGCGCTTGCAATTCTGTCCAATCATTGATGAAATCTACCAATGCTTGGGATTTGATAGCAGTATGTGGTACATACTTCAATCCGTGCGGGCTAAGCTCAATGGCCCACTTTGCTACCCTGCCAGTAGCATCTCTGTTCTGAATTATATCCCCCAACGGAGATGAGCTAACAACAGTGATTGGGTGGCCCTGGAAGTAGTGCTTCAGCTTCCAGTTTGCCATAAACACGCCATACACCAGCTTCTGCCAGTGTGGGTACCTTTGTTTTGATTCAATTAGAACCTCACTGACGTAATAAACCGGGCGCTGAACCGGATATTCCTTGCCTGCTTCTTTGCGCTCCACCACAATTGCCACACTAACTGCACGTGCATTGGTAGCCACATATAACAGCAGCGGCTCATTGTCAACAGGGGCAGCAAGGACCGATGGTTCTGCTAATTTCCGCTTCAAGTCCTCAAACGCAGCGTTTGCAGCATCGCTCCATATAAACTGGTATGTCTTCTTCAGCATCTGATAAAGCGGAATTGCCTTCTCTCCCAAACGGCTGATGAATCAGCTTAACGTTGTAATCCGGCCGGCGATGCGCTGGACATCATTGATACAAGCTGGTTTAGTCAAGGATGTGATCGCCTTGATCTTCTCCGGATTGGCCTCTATTCCTCTATTTGATACCAAGAATCCGAGGAGCTTGCCAGCCGGAACACCAAAAACACACTTCTCCGGATTAAGCATTATCTTATAAACCCAGAGGTTATCAAAGGTTTCCTTTAGGTCCTCTATCAGCATCTCCTCCTTTCTTGATTTTACAACAATGTCATCCACATAAGCATGGACATTTTTCCCGATCTGCCCCTTAAGACTGTTCTATACGCAACGCTGGTAAGTTGCTTGGGCACTCCTGAGCCCAAAGGGCATAGATACATAGCAGAAGGCTCCAAAGGGAGTTATGAAGGTTGTCTTCTCCTGGTCCTTAACCGCCATCTTGATCTGGTGATACCCTGAATATGCATCCAAAAAACTTAGCCGCTCACATCCCGCCGTAGCATCAATGATCTGATGAATACGGGGGAGAGCAAAAGGATCAGTCGGACAAGCCTTGTTTAGGTCTGTGTAATCCACACACATCCTCCACTTTCCATTTTTCTTCAACACCAGAACCGGATTAGCCAACCACTCCAGATGGAACACCTCAACTATGAACCCTACGGCCAAAAGCCTGGCCACTTCCTCTCCTATAGCCTTGCGCCTTTCTTCGTTGAAGCGGCGCAGATACTGCTTGACCGGTTTGAACTTCGGATCAATATTAAGACTGTGCTCAGCGAGTTCCCTCGGTATACCTGGCATGTCAGAAGGTTTCCATGCAAAGATATCCCGGTTCTCACGGATGAACTCGATGAGCGCGCTTTCCTATTTGGGGTCGAGGTTAGCGCTGATGGTGAATTGCTTGGGTGAATCACCTAGCACAAAGTCAACTTGCTTAGTTTCCTCTGTCGATTTAAATTTCAACGCCAGATCATGCTCTGTGGTTGGCTTTTTCAACGGGGACATATCTGCCGGATCAACGTTGTCTTTGTAGAACTTTAACTCCTCTGTAGCACATACTGCCTCTGCATAGGCTGCGTCCCCTTCCTCGCACTCCAATGCGATTTTACAACTTCCATGAAATGTAATGGTTCCCTTGTGACCCGACATCTTGAGCTGTAGATAAACATAGCACGGTCTAGCCATGAACTTGGTGTAAACCGGCCTTCCAAACAGAGCATGATATGGGCTCCGGATCTTTACGACCTCAAAAGTTACTGTCTCTGATCTGGAATCCTGCTCATCTCCAAAGGTGACCTCCAGATCAATTTTCCCAACTGGGTAAGCCGATTTACCTGGCACCACTCCATGGAACACCGTGTTGGACTGTCTCAACTTCTTATCCGTCAACCCCATGCGAAGGAAAGCCTCGTAATATAAGATGTTCATACTGCTGCCACCATCCATGAGTACCTTTGTGAATTTGTAGCCACCCACCTGTGGTGCCTCCACTAAGGCTAACTGGCCCGGATTGTCAATCCGTGGCGGGTGATCCTCTCTGCTCCACACAATAAGTTGTTCCGACCAACACAGAAAACGTGGTGTTGCCGGTTCAACTGCGTGTACCGCCCGCTTCAGGATTTTTTGATCTCTTTTGCACAGACTCGTAGTAAAGACATGGTACTGTCCACTACTTAGCTCCTTCGGATTACTCTGATATCCGGATTGTTGTTGTTGTTGGTGCTGCTGATTACCTTGGTTATTGTAACCACCCTAACCGTGCTGGTGGTTGCCTTGGTTGTTATAACTGCCCTGACCATGCTGCTGGTGGTTGCCTTGGTTGTAGTTATTGTTGCCGCCATGATATCCTGATCCGGGCCCATTACCCTGATGACCCGGGCCTTGAAAACCGGAACTCGAACTGCCACCCGGTGGTCCATTGTCGTATTTGGCTTGTCTCATAGCCTCTACCATGATCTGGCATTGCCCCATGTATGTTTAGCTGGGTGTTCCTCTGTGCTATGTTTTGGGCAAGGCTCGTTCAACTGTCGATCCAGATTGATGGATCCTCCGCCGCTCCGTGGAGGTGGCCTACCCTTGCGGCGCTGAAAATTTCCTTGAACATTGGTATTGGCCACAAAATCAGAGCCGCTCTCTGCCTTTCGCTTACCATTAAAACTTGTTCCTGCCGGATTAGCATGCGCCGGTTTACCAGCCTTGTTCGCTTTTCCAGACTTGTCTCCATTTGCCTCTGGGTACTTAGTGTTATCAGAGTCCCCATACTTCACTAGAGCGCTCATGAGTGTCCCTATGTCATTACAATCCTGCTTGAGCCGTCCCAACTTCAGCTTCAGAGACTCAAACCGGCAGTTGTTTTCCAGTGTCACTATTGCCGTACTGGGATTGATGCTATTGGAAGAGTGCAGGATTTCTGACACTTGCCATACCCAGGTGCTCGTAGGCTCCTGCTCTCCTTGAACACATGCCGCCAAGTCCACTATTGACATCAGTTGCTTGCACGTGTCTTTGAAATTTTTGATAATCTGACGACGTAGCTCACCCCATGATCCGATGGAGTTAGGTGGTAAGCCTTTCAACCATGTCCGGGCTGTAGCCTCAAGCATCATGGTAAAATACTTTGCGCATGCCGCTTCATCCACATCTAGCATCTCCATAGCCATCTCATAGCTCTCAATCCAGGCCTCTGGAGCCAAGTCTGCCGTATAGTTAGGCACCTTGCGCGGACCATTGAAGTCCTTGGGTAACCTTATGCTTCGTAAAGCGGGAACAAGACACTATACTCCAAAAGAACTCGCCGTGACTCCTGTCTCTGCTGTGGTTGGGTGAACCGGCGTCGTTTGACGGATATCCTCGCAGGCAGTAGGTCTAGCCTGGTTCATTGCCTCCTGGGCGTGCGCCTCTGCTCCTGCCGGATTATCTTGCCTGTGGCGGTGACGTCTTCGTTCGCTGCTGGACACTTCCGGTTCATCCCAACGCCTGGTGTAACTCCTGCTGTGGCGGGGTGTTGAATGAATTCTCTCCCTGCTGTAAGAGTACGCCTGCTACTGTGTCAATGCTGTGTCCAGCAATTCCTTGACCCTGTGTGCTTCCATTGCCACGGGGGATGTCCCCTCAATGGGTAAACGGCCAGTCGTGAAGCGGCAGCGACAATGTTATCCAATGGGTTTGAATAATGGCCAGGAGGTGTGGGGATGTGCGGCGTGGGCACAACCTGACGATTTTGCTCTGCGGTCGGCTGTTGAACCGGTGCACCTACTCCTGGGGCTCCTCTCCGGTTTACTTCTAGGTTATTGCTGGCTCCCGCTCCTAGTGTGCCGAAGAGATTCATCGCCTCATAGACCGGTGGTAGACGAGTTTGATACCTTCTATTCCTTACCTCCTGCGCAGAGGCCTGATCAATCCTGAGCCGGAAAGCTTGGGAATCCAGCTCTGCTTGCCTTGACACCATCATGGCTTTCTCTGCATCCAGATCCCGTTTAGCTTGCTCAATCCGGCCCTTCAGCTGGAGGATCTCCGCATCATGCTGTGCCTTGTTGGTAGGAGCTACTTCTGCTATTGCGCGTGCTGTCAACTCCTCGACTAAGGTGGATAGGGCGTCAGAGGGTGAGGGGGCTTGGTTACTTGCCCCTGCACCAGCTGCCTCTGTTGTGAACGCCCCAGTCACCGTGGGCTGCTGCATAGACTGTGATCTGGCCATGAAGACAGCCACCCGGTTTGGCGGATTGAAGGGGTCCGGAATACTGTCACCATCGGATACACCCCCGGATCGGCCTTCCTGCAATAGATACAGAGATTCGGTTTCTCCAGATGAAGATTCATCGTCAGAATAGACAATGGTCTCGCCACCAGAATCCGATCCGTCCTCGGCTTGGACTCCATGTACTGCTCCAACGAAAACATCCTTCATGGCGGGCTGAATCCGGGTAGATGTCTGGCTCAGGCCTCGGTTCACCAATCTCGCCGATGAAGACGTGGATGCTGCCGAAGGGGACCCGGTACCCATATTCGATTGAATCGGCCTCGGGGCCCCAGCCTGCGTCGTCAATGTAGATCCGGCCACGGCGACTCTTGGTCATTCGGCCAACCGCGTAACCCTTGAGTCCTTCAAAGCTGCCCTTCAAGAACTCGAAACCATCGTGCGATAGCCCCACGGTGGGCGCCAACTATTGTGGAATAAGCACGGCAGATGTCCGGTTTAGAGGACTTAGGTGTGGAGCCATCGCGCGGGTTAGCTTGAAGAGGTTAAAGCACGCAAAGAACACAAAGGGTTTATACTAGTTTGGCCCCTTCGATGAAGGTAAAAGCCTATGTTTAGTTTGGTTTGGTATTGGTTGGGTGTCGATGAACAGGGAGCGAATTGCTTGCCTGTGTCTCGACGGGTTGTTTCTTGTCCTTGAACCGTCGCCGGGTCGTCCCTTTATATAGGAGGCAACGCCCGGTCCGGTTTACAGAGTCCCGAGGCCGGCTCATAATCGTGTCCGCCACGGTCTCTACCCTTTCTACCTTATACCTCAAGTTACATGATAGGACGGTTCATAAACCGTAAACTTTACATATGGGTCTTAAGCCTTCCACGGGCCGTAACCTCTAACTCATAACCTACTGGGCTTATGATAACACAACTGTATTAATATAATCCGGATCTTCCTAGCCGGTTTATACCTGCTAGTAATATCCCTGACAGTTTGTGTTTATGGCATCGCACACAGTTTCGTCGAAGGGTCTCTGATCGTAGGGTCGCGTTAGCAGCATCCTGCAGTAGTGTATGTGAGTCATGTTAATGAGTAATTATGTTTCAGTAAGAATATTGATGTTAATGTTTGTGATTCCCTATGCAAGCATGAAAGTCAATAGTTATGCAATGAAATTACATCGTACTTGTGGTGCATTATTCGGTGTTAGTTATGCTCAATGCTCGCTTCTGTGGTTTCTTGTTTCTTGGTTGGTTGCTTCTCAATCTATTTGCTAGCCTCCACTTGTACTAAGTAGAAATACTACTTGTGCATCCAAACTCTTTAAACCTATATGCGGTATTTCCATGCCGTCCTAAGCAAATTTGTATGTGCCATCTCTAAAATTCAAAATAAATTTATCTTTTGCATGCATGTACCGCTCATGAGGCGGTGAGGGGTGGTCGATATTTTTCCATGCTAGATGTGTTATTCTCAAGATGAGTGCTTGTTCACTTGTCATCTCACAAGAGTGTGGCGGTAATTGGGATGCCTAGTCCCGAAATTAAAAAATAAATTTACTTTACGTTGTCAAATAATAAATTCCTTGGAAAGTGTTGGTATGGAGGCACCCGTGGATACGGTTAGGCATGGATTGTGAAAGAATGGTGGAAAAAGGAATAATCTTTATTTTTTTGTTTGGAAACCGCCTATTATGTATCTAGCATAGAAAGTATTGGGAACTCTTAGTCATTTTCATTGATGGGAAGAATATGCCTTTAAAAAAAGTATCTCTCAATTTAAGCTTTGACCTCTGGTACCTCTGCAAATCCCTACTTCCCTCTGCAAAAGGCCTTTCTATTTACTTTATGCAAAAAAAAATGTTTGAGTCTCCATTTTCTCTTATAAAGCACCAGCTAAGGGGCACTATGATGGTACTTGAGAATTGGATGTAGCTAATATGTGAGTGTGTTTCATGAATGGAGCAATGATTGAGCATGATGGGCTAGGGATAACTTGCTTCAGTATTGATATTTTGAAATACATGGTTGCTTGTTGGTATGCTTGAGTATGGAAGTCTTCATGTCAAAACAAGACTATTGATTTGAACCATATAAAAATCCAAATGTCCATGCTACAAAATAAAAGAATATGTGATGAACATGTTAGGCTGCATTCCACATCAAAAACTCTGTTTTAATCATTTACCTACTCGAGGACGAGCAGGAATTAAGCTTGGGGATGCTGATACGTCTCCAGCGCATCTATATTTTTTGATTGTTCCATGCTGTTATATTAACATTCTTGGATGTTTTGCAATCATTTTATATCAATTTTATATCATTTTTTGGGACTAACCTATTGACATAATGCCTAGTCCTGGTTGCTGTTTTTTGCTTGTTTTTTACATAGCAGAAAATCAATACAAACGGAGTCCAAACACAGCGAAACATTTTGTAGAAGTTTTTTGGGCAGAAGACACCCAATGGGCCAAAGAAGCACCTCGTGGGTTATGTCCACCTCGGTGGTCTCCCTGACCACCCCTTCACTCTATAAATACCCCAATATTCCAGAAACACTAGGGGAGTTGATGAAATTTTTTCCAGCCATCGCAAGTTCTAGAACCATGATATCCAATCTAGAGCCATTTTCCAACATTCCGCCATAGGGGTACACGATCACAGAGGGTTTCATCATCCTCATTGGTGCCTCTCGGGTCCGTAGGCAGAAGCTAGATGGCTTCTTCTCTCTTTGTTTCTCGATACAAAGTTCTCTTGGAGATCTATTTGATGTAATGACTTTGTGCAGTGTGTTTGTCGGGATCCGATAAATTGTTAGTTTACGATCAGATTTGTGTTGATTTAATATCCATAATTGATTATTATAGCCTCATATTTCTTCTTCGATATTTGGGTTTTGTTTGGCCAACTTGATCTATTTATCTTGCAATGGGAAGAGGTGCTTTGTGATGGGTTCGATCTTGTGGTGTCCTTTCCCAATGACAGAAGGGGCAGTAAGGCATGCATGTATCGTTGCTATTAAGGATAAAAAGATGGGGTATATTCCAACATGAATATATCTTGTCCACATCATGTCATCATTCTTATTGCATTACTCAGTTTTTCCAAGAACATAATACACTATATTCTTATTGGATAGCGGTCGATGTGTGGAGTAATAGTAGTAGATGCAGGCAGGAGTCGGTATACTAATCTTGGACGTGATGCCCATATACATGATCATTGTCTTGGATATCTTCGTAACTATTCGCTTTTCTATCAATTGCCCAATAGTAATTTTTCTACCCACCGTTTGCTATTTCTCGAGAGAAGCCACTAGTGAAATCTATGGCTCCCGGGTCTATTTTCCTATCATATTGCCATTTGCCTTTTTTTTTATTTGCAACTTATATTTTTAAATCTATATTATCAAAAACCCAAAAATACCTCGCTGAGATTTGTTCGCCGTTGTTCCATTTGCCACTACTCATCTATCCTTTTACCAATCAATTACCTGGGAGGGATTGACAACCCCTCTTACATGTCGGGTTGCAAGTATTTGTTCTTTGTGTGCTGGTACCATTTATATAGTGTTTCTTGGTCCTCCTAATGGTTTGGTAACCTTGGTCTCATCACCAAGGGAAATACCTACCGTTGTTCTGCTGCATCATCCCTTCCTCTTTGCGGAAATACCGACATAGTTCAAGTGTGGGGACCCCGACTTAGAAGTCGAGATCACCGAATGCACGTGTACAGTGATCCCAGAGATCAACGCTCACTGAACACACAGAAGCTGAATAACAAGAGTCTTACATCCATACAAATAGTCTTACACGAATTAAGGCCATTAAGGCCAAGTCTTACATAGATAGAGCCTCACGGGCTGAATAGCAAATAACTCAAATAGCGGAAGTCTTCGATAACGGGTAGAACCCATGCCATCTGCCTTAACCCTACAGGCATTCTGACTGGGATAGCGTCCTAGTCCGCATGTTCGTCTCCATAGAACTCTTCCTCATACTCCTGTTCTTCCATGCCTGGCCAATTAAATAACCAGTGGCAAGCCAATGAGTACTTTGAATGTACTCGCAAGCAACCCATGATGTGGTTCAAAGTAACAGTGCATTTGAATAATAATGATCAATCTAGCAAGGCTAGAACAAATATCCTACCATCAAGTTAATGCATCAATAAACTCGCGTAACCTCGAAGACAGGTTACCGATATCAACATGAATATGATTCAACTCATCGAGTCAAGTCACCACCTTGACTTACATACACATGCATGGTTTCACCAACATTGGACGTAGCCCAAGAGCGGTTACCCAACTGTCCATGACCGTGGACTCGGCTATTCGAATAGTTTGACACTCTGCAGAGGTTGTACACTTTACCCACAAGATCCGGGGAACTTCCGTGTCATCCACGACCCGCGATACCTCAAGTACCCGGGGTAAGCACCCGGTCATTATCTTTCCTTAGACGACACTAACATAGAGTCCACTCGTTGGTACACGGCCCTCGGGTACAAACAATAGATCACGGGACTTGCCCTAATTTCAATATCACGCGTACCCGAAGGGACCAACGGTGTGTCCGGTGCCCTGTGAAAACAGTCATGGTCGTCTATCCAAGCACGACCCCGTCCCGGGAAAGACCTCAAGTCTTCCCGTCACTAGTAATGCGGGCACCATGCTAGTATCGACCTAAGTACTCAATAAAGCCCCGTACCATAAGGGGTAGTGTGGTTGCACATGTATGGTTGGAATAACAGTCGCAACTTAAACCAATCTGTTTGAAAAACACACACACTTGCCTTGGTACACCACTTCGTCATCAAGTGGTCACCCAACTCATCATCATCTCCCTCGGGCATGAATGGCACCCGACGGGGTTTTATGTAAAGACTTCAACCACGAAGGTTCATGTCACACATGCATCACTATTCATTACTACTACCCACATGCATGTCATCTAGCACATAGCAAGATCAAGATCATGGCATGCATCATATGGTGGAATCACTAGGTCACTTGTTGTAACCCTAACATCATGCATCGAAAACATACGGGTTCCGAAGAACAAGTGTATCATGGTCAAAGGGCTGCTTGCCTGGATTGGCTTGGTCTTCAAAGTCTTCAAATCCTTCTCCTTCTTCTTCCACAGCAACTTCGTCAAATACGGGATCTATACGTCGCATAATAACCACGGGAAAATAAGAATACAAACAAAACAGAAAAATCAAAGTGCTCAGAAAAATGTCAACTTATTTTTGTAAAATACTAGTGGAATTTCTAAGATGGGGAAAAATCTTAGTTGGAGTTTTGGAGTAACAGAATGGAATTTATTGATTTTTGAATAGGAGTATTACTGCTCAAATTTGAATTTAAATTTGAACAGAACAGAAAAGTTTCATGGATTTGAATGAAAGTGGTACCATTAAATAGGTTGGAATATTACAAGATTTTAGGAGTTGGAATTATTTAATTTGGACCATTATTCTTTTCTGTAGAAATGTTTTAAAACAATTACAGAAAAGAAAAAGAATAAAAAGACCTGTGCAACTGGGCCAGAGAGGCCACAGTGCACGGCCCAGGGCGGTCCAGCCCAGCCGCACGGGAGCCTGCTCGCGCACGTCAGGTTTTTGAACCTGACGGGCAGGGCCCGTGGGTCAGTGACAGAGAGGAGGGGGAGAGAGGTGTGGGGATGACAGGCGGGGCCCGCCTGTCATCTCCAACCTTGCGGCCACGGCGACGGGGAGCTCACCGGCGAGGTTCCCGGCCACGGCGACGGCGACGGAGGGAAGGAACGTGACCAACGTCGTGTCGCGGATGCAGGTGTGGTGGTGCGGCACGCCGGGGAGGTCCGGTTCGCCGACGGCGAGGTGGGACGGCGGAGGCTCGTCGGGAGGTGGTTGCTGTGGCTGTTTCTGACTGCAAACGGAGGGGAAAACAAGGGGGAAAGGGTCAGTGAGGCGAGGGGGTTCCGAATCAGGTGAAAGGAAGGGCAGGGGAGGCCCGTACCGCGAGATCACCGACGGCCCGACGCGGCGGCGCTCCGGTCGATCCCGAGTACTGGGACCTCTTGGGGTCGAACTGAAGGTGCTGGGGGGCTCAGTGGAGTGGAGTGAGGCTGGTGGTGCTGCTGGAGAGGCTCGGGTGGGGCTTATATAGCCGCGCCCATGGTCCACCGTGGACTCGTGCGCCGGCGAGGTTGCAGGCGAGGCTAGGAGAGGTTCTGGAGCCTGGGATCAAGCCGGGGAGGACCGTGGACTTGATCCACGTCTAGCTGAGGGGAAAAGAGGAGCGGGGAACCTTCCAGTTGACGCGCGCGTGCGAGGCAGAGGAGTGGCCGTCGCGGGCGGCCAGCGCGCGTGCGACGTCGGCCACTGGAGGGCGCAGGAGGAGGGGGGACAGCGCCGGGGAGGTTGCGGACGTCGAGAGGCCTCGACTGGCGCGAAGGGGAGGCCCGAGGCTGTCGGGGGAGGCTGATTGGCTGAAGCTACAGTGCTTGTCTGCACTGTTATGTGCTCCAGAGCGAGCGTTTGGCTGGCATCGCCGCGCTCTCGCTGTCCTGGTCAAAACAAACGTGTCCAGCAGTGTCTAGCACGTTGAGGGAGGAGTAAAGAAATGGCCTGAGGCCTTGGATGCCCTGGAGATACTGAGAGAGAAGGAGGAGGCTGGTGACTTGGTGAAAACCTGCTGTCCAGCAAGGTAAAACAGGGCTCTTACCCCTCAATCATGGAGCTGAGGTGCTGGGGAAGTTACTGGAGGTAGCTAGTAACTCAATGATCAGGTGGTAAAAAGTTGAGGCCATGGAGAAGAGTGAAAGTGATCAAGTTGGAGGTTTTAGTAAAAAGCCAGAAGGTGTTTGATCAGTGTTTGGTCAAGTAAATGACCTCCACTTGACATGGCACTTAACAGGGTTGAAAGACATGAGAAAATAGGGTGCTTCACCAAATTTGGGCTCATTTGAAGAAACTAGCCAATGTAACTTTGGTGAACCCTAACAATCAACAGAAACAGTTTCATCTTGTTTGAGTCAAGCTAATCATCTCCCCTTGATGCACCACTTGGTGTAGCATCATCATTTGGGGTATTGATCATGCCCACAAAGTTTGAAGCTCCAGATAAAAAGTTGGTAATGTAAAGTTGTTCAAATTTGCATTTGAACAGAAAGGGTTTTGAGGTGATCTGATCAAGTTGCTCTATTCCAAATCTTGTGCCATTTTGTCTAGATGCCTTATTAGGTCATTCTAGCATGTGCACCAAATTTGAGAGCATTTGGACAAGTTTGGCAATGTAAAGTTGCTCAAACTTCAATTATGGACAGAATGGTTATGAAGGGGTTTGAGGATGTTTTCTTGCTTCCCAAGGCATGGGACTTGGCAAGATCATCAAATATGTCATATATGACATGATAGAATTCCTCTGGAATTTTTGGAGAATATTTCCTTTGTAAATATTTCAAAAGCTTGAAATATTCAGAAAGGGTTTTAGAGGGTTTAGCCCATTATTTTGAACATGACCAAGTGTTGAAACTCTTATATATGGACAATATATGTCCTTTGAGTCTCTCTGAATTTTGGGAAATATTTTTGAAACAGTTAAATAATTTTCCCCTATTAGAGACCATTTTTGGCCTTAAGAAAAAGCTTTTAAATAAAATAGGAAAATAACTTTTAAAATTATACTTTTGTGGTTTCTGGAAGTCCTATGACTACTAGGTCTCAATTAACCCTTTTTAAATAATTTCCTCACCCTAAATCAAGTACTTGCAGTGCAAATCTCAATTCAGGGGTTTTTGGAAAACTAAATTTATAAAATACCTTTTGGCCAAATTAATTTTGTCAGAAAATACTATACTGTTATATAACACTTGGCATGATCATTGGGCAGAAGTTTTGGGTATGGAGATGAATTCTACAAGAGGTCATAGTTGACTTTAATGAGCACAAGAAAAAGCACATGAAGAAAACTCAATTCCAAATAAAAGCCAAATGATGCTAAAAAATTTTGCTGGTCCAAATTTTCATGCTTCAAAGTTACAAATAACATGTTACAAAATGCAGGGTGTGACATCAAGCGACATCAACCATCGTGCCAAAACACACCACACCAAAACTCAACTCCATTCACCACACCAACATTCATGGGATAGCACAAACACTTGCTACCAGAGAAGCATTTTGGATGCTCTGATTTTATTTGATCCACCTCATGCCCCCTAGTTGCTCCAGAGTGACCCTATCCACCTTGGACACCACATTTGAGATAGTGGGACACGCCAGAGGTGCACCAAAGCATGTGGTAACATAGTAACCATGGCTCTAGCATACCATGGACACACTATATGTGAGCACAGTGTAACGGGCGTCGTCTTCCTCGGGTCACCAGTGCGTCCCAAAAGGCTAAAAGACTCGCAAAAACCCCTAGGACCTCTCACCATCACTGTCATGCTTTCCAAGCTGCGCCACCAGCATCATCATCTCACCCGTGACCCCCATGGAAATCCAAAGTAGTCGCCCCCAGCCCGAGCTCACTGAGCTTGCACGCGACCTTGCTAGCCTCCTCGTGATGCTCCATGATGCAGTCGCATGCCAGAACCAGCAAAGCATCGTCTGGGCCCCGGCGAGAGGGCATCGCCATGGCCGTGTTCACCCCCTTCCTCGTCAGCGTATTTAAATACTCCACGGGTACTCTTGAGCTCAGAAACCTCCTCACTAAATCCCCATGATGCCTTCCCCTCCCCAACAGCACCGAAGAGCCACCGAAGCAACAGGGTCAATGGCGGCCGACGACCACCATGTAACATCCAAAAAAAAATCTAATTTGGAATTTTACTAGAATTGATTTAAACTTGCTTGTCCGGCTTTTTTTTAGTTTTTTTTACAAGGATTTGAAACTTTTGGAGTTTAATTCAATCCTTAGATGAGAGGGAATAAAATTTTAAATCCAAAACAATAGATTTTATAAAATATTAAGTGAATTATTTTTATCTTTTGGTTCGGAAAATGTTCACTTTTTCCTATATTACGAACAATTTTTTTCATGTATGTTTTAATATAATTTTTTGGGGATCTTAAATGGTATTTTATTAATCCAAATTTATTCTATGTAAAGTAGTGTTTATCTGGCAAATATTACTATTCATCGCGCTACGCATTTGTTATTTCTCGCGAGGGGGCGTGAGTTAACCAGCATAGAGCCCAGCAGGGCAACACATGCATATGCCTCTCTCTCTGTCATAAATTGGGTCGAGCCCACACTCTTCCCTCTCATTTTTTCTCTTCTTGGCAGCCTTGCTTCTAGGCTACCAAGTCACACGGGCCAATCCCTGGCATCTACGTACATACCCTACAGGAGCACGAACACCAGGCAGCCACCACATTGTTTTCTTTCCTGCGAGCCATGTTCCTCCACCTATAAATAGTTGGTCCCTAGGTAGTTCTTCTTTTCTTTTCTGGTACGTAGAAGACCCTGAAACCGACCACACCACGCAGGCGTCGAAATCTAAATCTTCTCCATTCTCGTGTCGTGTACACAGAGATTCATCAGATGTATTTCAGAAAACTTCAACGGATCATGAAGGCCTCAACTTGAGGAAGTTTCTCCTCGTCAAGATGAATCCAGTGAGAGAAATAAATCCAAGTTTCTTCCATCGTACGTCTCCAATTTTGCAATCTAGTTCAGAGGTATTCATGCATGAATTCATCAAATAATCGCACTCATTTTTTTCAAATTACTTTTGCCAGTAGTTTCGAATCACCGATCCACACAATATTCATGTTGAGATTATTCTGTTTTGAATAGTTGGGTCTATATAGTTTGAGTCAACCTACACCGAAGCCATCTAAATCTCGAAGGTAGTGCACTTTCTGTGATCTTCAGGCGAAACCACAGATGTTCCCAAGTTTCCTTTGAAGAGGTGCATTTGCACATATGATCCATTGCAAACAGATGTTTTCAACTGCAGATCCATCCGTAGGACCGATGTCTTACTTTTCCTGCAAAATTATTTCTTCTATTTTGTCAACCGAAGATCACGTATATTGTCGATCCAACTCAATGAGCTTTATATCGACACCATTGCGAGTAATTTATGGAGAGCGCTCTTGCGTCAACGAGATAGTAATACTTCAGCACCGTTCAAGGTAAGTTTGCACTTTTGATTTTTCTCATCCTATATTCTACTATCCATGTGTTGTTTTATGCTATGATATATGTCTGGCCGGATATGTGTATCTCGTGTTGTCATGTTTTGTTATTGATTGTGTTATGTGTTGGTGTGATAAACTTGCTATTGTAGACGCGGGCATGTGTCGAGTGATCCATGAAAGTGGTGAGTCTTTAAAGCCATACGCTCGGGTTAATTAACCAGGTGAATGCGTCATTGGCAGAGGACTGTATTGTCCCTAGAGAATGCGCCATTGAGAGAGCGTAGTTGAGACAAGGTATAGTTTTCATAATCTAAATCAGGTGAATGCATCCTTGGTAGAGCGCTCTATTGTTCCTAAAGACTACACCACCGACAGAGCACACCTGAGAGACTTCTGAAGTTCTTGTCATGTGGACTTATAATCTTTGGGGTTATCTTGGGCGAATAAATTAGAGTCGGTTGTAAGTTCAGTTAGTGGAGGTAGGTGAAGACATGCTTCTCCAAACCAACTTGAGTGTTATGTTTGTCATACTTTGCTTGTAGATGTAGGTTTGCTATATCGTATTGTGTGATTTGCCAATACATTCAATGTATTGACCCTTGTGGCTGCAACTTATCATGTTGCAGGATATTCAGGTGATCAGTGAGATACAATAGGGTCGTGAGTCTTCACTCAGAATTTTCGCCAGTGGGCATTAACGGGACTCGTCGTTTATTATGCTACCTTTCCGCTGTTGTTATTGAATAAAGTTAGCTATGTGCTACTCAGTTTGTAATACTTTATAAATTCTAGATCATACATTATAGTAAATGATGCACTTGTTATTTGATATTCATATTGAGAAACAGTAAAACGGAGCTAGTCACGCCCCTCCACAGCGATTTGAACTCGTCAGCCGTTGGATCCTTATACGTACGCTCCAGATCTACAGATCACTGAACCTCTCCCACGCATTGCATTTTTTACCACGTCACAAGCGCAACCAGCTCAGCCAACCGTAACCGGGCCGCTGCTCCGCAGGCCGAGCTGGACGGTTGCTCCTTAATCGGGCCTAATGGGAAAAGCGTAAACAGGCCTAGAAAGTGGTAAACGAGGCCATTTATTTATCTTTCTTGTTTTCCTCGGTCTGGATAGGAAAACTTCTTGGGCGGGTTCTAGTTGGGATGGCAGCGTTCTTTCGTGTTATTGGATAGTTTTTTAGCTCTATTTAATTGATAGAAAGGTGAGTTCAGTTTTAAATCCCGTGTGAGAAAATCTTTCTGAATATGCGTAGCTATGTGATTTAAGAATTCATGGAAATATTATGTGATTTTTCTAATCTCATGTTTGCATGAAATTGTTCGAGTGATCATGGATTTGATTCCAGTTGTGCAAGATTTATGCCTCATTTGGACCATCTTGGAATTAATTTTCGCGTTGATCAGGTGATGCCGATGTTTTATCCTTTACGGGACTCTCATAGATATGAACCAATGTTTGTTTCCATCGCTATTTTTTAAAGTATCTACGTATTACTCCTGAAAGTATTTATACGCACAATTGATTCCTGCAAGTGTTTGTCCCTTTGTTGAGAGTGTATATTCACAACTAATTCCTGACAATAGATGTTTGTGTTGCTGAGCCAAGTATTCCTGAAAATACTACATTACGTGGAGTTATAGGTTGAGTTCCCATGTCTTGGCAATCTTCTTCTTTTTTGCAAGATTTAGGGTTTAATTTTGTTAAGAAAGCTTGACTGAAGTGTAGATTGCTTGATCTATTGTTTTTAAAGCTTTTGAGTGTCAATCCTGTTTTTGACAAGTACTGTTTGGACAATGGTGAAGTCGAAATCAGCCACACAAAATTTTGACAAGTACTGCAGGACAATCAATTTACTAGCTTTAACTCAAAATTTAATTTTAGTCGATCTATTTTGTTTACTAGCCGGCGGAGTCAGATCCAAATATCTACATTCCCCTTAATAGAATTCAGCTTAATTATCCATCTGTGTCGCTGTGTTTTGTCATGGTCTTACTGCATGAGTGCGAGGAGCACCGTTAACAACCATTACTTGCTTGTAAAACCTTGAATTCAAACTGCTATCTTGGAAACATGTATCCCCTATATCTCTAAGATGATTGTTCTCTGTTCGGTTTATTTCCAAATAATTTAATTATTTGTCGTCAATGTTGGGCGGGCGCGGCAAAGCGCGCCATCATGTTCTAGTGTAATGTGTGTGCTAGCGAGTCGATCCAGGGACTAGCACAGTGAGCACAGGGACATCGAATCTTATTAGGTTCGGGTTGTTATAGATGGTATCATAGCCGTGTGTTGATTGTAGGTTGTGACCCTAGAAAATGGATTAGAAAAGCCATAGGAGTGAAAACTTGTTTTACCCGTTTGTCTACTTAGTACTCTTCACTATCGTGTTCATATCTTTTACTAATTACCTTCTCTTTTAAATAGTAGATGTCTCTTGTAGTTGTATTATTACCATTTGTGGGGATTTAGTTAGCAGACCACCATTTTGACATAATATTATCGTATTGCGTTTGTGTGCTTTGATTGATCATATCTGCTCTTTTGATGTGATTACTTTAGGATAGTTTTGGCGATTTGTGTGAAATGTGTGAATTTAGTATTTGCTTATTTGTTGTTGGAGGTTTTGTTGCTAGCATGAGCAGATGGGTAGTGTTTCCCTTAGACCTATTTCTGTGTATATCCTATCTATGATAAAATCTGAAAATGCTACCAAGGAGTATTAGGAACAAGCATCGAGCAAACCTTGAAGTTTTCAAACATGTATATACTTTTAGTATACCCAACTTTAACCATTGCTAGCCAACTCGAATCTCAAGGATGGGATTCATTTTAAGGGGGTAGATTTGTAACATCCCAAAAAATTAAATTTGGAATCTTACTAGAATTGATTTAAACTTGCCTGTGCTACTTGTTTTTAGTTTTTTTACAAAGATTTTAAACTTCTGGAGTTTAATTCAATACTTAGATGAGAGGGAATAAAATTTCAAATCCAAAAAATAAATTTTATAAAATATTGAGTGAATTATTTGTCTTTTGGTCCGAAAAATGTTCACTTTTTTCTATATTAGGAACAAATTTGTTTCTGTATGTTTTGATATAATTTTTTTGGGATCTTAGATGGTATTTGATTAATCCAAAATTATTCTGTGTAAAGTATTGTTTATCGGCAAATATTACTGTTCATCACTCTACCCATTTGTTATTTCTCGCCCGGGGGCGCGAGTTAACCAGTACAGAGCCCAGAAGGGAGGCACATGCATATGCCTCTCTCTCTCTCTCTCTGTTCATAAACTAGGCCGAGCCCACACTCTTGCCTCTCTTTTTTCTCTTCTTGACCGCCTTGCTTCTAGGATAGCAAGCCACATGGGCAAATCCCTTGCATGTACGTACATACCGAGCTCGAACACCAGGCAACCACCACATTGTTTTCTTTCCTATGAGCCACATTCGTCCACCTATAAAGAGTTGGACCCTAGGTACTTCTTCTATTCTTTTTTTGGTACGTAGAAGACCCTCAAACCGACCACACCAGGCAAGCTTCGAAATCTATATCTTCCCATTCCTGTGTCATGTACACAGAGATTCATCGGATCTATTTCAGGAAACTTCAACGGATCGTGAAGGTCTCAACATGAGGAAGTTTCTCCTCGTCAAGATTTATCCATTCAGAGAAAGAAATCCAAGTTTCTTCCATCATACGTCCCCAAATTCGCAATCTAATTCAGAGGTATTCATGCACGAATTCATCAAATTCGCCGCGCTCGTTTATTTTTTCCAAATTCTTTTACCGGTAGTTTCGAATCACCAATCCATACAATATTCATGTTGAGACTTTTATGTTTCGAACAGTTGGGTCTATATAGTTCGAGTCAACCTACACTGAAGCCATCTAAATCTTGAAGGCGGTGCACTGTTTGTGATCTTCCAGCGAAACCACAGATGTTCCCATGTTTTGTTTGATGAGGCGCATTTGCTCATATGATCTATTGCAAACAGGCGTTTTCAACTACAAATCCATCGGAGGACCGACGTTTGACTTTTCCTAAAAATATATTTCTTCTATGTTGTCAACCAGAGATCACATATATTGTTGATGCAACTCAATGTGCTTTATATCTACACCATTGCGAGTAATTTGTGGAGAGCGTTATTGTGTCAACGAGATAGTAATACTTTAGCACCGCTCAAGGCAAGTTTGCACTTTTTATTTTTCTCATCCTATATTCTGCTATCCATGTGTGGTTGTATGCTATGATATATGTCTGGCCTAATATGTATATCCTGTGTTGTCATGTTTTGTTATTGAATGTGTTATGTGTTGGCGTGATAAACTTTCTATGGTAAACGCAGGCATGTGTCGAGTGATCCATGAAAGTGGTGAGTGTTTATAGTTGTAGGCTCGGGATAATTAACCGGGTGAATGCGTCATTGCCAGAGCGCTCTATTATCCCTAGAGAATGCGCCATTGATAGAGCGCACTTGAGGCGAGGTATAGTTTTCAGAACTTAAGTCAGGTGAATGCGTCCTTAGCAGAGCGCTCTATTGTTCCGGGAGAATGCAGCACCGATAGAGAGAACTTGAGAGACTTCTCAAGTTCTTGTCATGTTTACTTAGAATCTATGGGGTTATCTCGGGAGAATAAATTAGAGTCTGTTGTAAGTTAGTTAGTGGAGGTAGGTGAAGACATCCTTCTCCAAACGAACTTGAGTGTTTTGTTTGTCATACTTTGCTTGTGGATGTAGGTTTGCTATATCATATTGTGTGATTTGCCCAAACATCAATGTATTGACCCTTGTGCCTGCAACTTATCATGCTGCATGATTCATGTGATCAGTGAGATACTGTAGGGTCGCGAGTCCTCACTCAAAATTTTCGCCAGTGGGCATTGACGGGACTCATCGTTTATTATGCTTACTTTCCGCTATTGTTATTGAATAAAGTTAGCTATGTGCTACTTAGTTTGTAATACATTATAAATTCTGGATCATATGTTATAGTAAATGATGCACTTGTTATTTGATATTCATATGTACTGTGTGTGCTAGTGAGTCGATCCAGGGACTAGCACAGTGAGCACAGAGACATCGAATCATATAAGGTTCGGGTCGTTACACACCAGTGCACCAAGAAAGCAATGCTTGCCAATGGGAAACCCTCGCAACTCTGGCGCCAACCAGAAGAACGATGACGATAGGAACACGCTGGTACTGATGGCACATCGATTTATGGAGAGGATCGCCGACAATCGCCACCGGAGTTGTCTCTTTACACGGTTATGAGGTGGAAGAGGAAGAACCCGAAAGGCAAGCACCACCTATCGGGGAGAGAGAAGAAGGATGGGTCACTGATAGTGTGGACCCGCATGTCGGATTAAGTGGAGGAGCATCAAGGGCAGCATGTTTTCCTTCGGAGTAAGCATATTTGGAGAAGGCATTTTCATCATTCGGTGCCAGCTGCACAATTGGGTCGGCCCAGAGAAATAGTGGCAGGTCAACCCCTTTTGGCCTAGCACGGCCCACTGCACCTTTATTATTCTTTTAGCTGAAAAATCACTCACGGACTAATACATCTTAAAAGTATTTATAATTTTTGAATCTTTCATACTATTATATTATCATTTATATACACTTTTCATATTATTTTTATGGACTAACCTATTAATTTAGTGTCGAGTGACTGTTCCTGTTTTATGATTGTTTTTGGTTTCACAGGTAATCAATATCTACGGAGGTCAAAACATGTTGCCGATTTAACACAATTTTTTTTGTGCAACAAGAAATGCATGAAGCTTCAGGGTACATCTGGACGAGCCATGAGACAACTACATGGAAATGTGGCACGGATAGGGGTGGGCACGCCACATGTCCATGTGGGCCCCATGGGAACCATCTTGGCCTGATTCCATTGCCATAAATTCCTGTAAATACCAAAACCATATGGCATGCCTCCACTAGAATTTTATCGCAGCCACAAGCCTCTGTTCCGAAGAGATACCAAAGGGCTAGCCATTATCAGAGGCCTCTTCAGCAACCTTGCTACCTCCATGAACATGTGTGAGTAGTTCCTTTAGGCCCCACAGGTCCATAGTACTAGTTAGATGGTTATCTTTCTTTCTAGGATCTTCAATACCATGTTCCCCTTCCTCGTGGTGTGATTAGAATCAATCTGATGTAATTCTGTGGTGTGTTTGTTGGGATCTGATGAATTGTGAGTTTATGATTAGATTGTTCATTGAATATTATTGAATCTTTTGAAGTTTCTTTGCTACACAATTGAGTGGTTATGTATGCTTTCGAAACTATTTGTCTTCTTTGGCCAAGAACCTGGGTAGTTCATCAAAGGGAGTGGTGCATAGTAGTGAGTTCAATCTTGCGGTGCTCTATATCTGTAAGTGCATCTAGTGCCCCTTAGTGATTTGGTGTATTGAAGACTTATAGTTTGAGGGACTAATGTGTTTGTGTGTGTACACGGGTAATATAAGTGTATGAGGAGTTTGATATTTACGAAGAAAGTCGACCCCTAAAAATGTATGTCTTCAGTTGAAGACTTTGGTTTTCTTGAAGACTTTAAAGATGAGGAAATTGGTGTGACCTTGAAGACTTGGATATTAATACGAGGATTATGAAGCGTGAAGACTTTTTTCGCAGTTTCTTTTTCTCTTTCTTGAGTCATAGGAAACACCATACTGTTAAAGGGGGTCGAGGTAAAACGAAGGAAAGACTTTCCAAGTGATGCTCATCTCAAAGCCTACACTACCCAATCCTTTCAATTGAAGCCATTGGAAATGTCATACAGTTCAGTCAATTTCTTTAGTGACAGAGACGAAGTTCTTCTGTTCTTTGAGGAATTTGTTCTGACTGAGGAGTTAGGAATTCGCCAGTGTGGATTGCCTACAAGTGAGGAACATGATAGCCCCGAGGAACATGATAGCCCTGAGGAATATGATAGCTCAAATTTCCGACCGTTGTTGTGCTATGCGCCAGCTGTCCCAAAATATCCTATCCACCTAACGGTCATATCATTGAATGGCATTTATGTCTTATCATGTCGGGCTTCTCTCTAGGCTATAAATAGCCGCCCCTTAACCACTAGTTGGTTGGCTGCTTTGAGAGAAACTGACACTTGTCATTTAGAGCAGCCCATCCACCGATGACTCTGAGCGAAAATCATTAAGTGAGGAAAAATCCAAAACCCCAACACCTAAAACCCAAAGTGATTGAGCATCACTAAAGAGATTGTTCCTTTGTGGAACCGACGCTTGTGACCTTTGAAGATTGTGCATCTTCCAGACGGTTAGGCGTCAATGGTATAGAGCATCCAAGAGGAATTGTGGATCGCCGGGTGACCAAGTCTGTGAAGGTTTGGAAGTCACCTTGAAGACTTACAATGAGTGATTGGGCGAGGTCTGTGTGACCTTGGCTCAAGGGGAATACGGTGAGGACTGTGTATCCGGGACTGTGTGTCCCCATGTTTTAATACCTAGCCAGCCTAACCAGATGTACAACTGTCACAATAGTTGGAACTGGTCTACCAAATCATTGTCTTCACCGAGCTACTGGTTCTATTTCCTCAACCCTTTCATTTCCTCATTCACGTGTTGTTGAACTTGATCTGTACTATTTGAAGACTTTGACTGAAGACTTTCTCAACTTCCTCAACCCTATTTCTTCAGTCATTTTGTCTTCTACCTGCTTATCATGTTTTACATGCTACTTGTGCTCTGTGTATGCTTTCAATTCATCATGATGACTATGCTACTGCTTTGTTTTGCACACACCTGAGTATCTATTCCACTGTTAGTAGTTCGTTGCTCAGGAAATTCCTCACTTAGAATTTACTTAGTGAAGAATTTGCAAAAATCGCCTATTCACCCCTTTCTTGTCCATATAATGCACTTTCAATTGGTATCAATGCATGGTTCTCGCTTGTTTTGTGTGGTTTTGGTTTAACCACCTGTAGTTTTAGTTATGTCGACCACATGCATGAAGAAAGTATCCTGCCACATCTTTGACGGTTATGATTATCCCAAGTGGAAGGCCATGATGAGGAAGCGCCTCATGGCGATGAACAATGAGCTCTGGACCATCACTGAGATCGGTCTTACCGATCCATGCAAGACGGCAAATGATGAGGACATTCGCAAATACACTCGGCTGGAGATCATGGCGAAGGATATCATCTGGTCCTACCTATTCAGAGATGAATTCAGGTGCATATGCATCTGTGTAATGCAAAGCTTATCTGGGACCCGAATCTATGACATCTATGAAGGTCATCGAACTTGATAGGATCCCTAGTTTGTTGAGTTCAAGGAATCACTCAGAACGATGACCTTCGAACCTGAACTATCATCTTACTCACCTTACCTCATGGCAAAAGGTGCAAAGGTAACCGACTGTTCCTCATCTAAGTGTAGTGATGATGAATATGATGATGATTTCGGACCTAGCAATTCCAAACTTGCTAATATTGCCATAAAACAACAAAAGGCTTTGGAAAAGATTCAAAATCAGCTAGTCAAAAGCAATGACCTGTTGGGTGACGAATTGGATCGATCTAAAACTTTGACTGATAATCTTCAGCGGCTACAGTCTAAATTTGACAACCTTCAAGGTCTTCATAACACACTCCTAACCGATCATGACAAGCTTTCTTATGAATTTGTTCAAAGAAAGCAAGATCTTGAAAAGCTCAGGGTGAGTTATGAAGATCTTGAGAAGGAAAACAATTCATTGCTTGCTCAACATATCAGTTCCGCTCGGGAAGAATTCATTCCAACATGCCTGAAATGCATCGAACGTGAACTCCTAATTATTCACCGGAATGTTCAAGTGCTTCTATTGCTGCAGATTCTTCAACTATTTCTATGGTGACAATTTCGACAATTGAGGAAACCACCAATGCTACTGACGAAAATGCAGGGTTGAAGGAAATGTATGTGACAGGCATGTACAAAAGCCTCAAAGGGCATCAGACTCTTTGCGATGTGCTCAAAAAGCATATCTTGAATAGGAACCCTAGGAAAGAGGGTATTGCCTTTGAGAGGAAACTAAATGTTGATGGGACCTACTTGAAACCTGATTAGTATACCAAAACTTCATGGGTTGCTGCAAAAGGACCTCCCGTAGATCCATCTACCTTATCTGGCTTTACTTGTGAATCTTCACATTCATCTGATGAGTCATTTGACTCCAACTGTAAATTGTTCAAAAATTAGAATGGTTAAGTATTTGCTAGATATGTTGGAACTAACTACAGGAATGGTCCCCCTATGAAGAAAATTTGGGTTCCCAAAAGGTATCTTGCAAACCGTCAAGTGAGTGTCCTCATGACACCACCGTTGAAGGACAGGAACCCCAGATCAAATTCTTCATATGGTTCAAAATGTTCATAGGGATCCAAGTCCTCATATGGACCGAATTCCTCAAGTGGATCAAATTCCTCATGTGATCATCTTTGTGCTGACGCTTCTGTTTCGCAGGGAAAGTCTAAGGGTTGTGAATATGTGCATCATTCTTCGAATCATTATGTTCATAAGTCCTCGAATAATTTCTCTGCTTACTCATATTCATACTCTAACCCCTCACCTGTGAAACAAAATGCCACCTTTTTCATATGGATCTCGCAGAATGATGATCTCTTTGTCACCCCTCTAGATTTGGGTGGTAAAGAAAAAGAACTACTCTCTTATGGAGGTTCGGGTCTCTAGATGTACTCAAACGTGTGAAGAATTTTTTGGAGACCTGAGAATGCTTGAAAGGACGCAAGCTAATTATGAAGAAATGATTCATTCATTTCTCACGTCCTCATTCTACTACATATATTTCTCTTATTGATGAAATTCATTCTGATGAATTTGATGTCATATTCTTCACTATGAAGCATATGAGTTTGTAAGATGCATTAATTCATCTACAGGATGAATCTCTCAAAGCTACTTAGTAGGTTCTCGACAGTGGATGTATGAATCACATGACCGGTGACAAGAACCTATTGATGGACTCTACTTTATCTCCATCTCATCTAAAGCATATCACCTACGCCCACAAAGAAAAAAAAATTAAGGTATTTGGTCAAGGTAAGGTTGCAATCTCAAAATATCGACATATGGACAAAGTCACGCTTGTTGTGTCTCTTGGATTCAACCTCATGTATGTCTTAATGCTTTGTGATCTTGATATGGTTGTTGTCTTTGGCAAATATCATTGTGTTGTACTCTTAGAATCTGACAATTACAACTTGTATATTGTTGATTTCTCTACAGGATCACATCCTGCTAGATGTCTACTCGCAAAATCTTTAGAAGAATGGCTATGGCATCGACCACTCGGTCATGCTGGCATGAGGAAATTGCACACGCTTGTGAAGAAGAAGCACATCATTGGTATTGAGGGTGTCAAATTCCTCAAAGATCATCTTTGTGGGGCTTGCGAAGCTAGAAAGATGACCAAATACAAGCATCCCTCAAAGACTATCATGATTGCCACTCGTCCTTTTGAATTGCTTCACATGGGCCTTTTTGGCCCCACTCATTATTCTACATTCACAAAAGCAACATCTCTATATGGCCTTGTTATTGTTGATGACTATTCTCGTTATACGTGGGTGCATATCATCACATTTAAACATGAAGTGCAGGAAATCTTCAAGTGATTTTCCTCAAGGGCCTCGACGAATTTTGTTGTGAAGATCAAGCATATCCGGAGTGACAATGGTACCGAGTTCAAGAACACCGGTCTTGATGACTATCTTGATGAACTTGTTATTACTCATGAGCCCCTTACACTCAGAAGTGGAGCGCAAGAAAAGGACTCTTGCTGAGATGGCTCACACTTTATTTGATGAATACAAGACGCCTCTCCGTTTCTGGCTTGAGGCTATCAATAATGTGTGCCTATCATCAACAAGGTATATCTCCACAAACTCCTCAAGAAAATTTCATATGAACTCCTCACTGACAAGAAACCCAATATGAGTTATCTCAAAGTTTTCGGTGCTAAATGTTGGGCTAGAGCCTCATCACAGTTCTAAATTTGCACCGAAAGCACATGAAGGTTTCATGCTTGATTACGAAAAGACTCGCACACCTACAAAATCTTCATCAATCATCTTCACAAGATTGTTGAAACTGTAGATGTGCGGTTCGATGAAACTAATGACTCGCAAAGAGAGCACCTGCCTCCTATGACAGGTGAAATACCTCTTGAGGAATCCATTAAGTTAAAGGCTACTGAGAATATCATCCCCACTGAAGAACCTGTTGAAGAAGTCATTCCAGACCATGCAGAAAATCATACTGGTGCACCTAAAGAAACAGCTGCTGAAGAATATGCTTAGACAAATCAAAGTCGTCAACCAACTCATCCTCGAGTGGCAAAAGAAATGCACATAGAGTAAATTATCGATGACATCAGTGCACCAGGTCCTCTCACATGCTCAAGAGCTTCACACTTATCTAACTTTTGTGGGCACTTTGCTTTTGTATCTATCACAGAGCCCACGAAAGTTGATGAGGCATTTTTGGAACCTGAGTAGATTCAAGCTATGCAAGAGGAATTGCATCAATTCGAGCTCAACCATGGTTGGGAACTCATCAAGCGACCAGATCCTCACAAGCACAATATCATAGGCACCAAGTGAATCTATCACAACAAGCAAGATGAAAATGGACTTGTGGTGAGGAATAAGGCTCGTCTGGTAGCTCAGGGCTACACACAGGTTGAGGTAATTGACTTCGCTGAAACTTTTGCACCTGTTGCTAGACTTGAAGCTATTCGTATACTGCTTGCTTATGCTAACCATGAAATATCGTCTGATAGAAAATGGATGTGAAAAGTGCATGCCGCAATGGTAAGCTTGATGAAGAAGTATATGTTGCTCAACCCCCAGGTTTTGAAGATCCTAAACATCCTGACAAAGTCTTCAAACACAACAAGGCCCTCTATAGCTTCAAGCAGGCTCCTCGGGCGTGGTATGATACTTTGAAGGAATTCCTCATGAAGAAAGGCTTCAAACCAGGTTCACTTGACCCAACTCTTTGCACCAAATCATATGATGATGAATTATTTGTGTGTCAAATCTATGTGGACGATATTATCTTTGGCTGTACTGATGAACATTACAGTGATGAATTTGGCTACATGATGCGTGAAGAATATCAAATGTCTACGGGAGAATTGAAATTATTCTTAGGTCTTCAAATTTGTCAACAATGCAATGGCATCTTCATATTTCAAGAGAAATACCTCAAGGATGTTCTAAGGAAATTCAGCATGCAAGATTGTAAAGGCGTCAAAATACCTATGCCCAGAAATGGCCATCTCTGCACCGGCGAAAATGGTAAGGATTTCGATCAAAAGGTATATTCTTCGATAAGGCTATGGAGCATATTCTTCGATATCTAGCTCACACTCAAATACTTGGATTATGGTATTCCAAGGGCTCTGGTTTTGATCTCATTGGATATCACGACTCTCACTATGCTGGTGATCGAGTGGATTGCAAGTCTACATCCGGCACATGCCATTTCCTCGGACGATCCTTAGTATGTTGGTCCTCGAAGAAGAAGAACTGTGTATCACTCTCTAGTGCAGAAACTGAGTACATTGTTGCTGGTTCATAATGTGCTCAGTTGCTATGGATGAAGCAAACCCTTAAGGACTACAGTGTCAACATGAAGAACGTGCCACTCTATTGTGACAATGAGAGGCAAGATTGCTCACAACCCAGTTCAACACTCGAAGACAAAGCACATCCAGATCTCTCATCATTTTCTTCGTGACCATGTGTTCATGGGGGACATCTCCATCTACCACGTGAAGACTGGAGAACATCTGGCAGATATCTTCACAAAGCCTTTGGATGAAAAGAGATTTTGCAAGTTGCGGTGTGAGCTAAATATCTTAGAATCTTCATATGTTCTTTGAAAGGTCACACATCCTAACACTTGATGCAAAATTGATGACTTAGATGTGCAACACATGAAGTAAAGTTTTCTTTAATCAATGAAGACTAACCCTCTAAGTGTGATGAAATTAATTCTCAGCGCCCTATGACAATTATATGCGGTGTCTGAAATCATCATTCTTATACGGTGGGTCACACCACCAACTAAAGTTGAAATTCGAGTTTTTCCTCAATTTGCAAATTCTTCAAATTTTCAAATTCCTCAAAATTTGCAATTTCTTCAACCTTTCACTAGAGTTCTAATCCCAGGATTAGAATAGTTATTTGGATCACAGCCAGCCCTATAAGGGCCCGATGGATGTTCCTGAGATTAAGGAAGCCTAAAAAGAAGAAAACCTCACCGATCCATCTCTGTCCCGACTCCTTTCCCACCTTCCAGATTTGGCAGAATCACCAGCTGCTGCGCCGCCCTTCCCATGGGAACCAGCCACCATGCGGCCCTCCCCCTAGAACCGGCCACCACGCTGGCCCCACCCCCGAATCCGATCGCTCCACCATCCCTCGCCCCGGGATCCGTCCGTCGCGCCACCGACACCCCGGGATCTGGCCGCCGCTCCACCATCGTCCTCGGATTCGGCTGCCGCGGCCGTGTCTCCCGTCCACTAGCCATGCCTTCCCCGGATCCCTGCCTCCCGATGAGCACCATCGCCGCCTCGACGTAGCCTACCTTCTATCATGCTACTGCTGTCCTCACCTCCAGCCACAACAGGCGCCATCGTGCCCTGCCTTCTCCTACTGCTGCTGCTCCACATCGCATCCACCCATCGATGTAGCACCACCAACCCATGAACCTTCACCTGCTGGTTGAACTTATCACAAAGACCACCTCGACCTTCCTGGGATCTGGCTCTCAGGGTGCACGCAATATCGTCCTGGCCCGCTGCTGCTGGGTGAAGCTCCACTGGCCTAAAGACGCAAGAGGTTGCCTTTCTTGCTAATGCTACTGCTACTGCTACGCTTTCTGCCAATGCTAGTTGTTTTTCTCCTAATGAAGTCGACGCCTTGGTTTTGATGGATAAGCAAGAACAGAGGGAGATACAGAGCATGCGTAGTATATGGACTGCTCGCACACGCTGCCACGGACTGCTCCGCCCAGCGCCCCCACACCCCGCGCGTAGCCCGTGTGCTACACCGTAGCCACCTCTCCCGCACATTGATGAAGAGGTAAGTCGTCATCTGTACTCCAGCTTCACAGTGACACACAAGGAACAGTAGCTACTCTTGCCTGCCTCCTTCCCTCTGCTTCTTGTTCCCAACCAAAAGGTGCACAAGACATGTTTGATGAAATGGCTAGCTGAAGATAGAATGATTGTGTAATCGTGTTTCCCTTTGGTTTAATTTTTTTTGTTCATGTTCTATTATTTACCCAATTATTTATTGCGCTAAATACCTCCATCCCAAGCACTTTTATCGTGGAGTGGGTGTCGGGGGAAACTGTCCGCCACGAACACCTATGGGACCGGAGCCCCTTGTCTGTGCGGTACGAGGGCGGAGGGAGCACAAAGAGCAGATCGAAGCAGACACGCGGGCAGTTTTACCCAGGTTCGGGCCGCACGGATGCGTAAAACCCTACTCCTCCTTGGTTGTGTATTGAGTGGAGCGCTCGGGAGCTTGAAGAAGCAGCTACACCGTGCGTGAGAGTAATCTAGGTTTCGAACCCCCTCCACGTTGTGCATGGGCCTCCTTTTATAGTGCAAGGGGTCACCGACAGGTGTCAACGTAGGAGAAAGGGGTAAAAATGTAAAAGAGGTGGTAGTTGTAACAGTGCGGGAACAGTGGAGCTACAGTACAGAACAGTGGTCTATACCTACTTTAACAGTGGGGGACAAGGGCATTTAATGCCCGTCGCCGTCGACCCCAAAAGCTCCCGCCTTAGCGTCTCCGTCCGCCACGGCGACGGATTTATCGCCGTGGAGTGCCACCGTGTACCCCAGGCTGCACAGCCATCCGCCACGCGTCCCTGGATAGGCCCCTGGGCGACGCGTGGGCCGATGAGCTGGAGCGCGGGCACACAGCGCAGCCTTCCCGGCAAGTACCTTGCCGGGGCCTTGATCTTGCCGGGCCCGGGAACTTGCCGCTCCCCGGGCCCCTTGCCGGGGCGCGCATAGCGCCGAGGCGATGTCTTCTAGTCTTCCTGGCAAGCTCCTCTTGCCAGGGTCTTGTGTTAGTGGAACAGTCTTGAGCCTGGTACGGCCTTCCCGGCAAGCTCCTCTTGCCGGGGTCTCGGTCTTATGTCTTGTATACTTTGTTCTTGAATGGTTTAATAGGGGGCAGGAAGGTCTCCGGCGAGCACGCAGTAAACCTTGCCGCGGGAAGCTGCAACTGCCCGTGCACAAGTTGGGGTACTGGGGTACCCCTACCTTAGTACACCGACAGGAGCCCCCGGGCCTGGGCCACACACGGTGCCGAGCGCTGTTGGGCCAGGCCCAAAACAGTGCACGGGCACCCGCGGCCCGCGGCGCGCCGAATCCACTTCCATATCCGCCGCACCCCACGGTAACGGCACGCGTCGATTGCGGCGCCGTGGGATGGGACGTGCCCACGATCTCTTAATGGAAAGGGCGAAACGCCCCCCACTCCCCCATAAAAGCAGAGGTAGCGGGCGCGGTTCCCCTCCCTGTGCTCTCATTACGTCGTCTTCCACCTGCAAAAGATTCCTTCTTGCGCTCCGCCTCCACACCTCCGCCGCCGCCGAGCTCTTCGTCCCCTTCCTCCCGCCGCGTCCGCCATGGCCCCAAAGACCGACAAGGCGAAGGCGGAGAAATCCAAGAAGGAGAAATCCGAGCAAGCGGCCAAGCTCATCGCTTACCGGAAGCGGCACGTCGTCTTCCCGCCGAAGCTCGGCGTGCAGGAACTCTGGAACAAGTATTACTTGTTCTGGTCCAAGGGAACCGATGCGCATCCCCGCACGCGAGCATACCCGGCCGCCGCCAAGGACAGCTATCCCGGCGGGTATCACTTCTTTGCTGCCTTTTTCCATTGTGGTCTCTGTCCTCCTTTTTCGAATTTCTTCTGTGATATCATGAACACATATGGCTTCCATCTGCTTGACTTCACCCCCAACGCCATTCTCACCATGGCTGTTTTCGCACATATGTGCGAAAACTTCATAGGAGTCCACCCCAATGTAGCCCTCTTTAGACACTTCTTCACTCCTAGAGCCGAGGCCGATGCCCCCCTCTCCGGAGGAATTTCTTGGGTCTTCCGTCTCAATAAGAAAGGGGCGTACTTGCCGGGGGAGCTCCGCGGCAAGTGGGAGGAATGGCGAGCGGAGTGGTGCTGGATTGTAGAAGACCAGCCGCAAGCCTTCACTGCGCCGCGCACAACGCCCATCGTGCGCGGCAGGGATTGGAGTGATCTAGACTCCGACGACATCAAGCTCGACATCGCCCTCGTCCGGATTCTTCGTCTTCGGATGGCCCGGCTGTCAGTTGCCGAGGTGGGCGCAGATTTCCTCCGCCGGCGCATCGCCCCTCTCCAAGACCGGAAGAGGCCGGCATGGGAGTACGGTGGCCCGGCAGATATCATGAGGTTGCGCCCCGGGCTTAATTTCAACTTCACCACTCTGGAGCTGCGGGGGATGGTACGGGAACTCTTCAAGTACGACCCGACGCACCCCGAGTGGTTCAGGACTCCCCGGGAAGTGGTGCCGCTCTGCAACAACGCCGCCAGGGACCGAATCCTCGCCATGATGCCCATGTGCGACTCACATGGCTTGGACCGCTCCTGGATCGCCCCGAAGCCCATCGACGTCCTCAACTTCTACGACAACCTCGCCGAGGTGGCGAGTAACAAGGAGGACCTCAAGCTGCACACGCGGGACACCACCGACCAAGAAATCGCCTACATAGCTTCTCGGGCTGAGGAGGCCGCCGCAGCCGCGGCGGCAGGAGTTTTCGGGTTCTCGCCGGAGGAGGCGGAGGCCGAGGAGGCGTCCACCCAGGCGGAGGAGGCGGAGATCCGCAGGTTGCTGAATCTCCCACCCGACGCGCTCGCCGGGGTCCCCTCGTTGAGGCACTCCGGGATCCATGGGATCGCGACGGAGGCTGCGGCAATGGAGGGCACCGCCGGAGGGAGCAGAGGCGCCGCGAGGGGCGGAGGCGCCAAGGGAAAGAGGGCCGCAGCGCTGGACGCTGGGCCCAGCGAGCCGGCCGGGGCAGAGGAGGAGGAGGAGGAGGAGGCCGAAGACTCCGGCGGATCCACGGAGTTATACGCCGACGACCTCTCCTCGTCGGAGAGCTCCCCGCCCCCGGCAAGCCCGAAGCAGTCCCCGGCAAAACGCCTCCGCAAGGCGGCGACAGGGGAGAGGGCGCAGGCGCCCCGGCAACAGCCACCTCGGCGGGCGGCTCCCCGGGGGAGTCAAGCCACGCCAAGGCCGTCCGGCGCACCAGCCGCAGCGGAGGCAGCCCGTGCGCGGACCACGACGGAGGCGCCCCGCAGGCCGGCAGCGAGCCGGCAGGGGTCTTCCCGGAGCGGAGCGACGGCTCCGCCCGCTCCTCGGGCGCCGGCAGCCACAGGGGATGGGTCTTCGCAGCCCCCAGCCCCGGTGAACACCAAGCGCGCGAGGGAGTCTTCATCTTCCGCTCCTCGCGCCGACGCGCCCACGGTGGAGTATGACTTCTCCGCCCTGAGCGAGGACGACGAGGAGGACCAGGAGTAAGAATCCAAAATTCTACACCTTCTTGATTTTTGTCTTGAACTTCTGTTGATGCTGACTCTGTCTACCGTTTTGGTTTCAGGACCCTGGCCCATCGCGCAGCGAAGAAGGCCAAGGTGCCCGAGGCCGAGGTCGCGGAAGGCTCAGCGGCAGCGGCAACAGAGGGTGTGCCGGAGCCGAGCCTGCCGGACTCGAGCACTGCTCCGATGAGCAGCCCCCAGCGCAGCCCGCAGCGCAGCCCCCAGCGTAAGTCTGGGGTTCTCTTTTTTTTACTTTGGGGAACGCCTGAGGATTTGATTTTGTCTTCACGTATTGACATCTCTTGTCTTGTTCTGTGCAGAGGAGGAGCCCCAGCGGGAAGAGCGCCCGGAGGCCACAGCTGAGGAGCCGCAGGCCCCGCCATCCCCGCCAAGGCAGAACTCTCCGGCAAGGGAGAGTGCTCCGTCAAGGGCGGGTACTCCGCCAAGGCAGAGTACCCCGCCAAGGACGAGCAGCCCGGCAAGGGCGGCCACCCCGCCAAGGCCAAGTTCCCCGGCGAGGGCGACTACTCCGACGAGGCCGAGCTCCCCGGCGAGGGAGCCCGCCGCTGAGGACGTCCGCCAAGGTAATCTTTGTGATTTGTCTTCTTGGCTTGTCTCTTTTTTGGATATTTGCTTGAGTCTTGAATTTGTTTCTCTTCTTCTTCTTTCTAGATCTTCCTCCTCCTGTGCCCATGGAGACGGAGGTGATTATCCTCGAGGAGGAGGACGCGCAGGGCGGCGGCGGCGACGCTCCAGTCGTCGAGGAGGTAACCGAGGCCGCCGAGCCGGCCGCGCAAGAGACTGTTCCGGCTGCGGACGCAGCGGCCGGGGAGGGGGACGATGGCCGCACCGCCGACCCGGAGGCGGCGGGAGCATCGGATGCTGCACCGGCCACCGGTCCCTCCGCCGGCGAGGAGCAGAGGTTCTATCTCGAGGCCCCCAATGGCGTCTTCATCCAGATGCCGTGGGGGTCTTCGTCGCGAGCTCCTGCGGAGGGCGAGGCGTTCGACGGAGAAGTCCTCGCCTCCGCAGGCCTGAAGATCGTCCAGGCGCCTGGTGGAGGTGAGGGGCCCGAGGAGGAGCGGTTGCTTCATCAGCTCCTGGCCCTTTACCGGGCCAGGCAAGCAAAGCTCGCCTCCCGGGAAGCTCTTGCCGCCAAGGCCGCGGCAGAGATGGAGAAGCGTGCGGCGGAGCTCAGCGCCGCCAATCAGGCTGCCCTCCGCCAGGTGGCGGAGGAGCGTGAGCGTCTCGCCGGCGAGTACCAAGAGTGGGTGCTCGAGAAGGCTGAAGCCGATGAACAGCAGCGTCTCGCCGGGGTGGAGATGTCCCGGCGAGAGGGAGAGCTCGCGCAGCGGAAGGTTGAGCTGGACTCTCATGAAGAAGACCTTGCCGCTCGCGAGGCTGCCCTTGGCGGGGAGCTGAAGGAGGCGAAAGCCGCCGCGGTTGCCGCGGAGGACGCCAAGAAAGAGCTCGCCGCCAAGGTCGAACAGTTGGAGAAGGCGATGAAGGTGAGCGCCGAGAAGGTTGCCGCGCTCATCTTGGAGCGCGAGAAGGATGCTCACACAAACTCCGAGCTCCAGGTGAGTCTATCAAAGAGGGGCGATGAGCTGAAGGCTGCCAAGGACTCCATTGAGGACTTGGAGCTGAAGGTCACCACCCTGAAGGAATCGCTCGATGCTGCCCGGGCCCAGGAGACCAAGTTGAAGGATGAGCTCCGCAAGGAGCGAACCTTGGTGGAGAGCGTCAACAAGGCATCCGAGCTCTTCCGGCAGACTATTGAAGTGTGGACCGAAGAGCTGGTTTCTTCTGCGTCCAATATTGACCAGGAGCTGCTGGCGCTGAAGGTCGAACACCTTATCTACTCGCCGGACCCGGATCTCCCGCACAGCGCCAAGCTCAGCCTCTTCTTCAGAGGGGTCGCTCCGGCTCTTGCAGGTCTCCGGAACCGCATCCCCGCGCAGCTGGCCGAGGAGTCACGCCAGCTCTGCGCGGGAACTCTGGAGCGGGTGTTGACGAAGATCGTGTACCGCAACCCGGGAATCAACCTCACGAACGTTCTTCGCACCCTGCCGGCAGATGCAGACACGGAGGCCCTGAAGGAGCAGGTCGGCCACATCATCGCCAAGGTGGCAAAGCTTGGCAGGAAAGAAGGCGACCGCGTAGACTAGGGCTCCATTTATCTTTATCTTTTTGTTGCTGCACATTATGTTATGAACCTATTGGTCCATCGCGACAAACTATCCTTTGTAAGATATTTGCTTTACTTCGATCAATCAGTGCAATGTTATCTTCCTTGTTTCAATCTTTGACTTTGTATGTTTTTCACCCTACGCTCCCGGGGAGCTCGCCGGCAAGGGGCCCTTGCCGCGAGCGCTGAGTGCTGGACTCTGAGCAGCCTGTTGGCCAAGGTCCTTGCCGGTAAGCAACCTCGCCGCAGCTAGTCGCAACGCACTTAGCTTGCTGAGCGTACTCGGAAACGAGGCAAGGGCGCGACACTTGTCGCAGCTCACTTAAATCGTTGAGTGAACTCGAAAACAAGATAAGGGTGCGGCAAGCTATGGGTAGGTTCCTCCGCGCACAGGTTTTCCATACAAAGCGTGATCGTTCAAGGAAGACAACCAAAATTTAAAATTTGAACTGGTCAAATTCTAACAACTTATCTTTCATATGCTGTTTGCTTATGTTGCTTGTTCTCCGGTAAGGCTTCTCTTCCTTGAACAGCACTTGGTTCCTCCTCCACCTCCTTCCCCCCCGGCAAACTTGTGCGCGAGGACCGTTCCTTCTGTTTAAGAGGAAAGAGAAAGGGAGAGGGAAACAAGTATCTGGCCTTTCGGCGTAATAGTGCTTACCGTATATCTGAGTGTTGCATCAAATGCCAAACAGAACATGCAATCAGCAAAGAGAAGCATGCAAAAGGCAATCGATGCGAAAAACACGAAAACTTTACTGATGCACGGGGTCTGCGCCCGGCTTTGTACAAAGGGTTACATGCAACAGCGGCAAAGCTTGTACAAAAGGTGGTTGCCGGAGCGGATCACGGCAACCGCGCCTTAGGGGTGAAACTTGCGAAGATGCTCTATGTTCCAGGAGTTGCTCACCGGTAAGCCTTCTTCGGTCTCGAGGCGGACAGCGCCGGGCCTCGTAACTTGTCTCACCCGATAAGGGCCTTCCCACTTCGGCGTCAACTTGTTGGAATTCTTGGCGGACTGAACACGCCGAAGAACAAGGTCGCCTTCCTCGAGACTCCTGGCCTTGACTTTGCGGCTATGGTAGCGGCGCAAAGCTTGCTGGTATTGAGCAGCTCGTACAGCAGCCTGGAGACGTCCCTCCTCAAGGAGCAATGCGTCATCTTGCCGCAGTTGCTCTTGCTCGAGCTCATCATAAGCGAGTACTCGAGGAGATCCGTATACGAGTTCCGTGGGGAGAACTGCCTCTGCTCCATAGACTAGAGCAAAAGGTGTCTGTCCGGTGGCTCGACTTGGTGTCGTTCTGATTGACCAAAGAGCCGCCGGGAGCTCCTCTATCCAATTCCTTCCGCACTTGCGCAGCCTGTCAAAGGTCCTTGTCTTGAGTCCGCGCAGCACTTCAGCATTTGCCCTCTCCGCTTGGCCGTTGCTCCTCGGGTGGGCAACAGAAGCGAAACAGACCTTGGCGCCAAGGTCTTGGACGTACTGCATGAAGGTGCGACTAGTGAATTGCGTACCGTTGTCGGTGATGATCCTGTTAGGGATCCCGAAACGGCAAACAATCGACCTGAAGAACCTGACTGCTGACTGTGCTGTCACTTTTCTCATTGGCTCCACTTCTGGCCACTTTGTGAACTTGTCGATTGCAACGTACAAGTACTCAAAGCCCCCGACAGCTCGAGGGAAAGCGCCGAGGATGTCGAGCCCCCAGACCGAGAAGGGCCATGATAAAGGGATTGTTTGGAGAGCTTGAGCTGGCTGATGAATTTGCTTCGCATGGAACTGGCACGCTTCACACTTGGTTACTAGTGCAGTCGCATCTTGGAGGGCTTCTTGCCAAAAGAACCCTTGCCGGAAAGCTTTCCCGGCAAGCGCCCTTGCGCCAATGTGGTGGCCGCATATGCCTCCGTGTATTTCCGCCAACAGCTTCTGTCCATCTTCTCTGGAGATGCACTTCAACCTGACACCGTTGAGTCTCCTTCTGTACAGCTCGTTATCCACGAACTGATACATACTCGACTGCCTGGTTATCTTCTCTATCTCTTGAGGGTCGTCGGGAAGTTCTCCAGATTGCAGAAAACGGACGATCTGCTGCGCCCATGCCGGAGCCCGAGGCTCGACGGCAAGGACTAAAGGCTCGAGGGCCGCTGCGGGAACCTCAGCTTCTACGGCAAAGACCTCTGGTCCTGCCGGAGCTGACGGTCCCCCGGCAAGCTCGCCGGGGCGAGGCTTGTCGGGAACACTTGCTTCAGCTGCACAAGCCCGAGGGCTTGCAGGAGCAAACTGTTCCTCAGCGTTGTTGTTGATCTTGGGAACTTTGGCGGCGGTCTCAGGAAGATCCGCCGGCAAGTAGTCGCCGGAGACCAACTTTCTCTTCTTGGACTGCCCAATTGATGGTGTAACGGATGGTTGAGTCAGCTTGAGTAAGAAGGTCCCTGGTTCCACAGGTAGCTTCATCGCGGCGCACTTTGAAAGGCCATCTGCAATTTCATTTTGAGCCCTTGGGACGTGCTCCATCTGCAGACCTTCAAAGTGCTCTTCAAGCTTCCTCACTTCATCGACATATGCTTCCATCAAAGGGCTCTGATAGTTCTTATTAACTTGTCGGACCACCAACTGAGAATCTCCCCGCACAATCAGCTTTCTGATCCCAAGTTCGGCCGCAATCCTGAGGCCGGCAAGCAAGCCTTCATATTCTGCGGTGTTGTTTGTCGCTTGCTCCCTGGGAAAGTGCATCTGGATAACATATTTGAGGTGTTCTCCGGTGGGCGCGATGAGTACCACGCCGGCACCGGCGCCTTGCAGCGAGAAGGCACCGTCAAAATACATTACCCATTCACTTGTCGCTTCTTGTACGGGTGCACTTGTTTCCTGAACTTCTTCATCTGGTGTCGGAGTCCACTCAGCAATGAATTCTGCCAAAGCTCGGCTCTGTATGGTTGAAGTACTTTCAAACTTGAGTCCAAAGCTTGACAGCTCCAGTGCCCACTCGACGATCCTGCCTGTTGCCTCTGGATTGTGCAATATCCTCTTCAACGGAAAACGAGTGACCACTGTTATCTCATGGGCTTGGAAGTAGTGGCGCAGCTTCCTCGAGGCCATGAGGAGGCCGAAAAGCAATTTTTGCACACCAGAGTATCTTGATCTAGCCCCCTGGAGAAGGGAACTTACAAAATACACTAGGCGCTGCACCATCTTCTTCCGCACCTCTCCTTGTTCCTGCGCAGAGTCTTCCTTGTCGGGGCCAGAGCTTGTCGGGACAGCCCCCTGCTTGTCGCTAGATTCGCTTGCCGGTGATGCTGACTCCTCGTCGGACTCCCTCTCCGCTACTAACGCAGCACTAACCACCTGGTTGGTTGCCGCTAAGTATAGCAACAACTTTTCCTGTGGTCTAGGTGCGACAAGTATAGGAGTGGAGGACAGGTACCGTTTCAAATCCTGCAACGCCGCCTCTGCTTCCGGAGTCCACTTCATGGGACCTGCCTTTTTCAAGATTTTGAAGAAAGGTAGGGCGCGTTCTGCGGACTTTGAAATGAACCTACTGAGGGCAGCAACGCAACCTGCAAGCCTTCTGACATCCTTGACGCGCTTCGGGGCTTCTATCTGCTCAATGGCTCTAATCTTGTCGGGGTTGGCTTCAATCCCCCTCTGTGATACAAAGAACCCGAGAAGCTTGCCGGAGGGAACTCCAAAGACGCACTTCTCGGGGTTCAACTTAAGCTGTATCTTGCGCAGGTTCTGAAACGTTTCTTCTAAGTCTTGGATCAGGGTTTCTTTGCTCTTGCTCTTCACCATGATGTCATCCATGTAAGCTTCTACATTCCTGTGGATCTGTGGCTCAAAAGCAGTGTACACTACCCTTGCAAAAGTTGAGCCTGCATTCTTCAGTCCAAATGGCATGCGGATAAAGCAATAAGTGCCACATGGAGTGATAAATGCAGTCTTCTCTTCATCCTCCTTGGCCATGAAGATCTGATGATAGCCTGAGTACGCATCAAGAAAACAGAGTAGCTCACATCCGGCGGTGGAGTCAACGATCTGGTCAATGCGCGGCAAAGGGAATGGATCCTTGGGACATGCTTTATTGACATCGGTGAAGTCTATACACAGTCTCCACTTCCCGTTGGCCTTGCGCACGACGACTGGGTTTGCCAACCACGTCGGATGGATCACACCTCTAACTAGACCTGCTGCCTCTAGTTTCTTGATCTCCTCATTGATGAACTCTTGGCGCTCCACGGCTTGCTTCCTCACTTTCTGCTTGATGGGCCGCGCATGAGGACAGACAGCAAGCTTGTGCTCAATCACCTTCCTGGGAACACCGGGGATGTCAGACGGTTGCCAAGCAAACACATCGACATTCGCCCGCAGGAAGGCGACGAGCGCGCTTTCCTATTTGCTGTCAAGGGTGGCACTGATGGTGAAGGTACCACCAGTGCCATCCTCCTTTGCGGACACCTTCTTGGTTGCCGGAGGAGCAGCCATTCCTTTCTTGCTCTTGCTGGTGGAGCTCGATGGAACGTCCTCGACGGCAGCGCAGCACTCCGAAGAGGTGCGGTTGCCGGAGTGGGTCCCGGCAGCGCAGCACTCCGAAGAGGTGCGGTTGCCGGAGTGGGTCCCAGAGCACTTGCCGGACTTGGTCTTCGTCTTCTTCCCCCCCGGGAGCTTCAGCGGCAAGAGTATCCTTCTCGGCCGCAGCTGCCGCATCCCGGTAAATCTTGTCGGCGCAAATAAGCGCATCTTTCTTGTCGCTGTGGACAGTGATGACGCTTATCGGCCCCGGCATCTTCAGCACGTTGTAGGCATAGTGGGAAGCTGCCATGAACTTGGCGAGGGCGGGACGTCCGAGTATTCCATTGTAGGGCAATGGAATATCAGCGACGTCAAAGGTGATGCGCTCAGTCCTGAAGTTGAGCTCCCCGCCAAAGGTCACCGGCAGAGTGATCTTTCCCTTGGGCTTGCTCCTTCCCGGGTTGATTCCTTGGAATGAACCGGTCTCTTCGAGCTCGCCATCTTGAATTTGGAGCTTCTTGATCACAGCAGAGGAGATCAAGTTCAGCCCGGCCCCGCCGTCAACCAACATTTTGGTGACCTTGAGGTTGCGGATGGTGGGAGAGACCAGCATCGGCAAACACCCGACCGCGGTGGTGCGGTCAGGGTGATCCTCAAGATCAAAAACGATGGGCGTGCTGGACCATTTGAGGAGCCTGCGCGACTCCACGGGCGGCTCCGCTGCATTCACCTCACGCACCCACTGTTTTAGCTGGCGGTGGGAGGTGTGCAGGGAGGCGCCACCGTCGACGCACAGGACCTCCGTGGCCTTCTGGAACTCCTGCTCGCTGTTCTCGTCATCCTCCATGTCTTCATCGTCGTCTTCGTCGTTGTCGCGGCCCCGGGGAGGTCGATCCCCTTGCCGCTGCTTAGCCTTGCCGCGGCGTCCTCCCCGGCCGTTGAACGGCCGCTTCTTGCTGGGCTCTTCCCCGCCACCTTGGGCCTTCTCCTTGTCGCGCCTCTCGTACTCAGCTTTTTGCTGCTCGACGAGGTATTCGACGCGCTTGCAGTTGGAGAGATCGTGGCCCTTGGTGCGGTGAATCTTACAGTATTGCTTGTCGGAGCTACCCGGTTTGTCGGCCGCCGCTGCAGGGGCAGGCTCCTTGCCGGAGCCGCCAGCCTGCGCTTGCTTGGCGGGGGCCTCCTTGCCGGACTTCTCGACGGCAAGCACTTCCTTCTTGCCCTTCTTTCTGTTGTTCCGCCGCCGGCTCTTCTTTGCCGGGGCGGCGTCGTCGCT